>OY821519.1:146434047-147034047 GCA_963682025.1 Cordilura impudica
AGTTGAAAGAATTATCGGATTATAACAGTTATGAGCCTTGCATTGAAGTTATTCCAGATGAAGAAAAAAGTAATTCTGAGAATGATGACAGAACTGTTGATGATGATGGTGATTCTAACTTTTCAGTAGAAGGTACAAGTTCAAAGAATGAGTATCAAAACCAATATCATAAGGATGCCGTAGAACTTTTTAAACAAATAAAAGAGAAATACAAAACGCCACAGAGTAGAGCTGAAAGAACTCAACTTCATTTATTCTAACTTTGAAGCGTCTGTTTAATAGAAAGGTTTTTATGAAATTTAACATTTTGGGGCCGGACAGCCTAGGCTTTTAGGATGTTTAAAATAACATGGGACCCTATTCTATCGAAGGCTTTTTCAAAGTCAATTGATAGCGCCGTGAAGTGGTATAAAGTTAGATATGTGCAGACGTACGTCATTACAAGTTTTGTTTGTTTTGAATGCAACTTGTTCTTTGGCAATTAGATTTTTCTTATCCATGTACCTTGATAATCCCATGGCGATGATTCTTTCGAGTATTTTTGTGAGAGAAGGGAGTAGAGATATGGGTCGGAATTCTCCGACGGAAGAGCTGTTTTTGGTTTTGGGAATTGGCACTGTTGTAGCTAATTTCCAGGAGTGAGGAATGTTTCCACTTTTATATATAGTATTATACAACTCCAAAAATTTGAATTTGGTGGTATGGGTTAGTGATTTAATCATCTGATAAGATATGCAATCAAACCCAGGGGTTGTACCTTTGACTTTTTTAAAGATATGCAATCAAACTCAGGGGTTGTACCTCTGACTTTTTTAAAGCAGGTGGATAGCTCAAGCATATTGATTGGTTCCTCCATATAAGAGGCAATTTTGTCCAATGTATTGTTGATGATCGAATTGTATATTCTTAGAGGAGATAAATAATTAGGGTAAATTGCTATCTGATGAATACTCAGTCCATTCACTGCCGAAATGATTAGCTATTTTCAGTGGATCGATGAGGGTTTCGTTAGGTGTGTTTATACCTGTTATGGTTGTAAAAGAGCTTCTCTGTGTGATTTTGTTTATTCTTTTCCATATGTTGGCAATCGGCGTGTTTCTGTTTATTGGTTTTGTGTATATCTCAAAACTGGATTTTTTTTAGCAAATTTTAATTCATTTCGGAATATGGCATTGGTTTTCTTGTTGGAAATCAGGTTTCCCTGAGTGGGATTGGATTGGAATTCATTCCACTAGTGCATTTTTTCATCTCGTAGTATTGAAAGTGTGGGGTTCCGCCATGGAATGTGTAAATTGGCTGCAGTTCGTATCGCTTTGGATATTATTGCTGCATCCCTGTTACTGGTTGCCGTGAGTGTTCTACTGGTGATCCTGTTCTGCTTTCAGAGAGTATTTTGGTATATCTGCTAAATGTATTAAAAATTTACATATTTTTACAGGATCAGTGCTCTGACAAGTTTATGGTTGTTTTTATTGGAAAATTATTATTGGACATTTTTTGTCGTTAGATGAGTGATCACTTGAGCAGTTGGTGCAGAAAATGCGGGTAATTTCTGTTTTGTCATGTGGAGGTAAGCTGCATTGGGGGCATGTTGGGTTTCCTTAGCAGCGTTTTTTGGCGTGGCCTAATCATTGACAATTCTTACACTTATACCAGGCTACATCTACTGTAGTGGACAAACGATAGAGATCAAAAGTCAGAACTATTTTACCGGTTGGTATTCTGGTTTTACAGTCTTCATCGAGCTTATTGAATTTGTATACTGCTGTGACTCCTTGTTCTTTCATTTCTCGGACTATTTTTGTTTCTGAAACTTCTTTTAACCCTTTATGGAGCTAAGCGTATCATGAAGTTTGCAGGAAATTTTGCACAAATTTTGTTTTGGTCCTAATGAATTTTACAGCAACGCGTGGGTTAAGTGTAAGGATAAGTAAATTGCCGTTCCGTAATAGGGAGATTAATTATACACAGTGCTAATAGCCTCAACACCTTTTTTTAATAGCGAATGGACTTAGTTTTGACAATGCTTTTCAGGGTCAGTTGGTGAAATTAAAATACATTTTGGGTTGCTATTGATATTATTTTTTTGGCGTGGGAAGGTCGGGGTTTCTCTTTAGATTGGATTTTGTATAAAATCACCCAACAGGTGGAATCTGTTGTTTGAGTATTTGTCCGGTGACCCCAGAGCCATATTTTATTTTCTTTTTTATATTTGCGTTACTTTAAGATTATTTGTGTTATTCCGAAAACAAGTAAAAGAAAATAAAAGTTAGTTAAACACGTGTGAGTTTAGTAAGAAAAAATACTAATGAGCGACAAGTGTTAGTTAATGAAAAACAATCGTTCACTTTGAATGATAGCCGATTACTGTAAAATGTTTAGTTTTCTTAAAATGTTTACATTTTCATACGTCATTCCTCGCCTATTTGGTCTAGAGGCTCCAAATTCAAAACCAAACTGCTGCAGGTTATGATGAACATTTTAAGCCTAAGTAGTACGACCCACTCTGCCTTTGGGAAAAAGAGTTTTTCTTTTTCAAATAAGACACAATACATTTATTAAATCGGGTGAACAATTCCTTAGATAAGTCAAATTAATGTGACAATCTATGGGATTCCAAACAATTTTTTATGGGATGGACATGAAAAAAATATTATATTTTTTGCCTTAACGAACTCAATTCTTAAATATTATAATATATCCTTGGAAAGCTAGTTTATACAGCATATCATTATTGGAAAAATGTTATAATGTCTTTAATTAAGAAAAAAAAGTTTAACAGGAAAAACATTTCTTTTAACGCTTTTCTATGGCCAAGATTTCCGAAAGTTCACTTTTCATTTACACATTATCATTGTACCCATAAAACAAACAAAAAATATATTCATATTGGCTATGTTATGTATGCATAATAAATTAGAGGTTGCTTTAGAAAATCTAGGTTAAAACCTAGGCTAAAAAATAGCTGGCATATTAAAAAGAAGAAAAAAGTATTCGCAAAAATATGTTAATTTGACAACAAACCCATTAAACCACCCCATAAAAAAGCACCTAACATTTTACTGTTTCAATCACTGCCATAAGATCAAACCCAAGTTTTAAATGTGGCATACCGTTAAATAGAACTTCGACACGCTGTTTATATGGATCAAATATGAAAAATTTTTAAAAATGGGTGATTATTAAGAGATTTTTAAAATTTAAAAATTAGTTTAGAATAATTTTAGCACTTCGCACTCAGCCATAATTCAATTTATTTAGGAATTAGTCCATATATATTTTTTTTTAATAAATGAAGACATATATTTTTACAAATAATCCTTTTTTATTGTTCTTTCGTTTATATGTGTTTGTAATTCTAGCAAATGCACATAAATAATTAGGTTAAATTTAGTTTGCATAAGGATGATTATATCATAATAATTTAAATTGTAATGCATTTTTAAAATACGTTTTTTGTTTACAAAATATTTGTAATGAAAATAAATAAATAATGGCCAAGTTATGTAATTAAAAATAAAGGATTGTTTTTTCTTTAAGTCAATTTCAAAAGAAAACAAAAGAATTACAATTATACAATTTTGTCATAAAATTGTTATATGTTGGTTTTTGTTATTATAATGTTTGTATAAATGGCTTTGGTTTTGATGTTGTAGCTTAGGGTTTCTCCTTTTATTCTTTGACGTTATTTTATTTACCAATTATTCCACTTATTCCTTTTTTAAATAGGCAGTCAATGAATCGCGATCTCGTTTCAACCAGGCTGAATTTAGACGTATTGTTTCAACGGCTTGTGATACGGTACGTTCAGTACCAGGGAATTGTTTACTCTTAAAGAATTCTTCTACCTCAAGAGCACGTTCTTCGGAGGCGAAATTCTCAATGAGGTATTTGATTAAACGTGCCAATAGAAAACCACCCTGAAACAGAAAACAACACAAAGTTTAAAGAAAGATTAAATAGTATATTTCCTATTAAAAAGTCAGAGTCTGAGATCGTTGATTTTAAACATAAATAGAAAGTATTTTGAGGACATTTAAATCTGATTTTCATCAGTATCATTAAACATACTTGATATTGTTGCAATAATTTTTGATTATTTTCCTTGAAGAATTGCCAGGCCATATCACGACCCTTGGGATTAACAGCAACAGCTACAATAACAAATACGGAATCTTGTGCACGAACTTCACCCTACACAAATAAAAGAAAAACACTTTTAATAATCTAGAAAAAAAAAAAAACGTTTTATCTACAAAACCAAATTACCGACATCGCAAAATCGATAACTTTGCGTAATAAATCCACATTACCAATACAGCCTAATGCACGTGAAATACGATCTTGTTCCTCGTGTAAATCGGTGGCACGATACAATGAAAGCATTTCTTCGAAAATGGCAACATCACCATCTTGTAAGATGGCTTTATAACACGTAGAACGTAAGTCAGCTGTGACGGGGCAAACATTATTGGCATGATTGCGGAAACTGAGAATAAAATTATGATAAAATTATAAAAAAAAAACAAGAAAATTAACAACCGGAAATATTTATTGAATTTACCGTTTTTGAGCTTCTTCTATAACATCTTTACAACGGAAAGATACCAAACGGGAAAGTACTAAACTGCGTAATAATGTATCTAAATGATTTTCACCTTCACGTACTTCCCAACCTAAGCGATCTGCTACGGGACGATATAGTTTCTCGCCATACTTATTAAAGTTATCCATTAAGTCTGTGTGTGATATTAAAATGTGTAGATTTGACAATGAGTTTGTGATAGCAGTCCAAACAGTGTAATTGGTTTCATTGCGATACGAATCGATAAGCTCAAGAACTTCAGCAGTACTAGCTTGACCGGCCTGCACCATAGCAAACATATCATCGATTAAGCCTAAACGATCCAAAGGTGGTAATTCCATATTGCGTACAGCTGGCATAAGTTTCTCTAACATTTCTTTGGAGTAGCGTGTGCGATAATAACCCACCGTGCCAGGGTTGACCTTAATCCAGTCATCAGCACTTACATCGTCCAAAACTACTTCCATGGATTTCTTATCTAATAAGAAAGTCTTAGCTATGCTCTTAGGTTTTTTGGAGGTAGAAACTGTTATAGGAATCACCCAGGTATAGTCGCCATCGGGCTTAGAACCATCGGCAGTAAACTTTTCCTGCTTTAAACGCAGCACACGTTTCTTGTCTTCCAATTGTTCACACTCTACACTAACGACAGGGAAACCTTTAAGTTTAATCCAAGAACTCATTACCTCAGCGACAGGTTTAGAACTAGCCTCTTGCAGAGCAGCCCACAGATCTTCGGTAAATGTATTTTTATACTGATGGCGTGTCAAATAAATATTCATTCCTTTACGGAAATCAGTTTCACCGATATAATCGTGTAACATGCGAATTACCGAAGCACCCTTATTATAACTAATTTCATCAAAAATTTCATCTATTTCACAAGGATGACCCACCGGCACTTCGATGGGATGTGAATTTTTCAATGAATCTAATTCTAAGGCTCGTGTATACATGTCAGTTACAAACTGAGTCCATATATCATATTCTGGGAATAAGTGGTTCACACATAGGAATTCTACAAAAGATGCATAACCTTCGTTAAGCCATAAATGTGTCCACCATTCCATGGTTACCAAATTGCCTGAAAACAAAAGAAAACTCTGAAGTTAAAAAAAATACGCTTATCGATTTATTAAAACTAAATGGCTTTTAATATGGTAAATAAAAATTTATCAATATTTTATTGTACATACCAAACCACTGATGAGCAATTTCATGTCCCACAGTTAAAGCTATGGATTGTTTGCGCATTAATGAAGTATTTTTGGGATCGACAAGAACAAATGTCTCACGATATGTAACCAATCCCCAATTTTCCATGGCACCAGCAGAGAAATCAGAAATAGCTATTAAATCCATTTTGGGCAAAGGATAAGCAATGTTGAAATAACTCTTATAATAGGGCAAAACTTTGGTCGCTACTTCCAGTGCAAATAACCCCTGTTCCTTTTTGCCAACCGGTGTAAAGACACGCACCAAAACACCGTCTTCTGACTTTCCCTCAACATGATCGTATTCTCCTACAACAACGGCCACCAAATAGGTAGACATAATTGGTGTGCGATCAAAACATATTCGACGTAAACCACCATCTAAACACTCTTCTTGGTTCACTGGCATATTCGACAAAGCCACTCGATCTTGTGGTACAATAAGGGAAACATCAAATGTCGATTTAATAGCTGGTTCATCCCAGCACGGGAAACAACGTCGAGCATCAGTGGCCTCGAATTGTGTTACTCCAGCATAACGTTCTTCACCACTTTGTGTAAAATATTTACTACGATAGAATCCTTTCATTTTATCATTCAATTCACCGGCAAAGCTCATATTTAGTTTGACTACATCACCAACTGGCAATTCTTTCTCAAATATTAGTGTTGCTGTTTCATTTTCTATCGAATAACATGTTTTCAGAGGTTTAAGTATTTCACCATTCAATTCCAATTCACTACTATTGATAGTAATGTCTAAAGCATTCAAAGTGATGACATTTGTTGGAGAAATAATCTGAAAAAAAAAACAATTCAAAATTATTGAGGTTGAAAATTTTCAAGCTCAAGATCAAATAAATGTTTTGTAGTTTAAAAGCTATTAAACAACAACAATAATAATAATAATAATAATAATAATAATAATAATAATAATAATAATAATAATTTATTATTACATAATTATTAAATAAATAAATAATAATAATAATATTAAATGTTGTTGCAATTAACATATGGCTTATGGGAGAAATCCATGCACAGCAGATTTGTCATCTCTGATTTCAATTCATCATAAATATAGTAGATTGCCTTTTCGGTTTTCAAAAAATTATGTCTTGAAAATTTGTAAATAAAAGTCACCTATATTTTTTAAACTATACAACATTTTGGTCTCATTATAAATATGAAGATATTGCCTTAAAATGGTATGCACATCAAATGTACAATTAAGTTACCGCCGTTTGACAAAAGATCGCTCCACGAGTAAATTATGTTAAAATTCACCGATGTAAATCGTCATTATCGTCAGTTGGACATCTATCCCCAACATAACCTAGAAATATTACTATTACGTCGAGATTTGAGCCGAATAGCGTCATTTGAGGAATTTTTGATTTAATTCTTCAATTTGATAAAGTCAAATACACATAAGCCAAATATTCATAGAATAAACTCTTGTTGTGCACGAGTATTTTGTGGAATCAGTCTGGTGTCGTGTATTATCAGTTGCTCAAAGCGAAAGAAACCATTTCTGGGGATGTCTATCGAACACTTAAGTAAAACGTACCCAATACTACTCAAGACTCGACAAAGTTATTCCCCTGCCCGATAATGATCTTCTAAATGTTGCCGCACCGGTCATTGGTGACCCAATTTGGTAACACTCAATTGGGAAGTTTTACCCCACCCACCGTATTCCTTATGATTTCCACTTGTTTCGATCGAATACGCATAAGACTGTCTGAGCAGCACTTCACATCATATGTAGAAACCAAAAATTGGATCAGTTCCCGCAAGCATTCTTCCGACGCGGTATCGGTATGCTGCAACTTCAGAAATATTATTTATTAACTGAAAATTATTGTTATAGATGTAAGGTAGTTTCGAACCATCTCTCTTTAGGTTTATTTTTTATATATGTATGTTTTATAAAAATGATTTTTGAAAATTAAATTAAAAAAAATAAAAAAATAAAAAACATCAATATTTTTACCAGCAGCAGATTTACCCATATGCCACCCTTAAGCACTATTAAAAAATTATCTGAAATACATATTAAAACCAGAAAATTATAGTTAGACTACACTATAGATAGCCTAGACCACATGAATACCCTATACTAGTGATAGCGAACCTATGAGATTTTTGGTGACACTCGAATTTTTTACGATTTTTTAGTAAATTTTTTTTAGAAAAATTTAATATTGCTTTTATTTCATATTTTTCAGATGTTAATGCAATTTTATTAAAATTTATATTTGTTCATCGCAATGCATAGAAAAATAACAAAAATACAATTTCTGTTGTAATTCTAAGAAGAACACTTGTTTTTATTATGCCTCTAAGCCTACTTACCCGGCCAACCAGAAAATGTGATGACAACTTTTTCACCAACAAATTGTCGACAATAATTTGTTAAAAAATTATGATTGCTGGCCTAAACGACATATTTATGTATTTATTTATTTATATTTTTTTTTAATATGTATAATATAAATATAATATAAATATAATATAATATATGTAATAAAGTTTAAAGTTTAAATTTATTGAGTCTTTTTTTCTACAATATAATGATACAGCAACAATAACAAAAGATAACTTAAGACTATAGTGTAATATCTTTAATACAATATTTGTGGAATTGCAGCCATGCTTTCAATATATAGTGAAAATTGTGTAACAAACTATTTTAATTTCAACGCCCATAGCAGGAGAGTGTATCTCTTAAAATAAACTTAAAACTAACTTAAACCTAACATTACATACTAATAAAAAAAAATAAAAACAAACGCAAAACTGAAAATAAATTTAGAAAGGGCAAATTCAACCCCTATGAGTACCAGGAGTACTTTTCCTATAAAAATTGGGACATAAAGAAACAGATAACTCAGAGCGAGTACATTCTTCATTCATGTAACCAATAGGAGACAAATAATTAATATTTGTCCAGTTAAAGTCTCGTTGAGAATTAAAAATATCTTTAACATATTTGTTTTCATGATTAGATATTCTTAGTATAAACCTCTTTAAAATATCACCGACATAATGGCCAATGGGTGTAATATTTGATTCATTATAAATAAAGAAATTCGAAAAACGTTTGGAGAAAGATTCAAAATATTTCCCAATACAGCATTTTAAAACTTTACGCTCTAAAATTTCCAATTCCTTAACAATTATCAGTGATATATTAAACCAAATTGGGAATCCATATAAAAAAACAGGTCTTATGCTGGTTTTGTATAATAAAAATTTTGTTTTTATTGGTAAATCTTTATTATGTAAAATTTTAGAAAACGTGCCAATAATTTGATATGTTTTTTTTTATCACTTGCCTTGCATGCTTATTAAACTTTAAAAGCTTATTAAATGATATACCAAGATATTTTAGATTTTCTCTAAATGGAATTTCAGTCCCTTCGAGGAAGAGACTTAAAGTCTTACTTTCAGGAACAACAAAGTTCCTGCATTTACCTGAAGCATTGCGAATACAAATTGCTTCACATTTTGATGCATTAATTTTAATTCCCCAATCATTATAAAACTGTTTCACTATTGAGAGGTGATTTGAAACTTGGCTTAAAGCGGTAATGGGTGACTCATTGTGGGCGTAAAGCAAAGAGTCATCGGCGTATAAAATACCTACAGAATTTATATTAAAATGAGGAAAATCATGCATAAAGATATTATATAGGTGAGGAGCTAAAATCGAGCCTTGTGGAATACCACAACCAATATTCCCAAAACCCGATAAATTTCCATTAAATTGGACACAAAACATTCTATTAAAAAAAAAAACTATGAAAAATTTTAACAATTGAGGAGTCAAAACCAATCTGGATCATTTTAAATAGAACTCCAAAGTGATGTGCATGGTCGAATGCTTTTTCCACATCCAAAGAAACCGCTACAGTGCAATGCTTAATGCGAAGATGATTAATAACATCATCTTCAAATTTCAGCATAGCATCAACAGTAGAATGTCCTTTTTTAAAACCAAACTGCAATTCTGGAATATATGGCTCTAATATTCCAAAATCCATATTTTGACGTAACACATTTTCAAACAACTTGCCTAAATTTGAAAGTAATGAAATGGGTCTTAAATTATTAATTTCAAAATTGTTTGGTTTCTTCTGAATAGGAATTATTTTCGAAATTTTCCATGAATCCGGAAAATATGAGTTGTTAATGCAATGATTAAATATTACCAACAGAAATTCAAATGCTTTTCTTGGTAGTTTTTTAATAATGAATTTAGAAATATTATCTAAACCGTGAGATTTTTTGTTATTAATATCTTTAACTAGAAGTAGTACTTCATCTAAGGTTACAAGTCTCGAATTCTTTTGGGTGTTGTGAGCAGAAAAAGTGGAATTAAAACAAAAAATATTTTCCTGAGCACTAGAAATTGTTCTGTTAACAACATCAACTACATTAGAAACATCTCGGATAGGAGCAGAACCACTATAAATTTTTGAAAAATGTTCACTTAATTTAACTAATCTCTGAGTTTCATCCTCTATAACAACACCGTCAACGGAAAGTTTTCTTAAACACTTATTTCTTTTCTTAAACACTTATTTCTTTTGTAACCTAATGTTATATATCTTTTTGTGCGCATTTGGCCCTGGCTTAATATTTTTAATTTTCTCACTAAACAAATGAGATTGTTCAAGTTCAACTTGCCTTATAATAATAATATTAATTAACTGAATTCCAAGCAAATTAAGTAAAACGTAATCCGGGTGTCTGCGATTAAGTGTTCTTTTGTATATCTTTTTCATATTTTTCTGCCAACTGTACTTAATTTTGAACAAGTGTTTGATGTTATCAGAAACAAAAAATCTTCCGGTTTCTAATTTAATCTTCTCCGAGTATATATTGCTTAAATCATTAACCGCTGTTGTAAACTTTTCAACATAGATATCAATTTCAATATTTTCTAAGTTTCTTGACGAATTCGGAACATTATTTGAAAGCTCCTGAATCACACCATTATTAAAATTGGTCCAGTAAGTATTCTTAAATGAGGTAAAAGTTTGAATAGGCTTCAATAGAAAATCAATGTCGGGAAGGGATATTTGTAATTTAAGAGGAAAATGATCAGAAAATGTAGCAATACTAAAAATTTTAAAATTTGGATTGTAAGAATTAACTAAATTTGAGGAAACAAGAAAATGGTCAAGAAATGAAGATCCATTTGGAAAAGAAGGAATAAAATTAGAAATTCGAATAAAATCATTAGAAAAATTTAAAGCCAATTATAAAAAATATTACCATTTGAATTATTAATAGTGTCACCCCAAGAAATATTCTTAGCGTTAAAATCACCACCAATAAAAGCTCCATCGTAATTTTGAGAAAAGTTTGCTATTATTGAAAGCCCATCAATTATTTTAGATTGAGAGTGATTGCATGGAAGATAAACACAACCCAACAACAAATTTTTTTCTAAACCATTTACCAACACTTTTATCGTAAGAAAAATGTTTGGAAAACCCACACCTGGTATAATTAGTTTTGAACAATTAAATGTATTTCTAATCGCTATACCAACACCTTGAGGACTATTATCCTTATAAAATGAATAACCTTTTAAATTAACCGTTTGATTTTTCTTTAGATGAGTCTCTTGAATAAATGCACTATCAATAATATTGCAATTTAAAATATTTAACAAATCTAATCTACGACTCACTTCAATAAGTGATCTTACATTGAAAGTTTACAAATTAATTCCATTATGGCTCATAAATTTCATATATTTCTTCTTTGACATTGATTTTTGGCCTCTTCTTTTGAAAGTGAATTATACTGACTCATAAATTGTGATATCTTTTGTTCTAAAGAAAGTGGTTCTGGTTCTAAACATTTGGCATTTTCAAAAAGTCTTTAACAAAAGTAGGCATCTTCATGGATTTTTAGAAGAATTTGGAATAGAAGTATTATAATTTGCTTTCCTAGAAGTACTTTGAATAGTATTATTAAGTTGGCTGGCATATGTACGATTAGGTCGAACAAAATTAGAGACTAATAGAGCATTGGAAACATTAATAGAAGCATTTTATTTTCTTTCCTTAACAACTTTTTTAGTTCTCTCCTTCATATCAAGATATTTCTTAAAAGCAGGACAACCCTTAAAATTAGATGGATGACCTTTCTGATTACAATTAACGCAAAAGGGTAAATTATCCTTATCAGAGATAAAATGACATTCTCCTGGTGCATGACTTTGATCACATTTAATACAAGAGTAGGATCTGGTACAATTTGGAGAAATATGGCCCCATTGTTGGCAACGCCAACATTGAATTTCTTTTTTATTAACCTTTGGTGATTCCCATGTTAAATTTATAATTATATATTTTTTTTTTTTTTTAATAATAAAAGAAATTGTCTTTAAAAAAAATTGTTTTAATTTTGATTTGGATAATTTTTTCATAAATTTACTGAAAGATTTGTTGACAAAATGTTGACAAATTTGTTGACAAAATGTTGACAATTTTTCGACAAAATGTTGACAAATTTGTTGACAAAATGTTGACAAATTTGTTGATAAAATGTTGAAATTTTTTTTGACAAAATGTTGACAAATTTGTTGACAAAATGTTGACCAATTTGTTGACAAAATCGTCGACAAAATGTATATTAAGATGTTAACAAAACGTGTCACCTTTTTTCAACAAAAATTGTCACAAATAAATGTCGACCATCCACATCATTTTGTCAACAATTTGTCAACATTTTGTGACAGTTTGGCTGGCCGGGTAGCTACATATGTGACCTTCTCCGAGAAAAGGGACCTAGTGTGTGAAAATTAAGTTTTGAGAAAAAAACGCATTTAAAGTTTCTACACCCTTTTAGGTACCAGAATCCACCGTTTTTGACACAACCCGTTTTTTGACACACTAGGTCCCTTTTCTCGGAGAAGGTCATATATGTATTCTACAAGAACCGTTGTGTTAAAGTTTTTTTTTAATTACTCGTCTTTTAATTCGATTAGTAATTTATAGATAGTGAGAGACAGAAGTAAAGTTTAATTCAAATATTAAGGGTTTTCACTCTTGGTAGTAAAGTACCCTTGTAACACTTGTAAATGTTGTAGATATAGTAAAAGTACTACTATTTACAACACCGCAACAACAAAATGTATGTAATTGAAATTTACTACGCTGTGCTAAAAGTACAAGGGCAAAAGCTTTAGTACATCTACAAGACTAAAGATTTAAAAGACTGAAACAGCTGATTGTTGAGCTGCCAAAACAATTGTTTATTTTTATAGCCTATACCACTATGTGGTATAATGACTTTGTGCTGCTGTTTGTAACAACCAAAAATATTTGACCTACACCCATCTTTAATTATACCGATCGAATCAGAATCACTATCTGATTCGATTTAACGATGTCCGTCCGTCCGTCTGTGTGTCCATGTAAAGCTTGTAATCAAACTGCAGGTCGCAAATATGAATATATTTTGACGAAATTTGGTATTTGGTCTTTTATCGGCCATGGGATGAACGCTATTGAAATTGGTGAGAATCGGTCCATGTTCAGACCTAGCCCCCATACAAATTACCCATATGAAATCGACATAAATTGCCATAAGATCCAAATTGTCATATAGATCTTACTTAAATTGGGTTTGTATGCATTTATTACATCCATTAATGAGTAGTCCAAAAATGACCCCTTTGGCCCCATATAGAGCTGCTTCCCGATCTTCACTTAAATCGATTAAAAATCAAAAATATTGCAATGATACTCCTCAAATTTTGTTTTTATATATTTTTGCAAAATACAAGAGACTTTACCAAACATGGTCAGGATCGGTCCATTTTTGGGCCTAGTCCCCATATAGATATAGCATCCGATATCAACTTTTTCATATCTGCAGCCGAAAAAATTAATAAAAATCCCACTCAAATTTGGTTTATGCTTATTTTCTATATCCAGTTAGTTGGGCCTAAGAGATATGGTCTCTAAACGCATGGTATAGGGTATCGTATAGTCGGTCTAGACCGACTATAATTTTCTTCTTGTTTTATTTTGTGGTAACTGAATCAAAATAATAAAAAAAAAATTTATCAAAATAATGAAAAGCCCCTTCTCCAGATGACCCGAGTCTATATAGGACAATTGCTAACTGGTACTGAACTGGAAATTGTTCACATGAATGGGGTTGGTTAAATTCTGTATCTCCAGAAATCATAGACACCAGTGTATGAAACTCAATTCGACTAACCTTCAGCATTTGCAAAAATCATCTAATTGAGTTAAGACATTTAGTGACCACTTCATTGATTTTGGAACCGAATTCCAAGCTCCGCGGCGGTACACTTTAACTAAAATAATGTCATCAACAAATTCATCTAAAATGTGGTCAATGGCATCATGTTCACATGTATCTACAAAAGGAGAGTAGTTACATTTTTGTATTGTTTTTATTATTGCAAGTAATACCGTACCTTCAACATCCAAAATCTCTGCAAATTCTATTTCGTCAACCACATTTTGTACGAAAAAATTTATAATTTTCTCTTTTTCCGTAATTTTGGGCATTTTACTTATCTGCAAATTCTTGTTGATATTTTAAGTTTTCAAATTGATAAAAAAAACAGAACAAAAAATAGCTGATTCATTATTTTACAATACACAACACAAAAGACGTTCACGCTTTGTAGTATAAAATCGTTGTAAATATAACAGGGTTGTAAATTTAACACCAAGAGTGAATACCGCTATTAATTGGTATATATTTTAGTTGTTATTACTTTCTTATATTGAAAAATGCGTAATTTTATTTAAATTTCAGTGAAATTACAAAAATGCCAGTTCCAAATAAAAAAACAAAAACTTGTCGAAGCTGGTAGCAGTAATTCCAGCAGACAGTTTCAGAATTGGTGACCGTAATGTATGGTGGTATTAAAAAAAGTGATAAAGCTATATGTGAGCTATGTTCTGTGTCAATGGTTTGTAGAAAATCATCTGTAAAAAGACACTATGAAACAATTCACAAGTGGCTTCTTAAAAAAAGCGAAGATGAAAGAATATATTTTACGAGTAAAACAAAAATCTGCAAAAAGGAAAACCGTTCAGCGATGGAGACTACTACACAGTAAAAAATGACGGTTTACTTTTAATTCCAGTAGTTTTAGAATTTAAACTTTTTTGGTATTAAATTTGAATTTTAATACCAAAAAGTTTTATATTTATACCACTTGGAGTTAATTTTATCACAGAGGGCATTATTTTACAGCTAGAAAATACTTCGGCAATTTCATTAAATACAAAATGGTTTAAAAACAATACTTTAGTCAATGCTTAACGTTTTATTTTCAAAATATTGTTGCTTATTAGTTTTAAATTAATGCCAAATAAAGTATTAAAGTGCTCTCTGCAATGTTTTAAGTATTTTTGGTTTAAAAACAAAACCAAAAAAGTATTAAAAATCTTTCTCACTTTCAACTGTATTTCATTTGCTCTCAACTTTAATACTTTTGGTTTAAAAACAAAACCAAAAATGTATTAAAAATCTCTCTTACTCTCAATTACATTTCATTTACTCTCAACTTTAATACTTTCGGCTTAAAAACAAAACCAAAAAAGTATTAAAAATCTTTCTTACAATCACATCATTGTCGGAGAAGTGTCACGATGTTTCTGAAAGTAAAATACCACGGCAAAGTTAATTTTGTAAAAATTAGTGAGCCTGAAAGTGAAGAATTCTGTGCTAATGAAATAATTTCATCTAGTAAGCTATATAATTAGTGAAACGTAATGTAAATGTACATAAATTGCATTTTTTTTTCAGTAGTGGAACAATTAGAAATTATTTGCGATTGTGAAATTAGATTGCGAGACCGCGACGGAGCAGAGATTTTCCTGGAATATTTCCAAGATATTCTTTTCCAATTCAAAGGCTGTAGCTGTTTTTTCATTGAATTATGCCTTGATGAAAATTCGACTGAGAGTCAACAAGCATCACAAGTGGAATCAAGTTTAAATTACAAGGTTTGTAGGCGAATAAAACATAAAACATTGTAATGAATAAATTTGACTAGGAGCTGGAAAAGTACATAAGAAGCGGAGATTTCCATTGCATTTTTGAAGAATTTGAAAAAAACACATTTTGAGCGATAATACCCGCCGCACCTTGGTACGCGATTCCACTAATTTCTTAAGGCAATGTCGCTGGAACCGCTCATATATTTGTCTTTTTATTTACATGTTTGTACACATACGCACATACATACATAGCAATGGTAATTGCTTTATTTTTGGTGTATGTAGGTGTGTGCGTATGTTGTTATGTTCATTTATTTGTTTGCTATGTGGTCATTGTCGTCGCCAAATTTATTGCAGTCTTTTTTATCTTCATTCTACTGCAGTGTTTCATGAGAAAACAGGTTCTGTAACGGAATAGAACCGTTTTAACAATTGAGTGAAAATAGAATGAAGATACCCAAACAAACGGTGGCTCTAAATGTGAAGTCAGTTTGCTGGGGATAAAGACTGCGGTAAGTAGCAGTGCGGTATTTTATATTTACTGTTTCTAATGTAATATTTTTTTTAGAAATAAACAACAACTGTATATGTACATATAAGTTAAACTTATTATCAACAACTGTATTAATTTATTGAAGTTAAATTCGCTATCCCCGCAAGATAACTCACGTCGCAGCCAGCGACAAAATTTTATTTCGCATTTTTTTTGGCGATTCATTGTTTCTAAGTTTGTCGTATAAATGTCGATGCAACGTTCCCCGCCAAGAAGAAGTCCGCGAAACCCGCCGACAGTTGATTCGTTGCCGGTCACAGTAAGTAGACAGCCCACCGGTTCCATGTCCGCCGGAGCAGATGAAGGTGTGAATGTGGCCCAAATGCCGCCGGTGCCCCACACAAGTTCCTCTACAGCCAGACCATCATCAGAGTCACTTACCACAGCCACCGAGATCAACACAAGTGTTCGTGGGACAAATCAGCCCACGCTTAATGTTCAAAACACCGCTCCAAGCTTTCTGCTGTCACACGTGCCGCCACCGTTGACTCCAGCACCAGGTGTAAGTAGCCATCAGACGCCAATGACGTCATTTCCCAATCAAGTTGCCCACCCAGAGATGGAAAATCTTCAAAGGCAAATCGATGTGTTACAGGCACAGCTTTTAAATGCCCAACGAGCCCTGAAAGCTGCTACAACTACAAATCGTGTAAGTAATCCACCAAGTATGCCAATGTCAAACGGGACTACGCCAGCTGTTCCAGATAACATCGCCGGTACTTCCAATAGCAGTGGCCCTGAAGACATTATGGATCGACGCGATTCATCGCCATTTTTCTTTGCAAGCACTGACGCCACAATGGCTCCGTGCTACCAAGGTCAGCAGCAGATGTTAGCAGCGCAGCCGCAGAGTGTGCAGCAGCCGACAGCGACGTATCAGGTGCAGAGTTTAATGCCGACGCCGAGGAAAATTTACGACCTGCCTGAATTTAATGGCGCTGCTGAGGATTGGCCTATGTTTTTGTCAGCCTTTCACAACACCACTGCAGCGTATGGTTATAGCCATTTTGAAAATTGTTTGCGGCTACAAAAGGCGAAGGTGAAGCCCGGGAGTGTGTCAAATCGTTGCTCATTCACCCAAACAATGTTCCAACAGTGATTGAGCAACTGAAGTTCCAATATGGTCGCCCGGAGTTGTTGATACGATGCCAACTGCAGCAAGTGCGGGAAATTTTGCCGATTGGAGAAAATGCGGTTGAGAAGCTGATACCATTTTCAGTAAAGGTAAGAAATTTGGCCGCTTTTTTGGAAACTGCAAATGGGCATCAGCATCTGTCGAACCCGACATTAATGGAGGAGTTAGTGCAAAAGCTTCCTATGAGCCGTCGTTTGGATTGGGCACAGTATGCAGCGAGTTTACGTCAGTGGCCCACTGTTTTGGATTTCAGCAATTGGCTTCAAGGTGTAGCCAATTTGGTAAGAAGTATTCAAACAGCCAGTACGAGTACCAGTCGCCCAAATAACAGTGAGTCTAAAAAGAGAGTGGTCTTATATGCATCAGATGTACAACGAAGGGAGATCCAATGTCCCCATTGCCGCGGACAGCATAGAATTTTTGAATGCAAGAAATTTTTATCGCTCACCGTACAGAACAGATGGACTGAAGTGAAAAAGTTGAGGTTATGTTTCTCTTGCCTAAGTGGAGGACATTCAAGCAGGGATTGCCGTCGACGTAAAGAGTGTCAAATTGAAAATTGCCGAAGAAAGCATAACAAATTGTTACATGAGGATCAGCCCAGTGTATCAAATGCAAATAACAGTTCAAATTTGTCTTCAGCTGATAGTGGTCAGATTGGTGAGCCAGTTTTAAGTTGCGTTTCAAGCATTTTTGAGAAAAATGAGCTACTGTTTAGAGTGCTACCAGTGAAACTTTATGGCCCTAATTGTGTTGTGGAGACTTATGCTCTTTTAGATGAAGGTTCATCGGTCACCATGATGGATAGTGCTTTGGTGAGGCAGCTTGGACTTCAGGGAAGACAAAGCAAGTTGAATTTGAACTGGTATGGTGGAAAGTCGTCACAGGAGGTAGCCACGGTAGTCGATCTTCATGTAAGTGGTGTCAACAAGCAGAGGAAATACGCTATGAAAAATGTTTATGGTGTCTCGAATCTAAAACTGCCAAACCAGAGTTTTGATGCCAATTTAATAAAGAATCATGGTATTCCTATAGCCTCATATGGCAATGTGGCTCCAAAATTGTTGATTGGTTTGGACCATTGCCATTTAGGATTGCCGGATGAAATAGTGCCTCTTGAGGAAGCTGGTCCATATGCTGCCAACACGCCATTAGGGTGGATCGTTTTTGGAAATTTGAAAGGAGGTCACCCTACAGCCCGTACGTGTTTGCTGACAGCACAGCCGGACAATTTATATGATTTGGTGGCAAGTTATTTTGAGACGGAGAATTTTGGAGTTAAGGCTCTACCGGTCATTGAGTCTGAAGAAGTTGCACGTGCTCAAAAGATTTTAAATGATTCAACGAAGAGAGTTGCCGGAAGATTTCAATCTAGACTACTGTGGTGCCATGATGACGTAGTCCTGCCGGATAGCCATGCTATGGCCCTTAATCGTCTCTATGGTATGGAAAGGAAAATGAAAAGAAATCCTGACTTTGGCGTGGCGTACAAAAATATTATTGCCGACTATGAGAAAAAAGGGTATGTACGTAAACTGACATCATCTGAGGCCCAAAGCTGTAATGCAAGGACATGGTACTTGCCTCATTTTGGAGTGATTAATCCCAATAAGCCAGGGAAAATTCGTTTGGTGTTTGACGCTGCTGCCAAGGTGGAAGGTGTTTCACTAAATTCAAATTTGCTAAAGGGTCCTCAAAAATATAAGCCACTGCCATCTGTTTTATTTAATTTTCGAGTTGGTGCAGTAGCTGTGTGTGGAGACATTAAAGAAATGTTTCACCAAATCGTTGTGGCTCCTGAAGATCGATGTTCGCAAAGATTTCTATGGCGAAAAAGTGGAAGCTGTTCACCTGATGTTTATGAAATGGTCGTGATGACGTTTGGTGCTGCCTGCTCCCCGTGTGTTGCTCAATATGTAAAGGAGAAAAACGCTTTAGAGTTCAGAGACCGTTTCCCAAGGGCCGTTAAGTCTATATTGGAACACCATTATGTTGACGATTTCGTTGACAGCTTTGAAGATGTCTCAAAAGCCATCGAAATAGCTACGCAAGTTCGCGATATACATAAGACTGCTGGGTTTGTTCTACGTAATTTTACATCAAACTCATTGGATGTGGTTATGGCTCTAGAGGGAGACTCGGATCATCACGTCCGTTTCGATTTAAATGAATTTGGGACATCGATGGAAAAAATCCTGGGCATGTATTGGCACCCGAAAGACGACGCATTTAAATTTATCTTTAAATTTCATCGGGTTAACGAAGAAATTGTTAAAGGATTAAGGTGCCCTACAAAACGTGAGTTGCTAAGTGTGGTCATGTCCGTTTATGATCCCATTGGATTCTTGTGCCACTTTATGATAACTGCTAAGTTGTTATTGAGAGAAATTTGGAGAAGCGATACACGTTGGGATGAAAAATTGCCTGAGGGACTAGAAGTTCTGTGGAATAATTGGCGCCAGGATTTGCAAAATGTCTCCGATGTACATGTGCCACGATTTTACTTTGGAACTGGATTGCCCGATGTATTGGAGCTACATGTGTTTGTCGATGCCAGTGAAGACGCATTTGGTGCTGTGTCTTACTGGCGATATATAACAGTTTGCGGGAAAATCAGTGTGTCTTTTATATCTGCCAAGTCAAAATGCGCTCCAATGAAGACCATGACTATTCCCCGATTAGAACTACAAGCAGCCGTGTTGGGAACAAGACTGATGTGTACAATACTGGAGGAGCATTCGCTAAAGGTTTCCCGTTGTATTTTTTGGAGCGATTCTACAACAGTCATCAATTGGATTTGTTCAGAAAGTAGAAGATACAAACCATTTGTTGCCCATAGAATTTCCGAAATATTGGACTCTACGCGCCCAGCTGATTGGAGATGGTTGCCCACGGACCTTAATGTTGCCGATGAAACAACCAGAACGAAAAATAAAGTTAATTTTTCTTATGAGCAACGCTGGTTTCAAGGCCCAAAATTTCTATACAACCATGAAGACGGGTGGCCAACATCAGATTGTGGTGAACACAATGATTGCTGTGAAGAGGAACTGCGGCCGAAATTTGCATTACTGGTTAGTTCAAATTTAATCATTGATTTTAAACGTTTTTCTTCATTTCTCAGGCTCAAACGAACTATGGCATGGGCTCGGAGATTTGCTGACTACTGTCGTAAGAAGAAATTAGACAATGCCACAAGTTGTTTAACTGCTGCCGAATTAAGAGATGCTGAAAATATTTTATGTCAACTTGCACAACAAGAGAGTTTTGGCGATGAATTGCAAATTTTAAAATCTGGTGGCAACATACCAAAATGTAACGACCTGTACACTTTATCGCCTTATATTGATGACAAAAAGTGTCTTCGAGTGTATGGTCGCATCGATGCAGCCAGTTGGTTACCACTATACTCTAGACGTCCCATCATACTGTCGCCCACTCATCACTTAACCCAACTTATTGTAGCTCATATGCATAATAAGATGAAACATCAAAACTTTGAGGCTACATTGGGGGAAATCAGAAAAACATTTTGGATTCCACGTCTTAGAAGACTTCTGAGTAAATGTATCTCAACTTGCAACATTTGTAAAATTCGTCGTGCAAGTCCAGCGCCGCCTTATATGG
Source organism: Cordilura impudica (assembly GCA_963682025.1). Lineage (NCBI taxonomy): Eukaryota > Metazoa > Arthropoda > Insecta > Diptera > Scathophagidae > Cordilura > Cordilura impudica. The sequence continues at coordinate 146,455,178 of OY821519.1, forward strand.
GTCCATTGCCAACCGACAGACTTACTCCATATGTGCGTCCGTTTACATACACTGGTGTTGACTATTTTGGACCAGTTAACATTACAATTGGTCGCCGCCACGAAAAGCGTTGGGTTGCTCTGTTTACGTGCCTAACTATCAGAGCAGTTCATTTAGAGGTGGCCTTTGATTTGTCAACAGATGCTTGTATATTGACAATAAGAAATTTCATAAATCGACGTGGTACCCCATTGAAGATGCGTAGCGATAATGGGAAGAATTTTGTTGGTGTAAACCAAGAAGCTAAGAGGTTCGAAGAAGTCTTTGACGTGGCTCGAATACAAGATGAGTTGACAACAAAGGGCATAGACTGGGAGTTCAATTGTCCATATAATCCGGCGGAAGGTGGCATATGGGAGCGAATGGTCCAATGTGTAAAAAAAGTACTCCGAGTGACTCTGACAGAAGTGGCCCCTAAGGAACACACCTTACAAAGTTTTCTCATCGAGGCGGAAAATATTGTGAATTCTCGTCCATTGACTCATTTGCCTGTCAGCCATGAGGACGAAGAGCCGCTAACACCGAATCATTTTTTGCTGGGGTCGCCTAATACTGCGCAAACACTAGAGGGAACAGTCATCGATAAGCCAGCTGTTTCGAGAAAACAGTGGCGAATCTCCCGTCAGCTCCGTGACCACTTTTGGAAAAGGTGGATAATTGAGTATTTGCCAACGCTTACACGAAGGTCAAAATGGTGCGAATACACACAACCTATGGCTCCTGGTGACTTGGTTCTCATCTGCGATCCAGCCGTTTCTCGCCGAGAGTGGAAGAGAGGTCGAATAGAAGAAGTTTACAAGGGCAGTGATGGTGTCATTCGTCGTGCTGATGTCAGAACGTGTTCCGGTATTTTGAGGCGCCCTGTGTCCAAGCTTGCAGTCCTGGACTTCGAATAGTGAATCGAGGTCGATCCACGGGGGTGGGGATGTCGCTGGAACCGCTCATATATTTGTCTTTTTATTTACATGTTTGTACACATACGCACATACATACATAGCAATGGTAATTGCTTTATTTTTGGTGTATGTAGGTGTGTGCGTATGTTGTTATGTTCATTTATTTGTTTGCTATGTGGTCATTGTCGTCGCCAAATTTATTGCAGTCTTTTTTATCTTCATTCTACTGCAGTGTTTCATGAGAAAACAGGTTCTGTAACGGAATAGAACCGTTTTAACAATTGAGTGAAAATAGAATGAAGATACCCAAACAAACGGTGGCTCTAAATGTGAAGTCAGTTTGCTGGGGATAAAGACTGCGGTAAGTAGCAGTGCGGTATTTTATATTTACTTTTTCTAATGTAATATTTTTTTTAGAAATAAACAACAACTGTATATGTACATATAAGTTAAACTTATTATCAACAACTGTATTAATTTATTGAAGTTAAATTCGCTATCCCCGCAAGATAACTCACGTCGCAGCCAGCGACAGGCAACATTGTGGAAATCATCCGAAGCGTGCCGAAAAAATTGCTATTGCAGAAGCCATAATTTGCCTATTTCCCGCTTTTAAATTTGAAAATAGCAAGTTTGGAGGAATTGTAAGTATGCCACTCTTAATACTGAGCTGTTTCTGCTTATATACAATAACAGACAAATTTAAATATCAACAGATAAAAAAAAATTCTTTCAGGATCTGTTTTACAATCCTGAAAATAATTCCGGTTATTTGGCTGCAAAATTGAAGAATTTAAATACTAAACTCGCAAAACTCGGCAACAACAGTAATAAAAAACGCAAGCTGTCCGAAGTCGACAATGACAGCGATGACGAAGCCGTAATCTCGGAAGATCTGTGCTTTTTCAAAAATTGCATTATTTCAGATGAGCTGAATTTGGTAAAACAAAAATTGCGGGAAACATCAAAAGCAAAGCAAAAGTTTATGACGACATGTTCCAATATTTTGGAAAATTTCCCAATATTTTTATATGATTCTTCATTGGTAATGTATGGACAATAATATTACGAATATTTTAATTAAAAATGATTTTATTTGCAGATTGATTTTGATTTTACTGTTCGGTATGGAGGCGATTTCGAATGGTCTATTGCAAAACTGGGAAAAATATGAAAGGTGTGTGGAAGAAATTTTGAGTAATGCAAGTGGCTGATCTGATTTGAAAAACTGTACTAATTGGGCCTCTGACGTGCTACCATATTTGAATCTTTTAAAGCTGCTGCCTGCCATCTACAGCCAGTGGACGCGGGCAAAAGAAAGTAAACTTTCAGCAATCTGTCAACAGTTTTATTTCTTTTGAAAATGTAATTAACTATGAAATTAACATTCATACTAAAAAACTAACAAATTTTTTTCTTCGTAGCTCAACACTCCTATAGCGGAATACGCAGTTGGGTCTAGTCAGCCCACCATCATAGCAGTTGGAAAAGACAGAACCAACATTTACCAATATTTTATAGCCATTGATGGAAAGAAGATAAATGTGCCCAATGACTACAATTTCAGCCAAGTCTTCGATCTATACTTTAAAGCTTTTTATTTATTTAACATACAGTTTGACGTAAGCTTGGCGAATTTTTTGGAATTTTTTCCGAAATTCATTTACAAAATTAACTACCAAAAGAAGGCAAGTACTCGATTATTGGACGTACAGTCTAAATTTGCGAAAAAGTTTGCGGAATTGACGAGTTTAGTTTAAGAGGAAGTAATGATGAAGAACTTTTGCTTTTCATGTAAGAAAGAATTTGAAACCATACCATATGTCATATTTCATTTAAAAAATGAACATTTTTTAGCGGAGGCGCACGGTTTGGAGTTAAGGTGTGTTTCCTCTAAAACATGTAAAAAAGTTTTTAATACATTTAGCTCGTTAAGAAAGCATTCTAAACTTTGTATTCCTCAAAATATAAGCAGCAAAGTTCCATCAAACAATATTGAGCAAATAAAAATATCAGAAAATGTAAATACCATTCATATTGATGTGCCACCTTTGTACTTGCCACCAGTAGAAAATTTGGAAACTTCCTCTATTGCTTCATCACTTTCAAAAAAATTGATATCATGTGGTATTTCAGAAACAAAAATTGGTGAAATACTTACATCATTTAAAGTTATGTTAAATAAAAGTTTCGATAATTTTGAAAGTTACTTATTAGAAAAACATCCCGAGATAAAAGAAAACTTATTTAAAGAAAATTGTATTAGCTTTCGAGGTGCATTGGCCGAGGAATTCATGCAATATTCCACAAAATTTAGAAGAGAAAAAGAAATTAGTAAGGCAGATTTTTATGTTTCACCAACCGCTAGGCCATTAGGAGGCCGTTGGGCTGTTAAAAAAAAAAAAAAAGTCTGTACCCTACTAAACACTTCGTACAATCTACATTTCAATATGTGCCTATCCTTGCGACATTAGAAACATTATTTTAAAACAAATCTTTCAAAGAGCTATATTTTGCAAGCAACCATATTTGTAATAAGGAAACACTTGTAAGCTTTTGCTGTTCTCAAAACTTTTCTGGGTCCGATTTTTTTCAAAAGGAAGCTGATGCTTTGCAAATACAAATTTTTTATGATGACTTCGAAATAACTAATCCTTTAGGAAGCAAAACCGGAATTCATAAGGTTGGTGCCCTCTACGTCACAATAAGAAATCTTCCTTATCAATACAATTCAAAGTGTGCTAACATTCATTTACTAGCGCTCTTTTTATGCATAGATCTCAAAAACAAAAATGTAAATTGTAATAACGTATTACATCCGATTATCAATGACATTCGAGCACTCGAAAAAAATGGTGTAAAAGTGGATAATATGTTCATAAAAGGTACTTTGGTGTCAGTTGCTCATGACAATTTAGGGGCGAATGTGTGCTTTGGCTTTTTAGCTTCCTTCAGAGCAGATTAATATTGCAGATTTTGCAAAATTCATCGAGAAGAAGCTAAGCACACATTTGCTGAAAACTACAATATTTTAAGAACACAAGCAGAATACGACGAAATATTGTCCGCTGCTGCCGGAGAAACTCTTTTAGATCCAAAAACTACCAAAGGCATCAAAAACGCTTGTGAGATTAACAAATTGTCACACTACAAAATTTTTGAAAGCCTTAATGTTGATGTCATGTATGACAGTTTGGAAGGCGCCGTTCCTTTTATTTTAAAACTTTTTTTTTTAAAAGCTTACGGAAGGCAAATACCTTTCAATAACAGATATTAATGATAAGATAAAAAATTTCAATTTCGGATATTTGCAAAGTAAAAATTGCAACACTTCCATTGGACTGTCAGCTTCTCAAAATTTATGTCTTATTTTGCACTTCCCTTTCATCTTCTTCAACTTTTATGACACTCTGTCGAATTTTTGGAATGGGGTTACTTCGCTTATTCGAATAATAAATGTAACATTGTCTTCAGTCTGAAAACAGCAACATATTGAGTCTCTTAAAAATGATATAGCGTTACATTTAAAATGCATAGGTGAAGTTTATGAAGAAAACCTGATCCCAAAACATCACTTTCTGACCCACTACCCTTCAGCTCTAAGAAAAATAGGTCCTCTGATACACACCTGGGCTATGAGATACGAAGCTAAACATCGCGAATTTATCAGAGATGTTTCAGTAATAAATAATTACAAAAACATATGCAAATCGCTCGCTAATAGATATCAAAAAAAAAGATGAGTATTATGTGGGAAAATATGACATTTGAAAATCAATTTGTTTTTAATAAATTATATAATCTAAGTTTCGAAGATTTAGATTTAAGTGTCCAAGACTATTTTTCTCAAATATTTCATAGTAATAAAATGCCTCCAATACGGACGACAAAAAAAAATCGAATGTAAATACGGATATATTTATAAGCCAGAATTTACGTTATATTAAAAAAAAAAAAAAAAAAATGTCATACTTTCGGGAAAATTAAAACAATTTATGTTGTCAATAATAACGTTTACTTACACTTACAAAAGAGTTTACACTATCTTAGAGTGTTATGAGATTACTTGTACAAATTTATCAAAAGTAATTCGTTTTTCTAACTTACAATATATAAGACCATTCGAAATTAACCTTGTTCAGTCGAAAATGTTTTTTATTAATGCCCCATGAAATAGTAGACTAAAGTTTATATAGTAGTATATATATATAAATAGATACACAGTATTTTTCTTTTAAACAATTCCAACTTAATATTAAACTATGAATAATACAATAATTACTTTTCATTTTGCTTATCACACTATGGAATGGAATATAAAATTTTGTTGGATTACTTGATATACTTTGTTGCAATTTTAGATTTTGACGATTTTTGATTATGGCGATTATTGCTTTTTTGCGATTTTTTGATTTTGGCGATTTTTGTTATTCTCGATTGTCGGTTTTGGCGATTTTTGACTTTGGCTTTATTTGCGATTTTTGGTATTCGCGATTTTAAGTTTTGGCAATTTTTGATTAGGTGATTTTTGATATTCGCGATTTTTTGTTGGTAATTTTTGGCGGTTTTTTGTTTTTTTTGCAATTTGGCTTTTGCGATTTTTGTTATTCGCGATTTTTGGTTTTGGCGATTTTCGTTTTTTCCGATTTTTGTTATTCGCGATTAGCGGTTTTGGCGATTTTTGTAATTCCGCCCAAATTTTCCACGACTACTCACATTGGAAATTAATGTACTTGTCATTTCATAGTACTGTCATTTTCTTAGTACTTTATATTTTTTTGAATAGAAGGTGACACGCCCATTGGTCCGATCCCGCCCTTTTTTATCCGACTACTCACATTAACAACTCATGAACGCACACAAAGTCCCAAGGCTTTCACTACTATAGTACTCCAGTTATATGATATTAAATATTTTCTTTGTATGGGGGTTCCACCCCTACTGATCTGATCCCCCCATGTTTTCCAAATACTGACATTGATAACTTATGAACTCGCTCAAAGTCCCAAGACTTTTTCTATTACAGTACTCTAGATATAAATATGACATTACATATTTACAAATTAGTTTCAGAACTCTTGCTATCGTATTACTTCAGATATTATATGTTAAAATTAGATGTTAAAAATTCAATTTACATGAGAGGTGCCACGCCCACTTGAAAAATCCCATTAGTGGGCTTATAAATTTGTTGAGCACTGTACCTATTGAAAAAACTTTTAAAAGTTTACTTTTAATGCAAACAATATACTAAATCTAAATCGATTTTGGTTTAGATTTAATTCCAGAAAAGTATTAAGCCAACTCCAATTTTTAGGTAGATCCAGTTTTCTTTTAAAACCACAAAAGTATTAAATTTAACGCCCTATTGGATTTAATTTAATGCTTTAAAAGTTTATTTTTAAGAAGAAAACCTTCCTTGAATTAAATCCAACTAAAGTATTAATTTAATACCAAAAATGCTTACTCTCACATTTTTCTCTCTCTCTTTGCTTAAACCAATGTGGTATTGATTTAATACTTTCTGTCATTGTTATATATAAATGCCAAAATGGTATTAAAATTAAACTTTATTTTTTACTGTGTACATTAAGAATTAATGGTTATAATGTGTACCATTTCTCTTTGACAATTTTGCAAGCAAAGATAAATAATCCAACGAATAAAAGAATTATTGTTCGAAATACAATTCAAGACAGAATTCGAAAATGAGTAAAAATGCAAAACAACAACAAAAATCAGATATAAAATTGTGATTTTATTTCAATTTATCATGATGAAAACACCGACATCACCAATTAGCTATGTTCGTTAGATATATTGTTGAAATGAAATAAGGGAAGGATTGATAAATTTGGTATCTTTACTATGAACTACCAAAGGTAACAGAGGCTCTGTCTGAAGTAGAAATAGATCTTTCGAAAGTCGTATCTGTAACTACGGATGGTGCACCCAGTATGATTGGCAAAGAAGCAGGATTTGTCAATATATTTACAAATTCGATTGTATAATTTACCAGGAAGCGTTATATGCAAAGAATGATTTTAAACTAGTTGCAGCCGTGATGAAACTTGTGACCAAAATAGTTAACTATATGCTGTAAACAAAAGAAAGTTCGAATCTTTGTTAAGTGAAATCAACTCGGTGTACAATGGTTTAACTATGTATAATAATGTTCGTTGGCTTAGTCGCGGCAAAGTACTTCAACGTTTCATCGAGTTTGAATGAAGTTCGGATTTTTTAAATGATTAAAAACAAATTCATTATAAAAAGTTATTAGATGTTGAGTGGACATTAAGATTAATGTTCTTTGCGGATTTTTGCGGTCATATGAATGATTTAAGTTTAAAATTACAAGGTTTTGGTAAAACTATTGATATTATATTTGATCACATCCAAAGATTTGAAGCTAAGCTAAAAATATTTAAATTAAATATAATGAGCAGATATTGCACGAAAAACCTGATGTAACAAAAATAATAAAAGAATTTGATAATGTTTTAGAGGCTGCGATTGAACAATTTTCGACAAGATTTATACAATTTCGACAATTTGCAGAAACTTCAAATTTTGTTGCTCGTCCAGATACATATCCATACGAACAGTTAAATTTAACGAGTGAATTTAGAAGATTTCGAGATGCATTATTCATAGATTTAAGAATCATTTTGGAAGAAATTGAATGAGATCGTTTAATTGGAGATAAAAAATAGCAATGGTTATTTTAACAATTTTTTCGTCTACTTATTCTCGTGAATCACTGCTTTTTTATGAATTTTATTAAATCAGAAATGAGTATTAGACACACAGACGATATCAGTACCTTTTGTATCTTATTAAAAACTACGAGTTTTGAGCGAGATATAAAATATTTATCAACTTCTAGCACACAACAACATACATATATCTTATTTTAATGAAATTTTAAGTTTTTTTTTTTGCAAATAACAATAAAAAATTTTATTCCTTAATAACTCTTATTTATTTATATCTAAATAAAAATGTGTATTTTTTCATTTTAAACTTTTTTTAATAAAAATAATCTATTAACAAAAAAATATGTATAACCCTTTGCTTGGATTCTCATTGCATTGGTTTCACAGCAAAGAATATGAATTAACAGCTGTATAACCTGCCATGCAGAATATACATATGTAGATCAATTCTTGAAACAAATGTGCCAATGCTGTTTGCTTCATTTAAGGTAAAAACGTTTGTCTTGAGCCTGATTTCTTTCTATGTTGCGAAACTCCTTTTCTGCATTGTTCTTTTCCGGCTATTGGATTTATGGGCGTGGACTTCTCATCCTTTTACAACGCCTATCTGGATGCAACAATAAACTATTACAAAAGATGGACTAAACTCACAAGATAACAACTCACACTTAGACGAAGAGTATTGGGAGATCACATCTTCATACTCCCGCTCTTTACCCACCCAACCAGGTCATTTAAAATTTATGTTAACTTTCATAAATGACCCCATTACTTACCACACCAAAACTTTTTAATCTTTACATAACATACCACACCAGCGAACCATTGTCCCTTCTTTTCCTCCAAAAATCAAAATTAAATAGACATCATGGTTTACAAATCCAACTATATAACATATACATTTATCTATAATATTAATAGGCTAGGCGATTTCTTGTGACCGATATTTTGTTCTACCGTTTTAACCCGATTTTGACCAAACGTATATTATTTGTTGGGTATTTCTTTTTAGCCGTTTTGCAGATTTACAGATTTTTAAAATTTTACCACACATACATAAAATTATACAATGATATGTGCGTGTTTATTAAATTTGTAATAAAAATGAGTTTGTTTTTTGTGTTGATTTTCGAATTGGCTATAAATAATTAGCATATTTTTAGGGTCTTTATTTAATAAAAAAAAAATTTCCTAGAATTTGCATTTTGTCAAACAAAATCTTTTCAACAATTTTAATACTTTCTTCTACTTTCAGATATTTTTTATCTCTTTTTTAAGCTTTGAGGCTTAAAAAGTAAACAACAAAAAAATAAGATGTAAAAAAAAATACAATACTATAAATAAAAATTGAAATAAAAAAAATTTAAATATTAGGTCTGTTCCGCCAGAACAATATCTTTTAAAAGTCTAGCAAAACTCAAGCATTGAGTAATTTCATATTTACGCTCTTCGCTCTCATTTTCTATTTTTCTGGTGGAACGACTTGAAGCAAAAACCATGATTCATAATTAATTCTTCTTCCGAATCACTGCTTGATTCCAATAAATTTTCATATAAAACTAATTTTTCCATTTTATTTATTTCTACCAAGATTTTATTCTTTTTGACAAAAATCAAAAAACCAAAACAATGAATGAAAACAACTGCTTCTGTCACTTTTCGTAAATGGTTGAAACTTACACAAATTTGTTCTAGCAAAGTTCAAGCTGTTCAAGCATGGTGAGTTGTGGTGAGAAACTGCAAATGTCTCTCTCTTTAGATTGACATTTTTCTGGTTAAACGCACTCGACTAATGTTCAACATACTTGAACATGCTTCAACATCGTGGGGGAACAGAACTATTATCTTACAACACTAACATGCTAACAAAAAGAAATTGCAAAAACTTCAAATTAATAAAAATAATGATGATTTTTGCGACCTTTGTGTAGTAAAATGTGTATGTTCAGCAGGCTTAAGGTCAGGTTAAATAAAAACTCTTTTTTGTTTTTATATTAAAATTTTTATTATTCCAATATTTCGAACGTCATTGACATTCATCTTCAGGAAAGGACAAATTTACAAAACAATAAGTCTAACAACGATAACAAAACCACATATAAAACCTACATGAGCAAACATAAAACAGACACAACTGCTCTATTGTTTAGACGAATACTGACGCATCCATCAGTGTCTTTTTTGAAGTTTATCCTCTTCTCTGTTGGTGTGTTTATGACGTGGAGCATCTCCAAAATAAATCTCTTGCTGTTGTTACTCTCTTGCTGTAATATTTTCACATTGTCAATGCTGTTTTTTGTGTTGAAATATTTGTTCTACATTTATGATCAGATTTTTGTTCGATATTCTTGTTTTTAATTTAGATTTAGTTGTAGCAACATAAACCATGTTGCACAAGTTGTTTTCTCCACCCTTACAGGCAATTTCATAAATAACATTTGATTTATCTTCATTTTCAATTTTCGATTTCATGTTACTGTATATACTTTTCAAAGTGTTTGAGGTTTTTGAAGCAATGCAGAATTTGTCTTTGTCATATAATTTTGAATTTTTAAACGTTCGGAGAAACCAGGTACTCTGCATGTGGATTGTTTATATATTCATAATCTTAATTTTATTTTGACATGAAATACTGTATCCGAAATATTTAATACTCTCCTGATGAAGTTTGTGGCAATAACTATAACAACTTGTTTAGGGTGTTGTGAGAAGTAATTTATAAGTCTTCCTGATGCCATTGGTTTCTGATCAATCCAATCTACTTTTATAATGTTGTCCCGTTTGACAACTAAAGTGTCAAGGTAAGGTATCTTTCATCAATTTCTATTTATAATGTAAATCTAATATCACAGTGCAATTGTTTTTACTATCGCGAAAAGGTCGTCAACGTATTTTGTTACACATCGGTTTTGCGAATTAAGTTTTTTATACTCTTATCCAGCAACTCATCCATCACAATATCAGCAATCACTGGTGATGCTGGTGAACCCATCGGTATACCCTTCATCTTGTATAATATTTTTCCAGCGTAAAATGGCGGTTTTCAATAATGCAGTATTTTATTATATCTAAAAATAATCGCTTCGTCATTTTGGTATGTTTTTGAATAGTTTCCCATTTACTCTCTATGGTATTAATCGTGAAGTCAACTGGAATACTGGGAAATAGAGATACTACGTCAAGAGAAATCATCGTTTCGTCGTCACTTAGGTATGAATTATTTATCCGGTTCTTGAATTCTATCGCGTCTTTAACATTGTATCTGGATTCCATTGTCAGATTATTTAAACTAAATATTTATAACATATTTACATAACGAGCAGGACGGTGAACTTATTTGCGAACAAATTGGACGTAACGGCATATTTTCCTTATGGATTTTAGGTAAGCCGTAAACTCGCGGCGCGTTGGCGACTCTCTGTGTGAGTTGGTATTTTTCCTTGAGACTTATTAATTCTTCTTTGTGCATTTTTTCTACTAAATCGTTATTCTTTTGTTGTAATTTTGATGTTGGATCCCGTTTTAATATTTTGTATGTTGATCTATTATTTAAAATTGTAGTCATTTTTCGCTCATAATCTGTTTTGTTCAATGCCACTGTAACATTACCTATATCCGAATTAGTAATAATGATATCTTTATTTTTATTAATAAATTTCTTATGTTTGCTCCACTGTTTTTATGATTGTCTTTTCTCTCCCGCTTATTCTCGTTGTTTTCACATGTCTGTCCAACATGTATCACTGGATTCACACAAGGCAATTTTTGTTGCGCAACTTTTCTTCAATTCTCTTTTAAAGTTGCCTTAATGTTCACACAGAGAAATTTATTGCCGCAACTTTTCGTTTTCTTTTACTTTCAAATTCTTACATTTTTGACAGTTCACTTTATTATTGTGTAAAAAGAATTTATTATTGGTCCAAAGTGAAAAATCTATTTGTGTGAAAAAATGGAAGTCAAAGAAAAAATGAAATAATAAAAAAAATAATAAAATAAATGAAATAATAATTTTTCACAGCGAAAGAAAGAATAAAAAGAAATGTCAAATAATAAGCTGCAGCTAACTTCGTGTTTATTTGTAATTACGAATTGCACAACAAAACGAGTTGCCGAGTACAAGCAACTCCGTACCAAATACCGCTCTTCTTTCCCCTCTCTCCTACAAACTCAAGAATTGCGCAACAAAATTTGCCTTGTGTGAATTCGGATATATAAACTGTGTTCTAGCAATCTCTTGTTCTTCTTTATCTTTAATTGTTTGTATAAAAGTTTCTCCATCTGTAATGCATTTGAATAGAGGGAACTCTTTTTTAGTTGTGGGGAGAGCAAAATTAGGACCCAACGCGAAGAGCCACACCGCAACCATAAAAATGAAATAACCATCGCGCCCATCGATTTTCATGATCTATGTCTCATTTTGTGCACAGGTTATGTGACTTTACGCCAAAGTAATAAGACTCGACACTTTTTCCTGTTTTGGATTTTGCATGATTTTTAATAATACAAAATTTTAATTTTTTAGGCAAAAAATTATTATTTTTTCTTCATAAATATATTAAAAACTGCGAAACTGTTAATTGTGTTGAGATATGGAAAGAAGTAGATTAAAGTTATTGTAATTCTTAATTCTTCTAAATTTGTTTCAGCAAAATCAGACTAGCGGTTCTCGAGTTATGTAAAAGAGCCCAAAACGTGACAAATTCCCCTATACGATACTTACTAAGTTCAAATCGATATTTCTCGATTCCTAGACGTGACCCAGCGAAACGCCGGGACAAGTATAACTTTTTTTGACCGATATAACTTTCCACGGTGGTTGCATCCCATCCCGATCACTTACCCCTACCATTTTTCGCACAGTGTAATAGCATAAATGTTATTGACCACCAATTTTTTCTATACGGCCATTCATTTATTTCAAACGATAGAGATTTTGGAGTTTTGGAAACAGCATTAAAAAAGGATCAATTATATGCTCCTCAAGACTATTATACAGAATAAAAACTTGCCGGAAAAAAATAGCTGCATGAAATGAAAAAAGAAGATTTTGTTTCGACCAAATCTTTAGAAGAGGCACTATCAAAAAAGGAAAAAATTAAGGACAGAGAGGATGATGGATGAGGTTTAAAAAGGGATGAACCACAAACAAAACTAGTGTGCAAGAAAATGCTCCATTTAAAGCAATTTTTTATTTCAAAAACAAGGAAGACCTAAAACCCTCAGAAAAATCACTATGTTTCCACTGTATAAAACTGCGAGACCTATAACAAGAGAGAAATACAACGATATGACGATTTCGCTGCCTTACATACCACATATTTACCATGAATACTTCACTATGCCAACTGCGAAGGATAAATTCGTTTAAAGCTAGATATATATATATTATTTATTTTTAGTTATTTTGACATAGAAATTTACTATGAAATTTTTAGAAACTAATCTAACGGTCTTAAGGTCCTGTTTCAAAAATCAAATAAAAGATTATTTATTTTTTTCCATCCGACGTTTCGTTGGGATTTTCTAACTTCTTCAGGGATCTTTATTTAATATATAATCTTTTGTCAATTTCACATTGAACACATTGAGTTTTTACGACATAAACAATACGACATAAAAAACAGAAAATTGTATAAATAAATGTAAAATTAATTTGAAAAACTAAAATATCACAGTATAAACTTCCTAATGCTAGTTATTACATTTTATTTATATCGTCTTTTTAATATGACTGCAATTAATTCTTAATAAACTTGGTGAATTCATCTGTTTAAATGCCTTCATTTTATATATAATTCTTTACATTTACATTTCCACTTTAGTGAAGATAATGTCCATACAAATATTGACTTAAATTTCATCTTGATTCTATTTTTTATAATATATTATTTTTGAAAATGGTATAAGTCCATTTTGAGCTAAAAAAAACGTTTATCTTTTAAAATATTTTTAATAATTACAACTTAATAATAAATTTTCGAATAGATTAACGTTTGCCAATATTTTAAAATTAATTCAAATGCAAACCCTCAAATATCTCGATACACGAAAAAATGGACATATACCACTTTCAAAAATAACAGCTAATATATTGAAAGAGTGACGACTCAACAGGCCCCATAAACGAGTCAAAGATTTAAAGCAATAGAGTTTAAAAAATTTTCAAAATGCTACTTAAACAGGTCATTAATAATCTGATACTAAAAATATGTGTTCGAACTGTTTCCGAACTAAACCGTCTGGCAAATAAAAATCGTCTGGCTCGCAAAAATTTTGCTAAAGAGCACATGAACTGGTCAAGACGAATTGGATTACTGTTATCTGCTTAATTTAAGAGGACATGCAGGAGGAACGTTTATACGTCGACCAAAAGGAAAACGACTAGACCCAAAATATACAAATAAAACTGTTAAGTTTGGCGGTGGCAACATTAGGGTGTGGCGTTGTTTTTCCGTCCAAGGAATGATTCCAATTCTTGTAGAAAAAAGTACTCTAACTGAAATTGGATACATGTAAATTCTAAATGACGTAATGTATCCATAGGCGGATGAAAATATGCCCCTGGTCTGGAAGTGGCATATTTCTGGAAAAATTTGCAGACATCTTTACTTCATATTACTTATAACTTGAGTCAATTTACAAGATTATGGGCGATGGACGTGGCCGATTTCCACGAAACTCCAGATATCTCAACTTCATAACACTGATGACTTGTACCAAGTTTCATGACTTTTGGTAAAGAAATAAAAATTTGGTGTGAAAAATTATTTTCGGATTATGTGGGCAGGGGCCACATTCCAAATATCTACTGATGACTTGTTTCAAGTTTCATGACTTTTGGTAAGAAAATAAAAATTTGGGGCGAAAAAATCTTTTCGGGTTATGTAGACGGGAAGCGATGGTTGATAAAAGGCTCACTTTGTGCCAATGTACGAAGCGATCCTACTGTGGTCAGAGGTTATCCGCAGGGATCCATCTGCGGTCCATTTATTTGGAATCTAATGATGGATCCTGTTTTGCGGAGGCTGATGGTTGCATACAATGTGTGCGCATATGCGGATGACTTGCTCGTCCTTATCGAAGGCCAGTCTCGTGCTGAGCTGGAGAGAAGGGGGAGGAAGCCATGCAGATTGTCTGCGATTGGAGTAGACAAGTGGGAGTAGATGTAGCAATGGACAAAACTGTGGTGATGTTGCTTAAGGGCAGGTTATCGCTAAATCGACCTCCAACTGTTAGGGCCAATGGCGTTAGCCTTAAGTGTGCGACTGAGGTCAAGTACTTGGGGATAACAATGCGTGAGCGTATGAACTTCTTGGTTCATCTCGAGCGTGTCAAGGCGAAATTGACTGGTGTGGTGGGATGTGTCCGGCGCATTCTTAGGAATGACTGGGGCCTCAGCAGGCGTTCTATGCGGACCATTTACCGTGGACTATTTGTTGCCTGCGCAACATATGGCTCCTCGGTGTGGTCCAGCGTGGTCACGACTGCCAGAGGAAAGCTGAAAATCATGTCGTGTCAACGGGTAGTCTTGCTCGCTTGTGTGCCATGTTGTCGTACGGTCTCCACGGAGGCCTTACATATGTTGGTAGGTGTAGCCCCTCTTGACTTGGAGGTGATACGTAAAAGTATTGCCTACAGGATCAAGAAAGGATAGGCATTGTTGCAGGACGATTGGGTGACTAACGATGACGTTATTTGTAGGAGCTGGACGGAGTGCAAGGCGCTCTTAAACGAGTGTGTTGTCTCCAGATGGCAAGATAGATGGGACAGAAGTGACAATGGACGGGTTACATACTCCTTCATTCGCGATGTGACGTTCGTGGCGAAACGTCCAGATTTTGGCTGCAGCCTGAGTTTGGGCTTTTTGCTTACGGCCACGGGTCTTTTAACGCATTTTTGCATAGAAGAGCCTTGGCTAATACGTCTGAGTGTGACTGTGGACCTTTTACCGAGGACTGGTTTCATGTTTTTGCATATGCACTTTTTACTCGGACATACGGGACCTGAATTCTCTGGGTGTCGTATTGACGGACGATGGTTGTGATGTGAGTGGTGTGCTTGTGAATGATGAGAGAATGCGTTGTATGAATGAGTTTGCGTGCGAAGTCTTCAAAAGAAGACGTTTAAGAAGGGTTTGATCGCACACGCATGTTTACCTTAGTTGTGTATACACTCACCCACAGGGTGGGTTATGGGTGTGGGACTGAGGCCTTCGAATGGCCACCAGTCCATAGCTGTTTGGAGCCATACTGGTAGTCGCTTTGCTACGAAGTCTGACCGGAGGCTTTATATTTATATATATATACATATATCTCGTACCACGGGAAGTCAGATGCCCCTGGAATCATTGATTCCAGCTGACTTGCGGGTACGGCCCCTTGGGGAGTATCGTGGTGGCTGTGGTTTATACCCAAATCGCGGGGAGAGCATAGCTCGATGTGGAGTTGCATTCAACCGGGTGCTGTGACCCTAGAACAGCAGAGGTGTGTAAGTTAGGCCTCGACTTCCCACCAAGGAGTGGGATTTGTTGCCCGAATGCACAAATCTTAAATTGGTACCGGAGTGTAGTTTCACTACACAATGGGGCGGTGGTCGGCGCATATTCGGATCCAGTGTTCAGAGCACCGTGAGGTTATGTCAACGAGACGGGTACTCACGTAAAACACAAGAGACTTCTGTGCGGTGTACCACTATAGATAAATGGGATACATAGTAATATCTACATATATATATAAAAACGTTGGTGCATTTGTTTGTAGCGAATGATCTGCGGAATCATAACAGCTGTCGAGCTAAGATTCGCTCCATAGGTTCGGTTCGAGCTCTTCTGTGTTTTTTTTTTAGTTTTAACCCTCTAGATGACGTTGGGGTCAAGTTATAAACAAAATTCTTATTTTCAGTGCGATTTGACTGCAATTCAGAATGTATGTATGTTTCGTCATAAGAAATTTTTGTATTTATAAATGGACCCGATAGGTGGCGCTGGGCTAAAGTTATTTCGAATATTCTTATTTACGGTGCGATTTTACTGAAACTAAGAATATACATATATGTATGTTAGATGATGCCAAAAATTTTTTTGTTGGACCCAGTAGATGGCGCTGGCGTTCAAAAAATAATGAGTTGTCAAATTTATTTAAATTTTATACAAAATTCACAAAAGTTTTTATATATAAACATTCTAATCAAAAAGTAAGGAAAAATTGCATTGGCTATTGCTTCGTCCGGAATAGCCGCAACATTATTGCATGGTGGTCGTACAGCTCATTCAGCACTCAAATCACAGTTAAACGTACAAACGAATGAGAATGTCGTATGTAATATCAAAAACCATTCCGGTATGGCAAAAGTTCTGCAAAAATGCAGTATTATTATTTGGGATGAATGTACCATGTCTCACAAATATTCCTTAGAAGCATTGCATAGAACTTTAAAAGATTTAAAAGGCAATGAAAGACTTTTTGGTGGAGCTCTCATTTTATTATCTGGAGATTTTCGTCAAACATTGCCAGTCATACCAAAATCAACCTATGCTGACGAAATAAATACCTGCTGATAATCATCAATATTATGGAGTAGCGCTCAAATTAACAACAAACATGCGAGTATGATTCAAAATGATCCAACGGCTGCCCAATTTTCAAAGCAACTACTTGATCTTGGTAATGGTAAAATCAATATTAACTCAACCAGTCAAACTATTAAAATATCCACAAGATTTTTGTCAATTTATATCGTCACGCGATGAATTAATTGAAAATGTATTCCCCGACATTCAAAATCAATATCGTAACCATTATTGGTTAAGTGAAAGAGCTATTTTAGCCTCAAAAAATGTCGATGTCGATAACATGTTGTTATTCAGGACATGATTGATTCCGAAACGTTTTCTTTCAAATCTATGGATAGCGTTGTTGAAGAAAATGAAGCAGTCAATTCTCCAACAGAATTTTTGAATTCACTTGATGTGCCCGGTCTACCGCCACATTTATTAAAATTAAAATTTGGTTCTTCAATAATTTTGCTACGTAACCTCAACGCTCCGAGACTATGTAATGGAACCAGGTTAATTGTTGAGAGAATAATGCCCAATGTTATTGAGCCCACAATTCTCAAAGGAAAATTTTAAGGATAACATGTTTTTCTGCCAAGAATTCCTATGATTCCTACCGACACACCGATAATATTCAAAAAATTGCAATTTCCGATCAGATTGGGCTTTGCCATGACCATTAATAAATCTCAAGGACAATCATTGCAAATATGTGGTTTGAACCTCGAAAACAATTGTTTTTCCCACGATCAACTATATGTGACATGTTCCCGTGTCGGAAAGCCAGCAAATTTTTTCATTTACTGCCAAAATAATGAAGCTAAAAATATTCCTTTTAGAATTACAATAATAGAAATATATTGGTCATTCTTATATGTATGTTACAATAAATATTTATTTTCATTTTCATAAATAAAACATGGTTTTTCTTTAACAGTTTTCAATTAATATTAACAAATTCAAAAACGTTTTTTTTATATAGGTATATACAAATTCTAACTAAAATAAAAAAATTCATTGAGGGCAAAACAACGTTTGCCGGGTCCAGCTAGTTAATTTATAAATATTATCTTAGTCAATAAGACTGTTCTTAACTTTATGTAAAAGAAAATTAATAGTTCTTGATGAGAATCATGTCACAAATAACCGGTAGTGTTCGGTGTATCAAAATAAATTGAATCTTCGCAGGAGAAGGATTGGTTTATCAATCTAGCAACCAAACCAGATAATTGGTATATATACAAACATTCAAGGCTTGATTAATAACTTAAACAAATAAGAAATAATAGCAGTAATAAATAAACCTGAGTTCATAATTCTCATAAAGTGAAATTGAAATAAACCAATACGCACATTATCAAATTCGTCTAGAACTGGTGGAGTAATAGTTTACTTCAAAAAACATTGGCATGGATTAGTGCGTATAGGGCGAAATATGAAAAAATATCAATAATAATAATAATAATAATAATAATAATAATAATAATAATAATAATAATAATAATAATAATAATAATAATAATATATGTGACACGGAAAGTTAAAAGGGACCTATGGTCAGAAAATAAGTTTTGGAGAAAAATTACTTTGAAGTTAACAAGTTGATTTTGATGCGTCTGAACGCTTTTTTTGGCTTGAAACTCATTACACGGGGGTTTTCTGGGTCGCTGATTACGAATCTGGTATTAAATTTCAAAAATTCAAAATGGCGGATCTAATATGGCGGTCTATTTTTGTTGGTTTTATTAAAAACATCGGATCTATCATGCATCTTAATTTTTCAAAAGCTATTCCGATATAATATCATAAGGTCACCAAGTGGTTCAAAATCAGAATTCTGTGATATATTCCAAAAGAAATGTGTGAAACAAACTGTGATATATTAATAGCTGGAGATTTTAACATTGACTGGAAAATGATTTTTATACAAGTAGATTGGAAAGTATATTTAATGATAATGGACTAAAACATGTAAAGAAAGAATATACTAGAATAACAAAAAACTCAAAAACTTTAAGTTACTATATAATACCAAACAATGAAACAATTACGGCAAAGAATAATATAAATAATAAAATATCTGAACATGAATCCATTGACATCTTTATCACGAGCTAAAGTATGAAGCAATATAATAATAGAGAAATAAATATTTTCAAATACGATAAAAACAGCTTCAAAAATTAAATAAGTGCAATATTAAATTATGATGCAATAACTGATTTAAACAAATATGTAAACAATTTTGATAACTGCCTCGAAAACATAATAAAAAATTCACTATTAAGAAAAAAAAAATAACTGAAAAAAGTAAAAACAAGTGGTTTAACAACGAACTCAGATCATTAAGAAGAGAAAAATCCTTTAAATATCAAAACGCAATTACAGCAAATACAAATGATGCTTGGAATAGTTATAAAATAATAGAAATATCTATAAAGTAAAAATTGAACATGAAAAAAGTAAATATATTAATAATAAAATAAATATAGCAAATAATCAAAAAGAAATGTGGAGTAAAATTAAAGAAGTAGTACTAAAAATCCAAATCTGTGATAAAAACTGTGATATATAAACAAATAGAATAAAAAAGACAATTTCCAAATAGCCAAAAATTTTAATAATTATTTTGTAACTAGAATTAAGGAAATCAGAAATTTCATTGAAAATGTGCAATATGAAAATCAAATACCTGCGATAGACTTTAAATTTAAATTCCGTACAACAAATTTACAAGAACTGAAGATTATTTTTAAAACTATTAACAAAAAAACTGATTATAAAAAACTATCAAGTGACATAATCCTAGAAAATTGAAACAGAACAGGCAATATTATATTAAGTATTCTAAATAAATCACTAGAGATTGGTGGAAAAGTAAAAAATACATTGAAATGTGAAGAATATCGACCACCTTAACACATTAAAAACATGTGAAAAAGTCATTGAAAAGATAGTAAAAATTCATGTGAAACTGCATTAAATTACGAATTAAAAGATGGAAATGTAAAAAGAAGAAAAATAACATATTAACGATTTTCCATGATTTTAAAAGAGCTTTTCAAACGATATATAGGGATATCCTATTGAAAAAATTAACTAAATGCGGTATTAAAGATACAGAACTAAAACGGTTTCAGTCATATTTATCAAATAGTAGACAATATTAATGAAATATCCACTGCAATTGAGCCACAAGAATCGATTTTAGGAGCTCTTCTCTTTGTTATATTATATATATAAACGATATGTTATATCTACATATAAACGATGGCTAAAAATGAATAAATTAAACTAAATTAATGGAAATCAATATGAACACAAACATAACATTCAAAATAAATAATGTAATATAAAATATCTGGATTTCTTAAAAGACATGTCTTAAAGATCATGTCGAATACATACTATGTACGAAAATTGGCAAGAAAAATGGGTTTTTTAAACGTTTAAGAAACAAAGTAACAATATTAACCGCAATAAATATCTATAACACTATGATAAAACCACATTTTGAGTATGGGTCAACTGTATTATTTACATGCTGTTCAGACCAACAAATAACTAGGCTGGAAAAACTACAAAATAAGGCTATGCGCACAATTTTTAAATACAATCGGTTTACGTCAATAAAATATATGTTAGACACACTGAAATGGCTATACATCCAGCAGAGGCTGCATATTAATACAATATTTTTTATCCAAAAAATTAAAATGGGAAGAGCACCAGATTACTTGGTCGAACAAATATGTTGGAGAGGCCCAACCTTATAACCTTTAGACTTTAGACTACATCGAGCAGATATAACAGCAATACAAAAATCGCTATTTTACAAAGGATTAAATCTTTACTACATGATCCCGAAAGTATCAAGAACGAAATGAATATAAATCTTTTCAGAAAGAAAAAAATGTTAACTTCTAATCTGAGTATATAATAATTTTTTGTTAAATTAATATGAAATGTCATGTAAAAGTAATTTTAATACTACTAAGAATAAACTAAACTAAACTTATTGTTATTTATTTCCTGTTGTTAAATATCGTTAATAAAATATTAATAATTTCATTTATGTGTTGTATGTACTTATTTTATTGTATTATAGGGAAAACTTAAATTCAATTGAAATTCGTTAGATAACTTCTGAAATACAATTGATATTTTCTAACAACCAATTGATATGTTTAAATACAATTGGAAATGATGTACCATTAAATGTTTTTGGTTGGAAGAAAATTCTTTGACTATTCAAATTTTTTGCATTTGAATGTTGATAAAAAAAAATTCATTGCTCAAACAAAATAATTACTCTAACAATAAAAAATAAAGTATTTTTGAATACTGTAGATGCACTGCACAAATAAATTTGAAATTTTATTCTAAGATTCTTTTTAATCTTTTAGTTCGATAGTGCTGAGAACAAAAATGCAACAACACAATCATTTTTCAATCTTAAAAATAAAAAAGGCTTAAGTTAGATGCATAAAAAAGCATTTGTAAAAAGCAAATGAAATTATGAAAATCATGCAAACGTTTTGTTTTGATTTATTTCGTGTTTCTTACACAAATTCCTACACATATACATATATATATATATAGGAAAAAAGTGAAAGCAGAAGAAAGGTTGAAAACGAATTCGAACAAAAAATATATATTTTTCTTATTTGTTTTGTTTTTTTTTTTTTTGTAAATATCTTCAAAAGATTGTAATAAAATGGAACACATAACTTACTTGTAATTGCACACTAGTTTTACCCTCAAAAGTGAAAGCCTCCAAGTTGGGTTTTAACTCTAATTCATAATGTGAAGGCACAACATGGGTGGGTAAACGTTGAAATTCTTTTTGTTGATTAGCAGCCATTGTTTTCCTTCCTTTAGCAAAAGTTGCAGATGATGAACCGTTTGAATTTGGTTGAGATTGCGGTAAAACAGCTATATCAGAAGAATTTCGATTTAATATGGCACGATATTTTTCGCAAAGATCTCCAAGTAGTGGAGCTTCACTGCACTTCAGCGGTGCACCCAAAGAAACCGATGAGTAATCACGATAAAATTGTTTTTGCACTTTAACAAATGGTTTACCCGAGATAAGCGTATTAAGATGGCAGTTTTCTAATAATTTTGGAGTAGTAGAACGTTTGATTAAATTGAATTTTTGCAAATTTAAGAACGATGGGGTTAATACACGACAATAGGCAAGCGAATGTGGTGTTTGTTTGTTAGCAATTATAGCACAAGCAGTGTTATAAGTGGTACGAGTACGACAGCGATAAGTTTTAGTAGAACTAGCAGCAGCAACAACCGCGTTTCGACAACGATGTTGATTATTTTGCAACTGCCGAATGTGAATTATTCGATTTGACAGCTGGCAAGTTGTTAAAAACACTTGAGTTTCAGTTGGGGTTGGAGAATTTTTTATATGTGGCGAATGAAAATCTGCACGTTGTTGCTGTTCATGTTGTAGTGGGATTTTAAAATTTTGTTGTTTTTGTTCTGGGTATTTTAGGTTAACGGGACAAATGCAATTATCAACTGCAAATATGTTTAATTAAAGGTAAAAAGCTATTAGAAACAAGTTGAACACTATATACAAACGAAAACAAATTATAGATATAAAATATTTTTAGAGCGAGTAACACTTATGGGCAGCTAGTGTTGGTTAGGGTTTAATTTTTACCTTTGCACAAATGTTGTTCAAAATCAGAATTTGCTAAATCTAAACACAATTTATTTAATTCTGCAAAAAAAAAATATTTTAAAATTGCTTTACTTCAATTTTATTATGAGGCAAATTTTCACTAGAATACAATAAGATGACTTGCTATGTTTATCTTTTCCTTTTACAATACTATTGCCGATAAAAGTCAATTACACTGTCAGAGCTGTCATACCAGAAAAAAATGATTCCCACAAAGGAAAAGGTTTAAATATTTAGGATAACATAATCTCAATGGGTAGATTAGATACCAGGCAAATTCAAAAAATATTTTAATTGCATTCATATGTAAGTAATGAATGGTAATAATTTTTAAAGTTATTTTTTCGATATATTTGCCGTCCACTTTTTTACTGTCAAAGTAAAAATTACAACATTATATATTTGCTGTTAGATATTAGTAGACTTGACAGCTCCAATAACTAACACATGCGAAGTCTTTGTTGCGTTTTGACAACAGATGATCAAAAATGCGAAATTAAACTCTGTAAATATATAAACCTCCAAAAATAACCATAGAAAAAAGAAAAACGATAACTTCACACACGTAATTTAAAATTATTTTCAGGAACTAAATTTAATTCATTTTGTTTGTCATGAAAAATTGTACACTTTTTTAGGCAGTTTAAGTGTAAACTATATATAGTTTAGCTCATTTTCCTTAATTTATATAAAACATCATAAAAAATCCGTTGGAGCAATAACTTAAGTGGAATAGGTAACCCTTTGAGTTTTCCAAAACAAAATTACTTTTAATATGCATAAGTTTTTATTATAGGACTTTTTGTACCATTTTTTGATTTCCATGCTTGCAATGCTGTACGCGATCCACATTTTATAACATTTTTATACATGTTATTTACTATATAGAACAAATTTAAAATAAACTGAAATCAATTATTAAAATCCGATAAGAAAAGTTTGATTATGACATTTTTGTAAAGTAGAATTTATAATAAAGCAGTGTTGAATTTAAGAAACTGAGATGCCGTTTATTTCGAATAGTACATGACATGCAAACATGACGAAACAATTTTTCTCCATGACAATGATTTAATTGATAACGTTTTTATATACATATTTGTGTATGAATAAAAAAAATTGAATCTAAAAACGTTAACAATAAAATATTGAATACGATTACGGATATATGATAAACAAATTTTCTGTACATTTAAAAAATGTACTTTACTCTAAGTTTTGAATTGATGAATTATCATACTTTTATTCCTAATTTGATAAAATAATTTCCTTAAACAATCTCAAATTAATATACATAATTTGATATAGAATATGGCATTTTTGCTTAAATGACATATGGAAAGTTTCCACAAATTCCAATGAAACAATACTAATTGTAACTTTTGTGTAGAGTTTTAGAACAATTGTGAATGGTTTTCTAATCAAGCAAAAATTTATAAGTGAGAGCCGCAGACGTCAATTTCCTTTTGAACTAAAAGAAAAAATTCACATAAAAATGCTGTCGAGGGCCGCAATTCTTTCTGGTAAATTTATTAAAAACTATGTTAATTTCACAAATGCATTGCTCATATAAGTGTTGGAATAAATTCCCATTGAGTTTAACTTCATAATCAAGTGCAGTTAGTTACGACAATTTTCTGGTCAAATGTTTCACTAGTTTATGTAATCACTTTGGCTCATAATACAGCAAGTGTCAAATATAGAATCGATGTGAAAAAAATTTGTACAAATGTAGTTAATAAGAAAGTTAATGAAATTTGTTTTTTTTTTAAATTGTTTTTTGTTTAGTTCAACGTCCATTCGGCGCTTTAGCTGCTAGAACCGCATCTGCTGCTGTTGCTGGTGGTGACCGCCCTGTTCGCCCTGAACACCCAGGCAAGGTCCGTCTGGGTTTCGTTCCAGAGGAATGGTTCCAATTTTTCTACAACAAAACTGGTGTAACTGGTCCCTACACCTTCGGTGTTGGTTTAATCACATATTTGTGCTCCAAGGAAATCTATGTCATGGAACATGAATATTACAGTGGTATTTCCTTGGCCATTATGGCTATCGTTGCCGTTAAGAAACTTGGTCCAGCTGCTGCTAACTGGGCAGATAAGGAAATAGATAGAATCGAATCCGAATGGAAACAGGGACGTGAGGATGAATTGAAGGCTCTCCAAGATTCGATTGAAGGTGAAAAGAAAGAACAATGGCGTGCTGAAGGTGCATTAATGCTCATGGATGCCAAGAAGGAGAACGTTGCACTTCAATTGGAAGCTGCTTTCCGTGAGCGCGCTATGAACGTTTACAATGAAGTATGTATTCCATAAGGGATAAACATAACTTCTTCCTTATTGGTTCTGATTGTTCTGTTTTTCATTTTATCGATTTAGGTAAAACGTAGGTTAGATTACCAAGTTGAGTGCCGTCATATTAACCGTCGCCTCGGCCAGAAACACATGGTCGACTGGATTGTTAAGAATGTTTTGGCCTCCATCACTCCACAGCAAGAGAAGGAAACCCTCAACAAGTGTATTGCTGATTTGTCAGCTCTGGCTGCCCGCACCAAGTAAATAGCATCCTTGCATTTCATTCAGTCATCATACTTTAAATATTCTGCAAACAAAACTTATACTTGCAAAAATATAAAATGTGAAATAAATATAATATAAGAAATCCTCTCGTCAAACAAAATATTCAATTGTTTTTGTATTTTACAATCGAATTTATTTCGATGAAATGAATACTTGCGATAGGATATACAAAGCTCAAACATGTAGTTTGCTTAGATATCGAATCTTCAGATCATATCAAAAATGTGATATGATCAATTTATGTGATTTTTGTATTCCGATTTAGTTATCTATAATAAAGTAGTTTTATAGTTAGCTTTTAACACATGTTTTATAATGTATTTATTTATACTAGTAAAGCCCAGCTCGAAATTCGAGTGCAAATTCTAGGAAATATTTTTTCATTCAATTTTTGTCTTTCAATGTTGTTTTAATCTATATTTAAATGAGCCTAAAGGTATGTTAATCAATTTTAGCAATTCACAATTCAACACAGAGCGTCTGATATACAATTTAAATCATTCGCATTAACAGGGCGTAACGAATTATTAGAAATATTTTATTTAATTTAATATACTTTTGAGACAGATTAAACATAAATTTTATCATTCTCAGCTTCTCCTCCATATGAACTATAACTATGCCAATTTTCTTACTCCTCCGTGCCCGCATATTGCTTAAAAAGGGAACTAAAAATTTACCTTCACGTATTAATATATAGATTGGACAGCTAGAAATATCTGTTTGATTTTGTTTTGTGTGTA
Organism: Cordilura impudica; assembly: GCA_963682025.1. Classification (NCBI taxonomy): domain Eukaryota; kingdom Metazoa; phylum Arthropoda; class Insecta; order Diptera; family Scathophagidae; genus Cordilura; species Cordilura impudica. Next base: position 146,481,402 of record OY821519.1, read on the forward strand.
TTATATAGGATACTGTCGGATCCTGTTTAGATCTAGCCTGCAATGGTAAATAAATAGTTCTTGTGAGGATTTAAAATCTGCGCAATAATGTATGCAGTCTAAATAGGTGATATCATATATTCATGTGTAAGTTGCACCATGCCTATTAGTCTGATCCCACCCAAATTTTACTACTACTCGATTTAGGAACCTCTAAAGGTGCTATTACACGAAGTGTTTTTTACATATGTACTGTCACTTTTTTTATCCATATGAAATTCCTCATGTCTGTCAAAATTGTCTTTTACATACGATTCATAATTTTTGCTATCACACGTGCATATGTATTTCATAACCTCTATATGTAAACAATAGCTGATTTAATTTGTGAATTTACAAAAATTTATTGTTAAAAAAAGTTATATATTTTGGCTTAAGTCTCGTTTAGGTGCACCTCTCCGATCCGTTCCAAATTTTCACCACTCGGTCCACTTCTTAATGCGATTCCAGCAAAATATTTTTTTTTTGGCGGAACCCCATATTTCCCGAGTTATAGACCTCCAAAGTTTTGACATTGATTTCGATATAACTTGAACAATTCCAATCGGACTTTAGCAATATATATATCATATGAAAGCTTATTGAAGTACCTTTAATTTGATATCAAAAAGTTCGAAATCCATTAACCCATTATGGACCAAAATAATTTTCTTTCTTTTTAGGATGCAGTTTTTTGTAAATAATTCATTTTATTTCAATAAAACGCTATTACAACAACAAAATATATGTTAATTAGTACATTCATAGGATTAACAGCTTTTATTTAAGATATTGTTTGACCTTTTAGCCCTTTGTAATCCGGAGATATTAGGGGTACAACTTTGTATTTTTTATTGCACAAATAACAAAAAACCATAACACTAAAAACAACACTTTCTTACAAAATTCGATTTTACAATTCTAACTAGAAATTGAAATTTTTTTTGCTACATACATATTTTGTCCTCTTAACCCCTCCAGGACCGAAGATATTATTGACTTTTAATGAGACTATTATGAAAATTTTGTTGGAAAATTCCCTTGTGACGTACGCAGAAAAACTTTATTCAGCGAAGCCACCTGCCGTGTCCTACTGGAGGAGAAAACCCTTAAGCGCGGCCACAGGCCGCCACGCAGAAAAACTTTTGTATGCAAAGCCAGATTTCAATACTTAACTTTAGTGTCTCCGGGAAGACATAAGACAAGATAAAGCTATCATGGCCTTATCTCACATGGTATTAAAGCATCCCCTCATTTCTTCTCCGCCCTATTATGAAAATTTTGTTGGGAAATTCCCTTGTGACGTACGCAGAAAAACTTTATTCAGCGAAGCCACCTGCCGTGTCCTACTGGAGGAGAAAACCCTTAAGCGCGGCCGCAGGCCGCCACGCAGAAAAACTTTAGTATGCGAAGCCAGATTTCAATACTTAACTTTAGTGTCTCCGGGAAGACATAAGACAAGATAAAGCCATCATGGCCTTATCTCACATGCTATTAAAGCATACCCTCATTTCTTCTCCGTCCTATTATGAAAATTTTGTTTTAAAAATCACGCGATTTTCATAACCCCCAAATCAATATTAACACTTTAAAAAAACAACAACAATTAAGAGTCAAAAAGTCATAATAGACACCAAAAAATAGCTTGTGATCCCTACTTTTATTGTAAATGTGCAAATACATACATTATATACGTAATTTCGTCTGATAATTACAGCTTTTCACAAAAAACTCTTTACCAAAAATGCACAATCTTGAATAGGTTCACAATGGGTTAAAGGATTTCAAACTTTTTTACTTTGAAATAAAGGCAATTTAATAAGCTTTCAAATGATACATATATTGCTCAAATCCGATAAGAATTATTCAAGTTATATCGAAATCAATGTCAAAACTTTGGAGGTCCATAACTCGGAAAATATGGGTTTCCGCCAAAAAAAAAATTTTTTTCTAAATCACCTCAAATACCCCTATTTCCAAAAAAAAAAATAAAATCGGGGTGGTGCACCTAAACGAGACTTGTTCCTATATTTTTTAATTGTTAATTAATACTACACAATTTATTTTTCTTTCGATATTAATCTTTATAATTTACTCTGTTTTTCTTTCGCCACAAGCAGTGTTGTATTTTCATATGTTTGTCATGCAAAAATAGAACCTGTTCTAATTGAAAAATGTACTTGTGACTTTCCTCATGTATTGTACATAAATAATGTTTCATATGTATCACACGATGTGTACAACTTTTGTTGTGGGAAAATTTGACAGTACATATGTAAAAAAAAACACATCATGTAATAGCACCTTAAACTAACACAATCGCTATCAAAACACTCTATTTATACATTTGTAAGATATGTGCCACTCCCTCTGGTATGATCCCATTGAGTTTAATAAGACTACTCCCATTAATGATTTATGGGCTAAAACAAAGCTTCGATAGCTTCACTATCTATTGAAACACTCCCACTGAACAAAATCAGACTACAGCAAAAAATTTAAAAAAAGTGTAGATTGGTTGAGTCTACATATAAATAGTAATCATAAAACTAAATTGGGGGATTATCGATTTAGATATATTTACACATTAGATCAGCGAACCGATAATCATTACTAATGGTATATTTTTTTTTTTTTTTGAGTCTATTAAGTTACTCCATAACGACCTATACGGCCGTATATGAATAATTACTTGGCTAGCTCTGTGGAGCAATACGCCATCACCAATAATCGCGATTTAACGCGTCTAGCTCCCTAGACAACCATTACCTTCGCGATGGAGGTTAGGGTCAGCTATTTAATATACAAAAACGCCTTAAAACTAATGAAACGATAGGTTATGAGACATAACCAGAACGCATGCCAATAGGTACATAACCTAAAAGCATGAGGATCAGCAACCACGATGACCGAAAAGGAAATACCGGAAACGTGTTTTCTTTTATCCGAACAATAATAGAGAAGACGAAGGCGATCTTTGCTCGTCGGACCGCGAATTACCAATGATGGTATATTTTAGTTGATTACATTTGGTCTCTGCGACGTGCCAGCTGTTTTTCTTTTTTTGTTACATGAAAAACATATAGATCAGTTACCGAACTGAACTGTCGCGTAACCGGAACGTTCCAATCTGTTGAAAATATAATTTTGCTACGTTTGGGCACTGTTACACGTTCAATATTTATTGACCGCGATCGAAATATGACAATATATATATATGACGTGTACCATGCAGTATTGATGGATCGCGATCCACTTTAATGGATTTCAGAATAGGAGGCCATACTGCGATACGGATTGCGATCTAAATATCACAATATATATCTAACGTGTACAGGGACCTCTGTAAGTGACATTTGTGAACAGCTGATAAAGTTTGGTTAATTTTACACAGCAACATGCTGGTTCGTTTTTTACGTTCTATAATTGCACTAAGTGCCAACGTTACATTTACGGTACGGTTATATTTTAACAACGTGTGGCTAACTATGCATGTATAATAACTATAATATTCAAAATACAACTCTGTTGTTGTTTGTTAATGAAACGAATAACAGTTACTATTTATTTTAACATCACTCGTATTTATACGTGTCGGAGTCGGTTTTACGTGTCATTTTATTTACGAAGAAGAGAAGGTTCGAACGTTTTTTTCTGGAAAATTTTTTACCGATTTTATATGTGTTTCATCATTCTTTAACAAATAATTAATAGAAGCTGTGTTACGTTTTAAAATCATTTTTAAAAGTGTAAACATATTCTCTAAAAATAATTAAAATATTGAGAATTGTTAGTGAACTAGTTAGTATAAGATTCTTTGTTTTACCCATTAAAATTGGCATAAAATATAATTGGAAATTTAGTTATATAGTTTGTTAAAATATATGTATCTAGCTTTATTGTCAAAAAATAATTAACAACAAATTAAATTTTTTCTATCTGGGTAATTGCAGCCTTTGAAAAAATCCTACAACAACGAAGTTATAAAAAATGGCACCACCACAGAGAATGCGCGTTGCAAATGAAAAAGCCAGCAAATATATTACAATGCGTGGCAATGTACCAAAATCATCGGTAAGTTTTGGACCAAAATCTTAATATGTGTATATTGAAAATCGTATTTTTATAAAAACATTTTGTTATATATTTATTATTGTTGATTTTCTTATCGTCATATGCTTTCCCAAGTCGAAATTGCCACGCCAACGGTTACAATATCAGTATTTTCTGTATTGTTTTTGGTGTTATCAATTCTGGTAATTTCTTTTGATTTCTTTTTTCGTAATGCATACATTGTCTTTTATATCATAAATAATAATCTTTTAAAGATCAAACATGTTTAAGCAAATGACTTTCATGACAATGGTTCCTACTACCTTACATTTTTAAAGAAGATAATATATTAAGCTAATAATTTTAAGTCTTAAGAAACTATTAACTATTATATATATTATACTTTATTTTTTTGCGTTGTGCACTTTTAAAGTTGGTAAACAACCATTCAGTGTCATTGTGCAGCAATATTATGAACGATATTTTTCTGTACGAATTAATTTTGTTCAATGTCCTATTTCCGTCAGACGATTCTTTTCGAAAATCTCTGAAATCAATCTACTTCGTAAATATTCTATCAATCGTAATATACGGATATGCGTATAGAAAGGTGTTTGGTTTATTTACCTAATAATCATAGCATATATTCACACTATTGTTAATAAATATTTGTTATTACTTTCGTTAATTGCTCTCACTTGGAACTGCGAATCATTATTTTCAAATTGTCAGTAGAAGCAAATTACTATTTGAAATTGTTATCATTTACACTCATAACAAGAAGAAAATAATTACATTAAAGCAAAGAATTTTCGTTAAACACAATGCTCTCCATTGTCCTTCACTTTTTCTTATTTTTCATAATTTCATATGCCAAACTTCCAATTCTTTCTATCTACTCTTTTGCAGACAACAACACTTTGTCATTTATATTCCTTTGATCAAATGCCAAAGATTGGGGGCATGAATGATACAATTAATATCTTTGTATTTATATTGAAAATTCAATTCGATTTTGATTGGAATAAACACAATTGTTGAAAGAAGCTTTTAAGTTTTTAGGTTTCTTAAATTGGTGTAAGAATTACTTCATTTCATCTCATCACCTTACCTAACCCCATATATAGGACCCAAAATTGGATGCAACTCCTATATATGTATAATCAGGGGCTTCACAGTCTATTTTGGAACTTCTGGAACTTCAATGACTGTAGGGTAATCAACTCTATTAAGACAGAGCATCTTCGGAATATTGATTGTGTCATACTGCACTGTAGATATTATAATACCGTGATTATCTTCGCATCATCCATTTGCAGTCTGTAATCCAGTGGTTCGCACAACGCATTACAATGAAAATTCGTTTATTAGCCGCACAAACCGTATGTGGAATAAACTTCCTGTCACTTAAAATATTGATAAAATCAAGTCAAATAACCTCAAACACTTCTCCCTCTTTCCATAATATATATTTCTGATATTAACACTGCATTGCATTAAGTGTTGATTAAAATGTTAAAAAAAATGTGTATATGGTGGAAATAAAAATTTATTTCTAAATTTGCAACTAATTTTTGTTGAGTGTTATAAAGGAGCAAATTTTCCCTACCATTTAGTAGCATAATGATTATTAAAGCTCAACTGTAATCGAATTCTAATGCTTTACTATTGCAAATGTGAATTATTTTGATGTTCATTAGCATTTCATTTCCATAAAAACATTCGTGTGAGTCTATTAGAAAATAAAATTAAGGTTTCCATTAAAATAGGTATAAGCTATAAGGGTTTATGTACATTATGCTATAAAATTAATATTTGTATTTTCTTTACAGAAAGCCAAAGAAGGACAATATCCTGTTGGTCCCTGGTTATTGGCACTCTTCATTTTTGTTGTATGTGGTTCAGCGATTTTCCAAATCATTCAATCCATTCGTGCTGCGTAAATTTTACTTCAATTAATCTCTTTAATTTGAAATAATTTTTCTATGGCAACAACAATACAGACACACACCATGCTCACATACAAAAATGCATGTTTTCCATGCTACAAGAAGTTAACCATCAACAATCAAAATATAGCCAAATAGCAACTTTGTTTCTATCAATGCTAATGCTAATGAATTAAATTAAGTATAAACCTACAACTAATTCAACAAACTGCTTAGTTCAAAAACATGTTTCAATCTTTTAACTAATGTCTTTATCTGCAATATTTTATGAAGTTTCGATGCAATTTCTTCTATTTGTAGTATTTTTCTTTGTTGAGAACAATATTTTTTTTTGTTTTTGAGGAAAGATTTTTGAACAGTTTCTTTAATGTTCGCAAAGCATTTGTTCAAATTAATTTTCTATTTTTTATTTTTGTAATGATTATCTTTTCGTTCATTAAGTGCTAAGTGCTACTAGTTTAAAAATGTATATTAAATACAATTCCATATTTATTATTCTTTTTTTTTTTTTTTTTTGTATAAAGGATATGAATTCATAAATATATACTATAAATATGTATATTAATTTTTTACTTAATAAATATTTTGAAAAAATTACAATAAAATGATTTTTAATTCTATATGGATTGGGATTCATTTTAAATCGAATTGCATAGTATTTATCTGGGGTTTAATCGTCACATTCGTTATCGAAATTATTCTTTTATTATCCAAAATAAAATACTAAGAATTAATTTACTGTCACAGTCAGTTAACAAATTATGGCCTCTATTTAAGAGTAAAACTGAAACGAGGTTTGAAGTTTGTCCGTCTTTAAATAATCCAAAATATGGAATTTCGATTGAATTCACTCGATAACTCATGCGGCGATTAGCCCCGTTTTATTTAACCCTAGACACATAACCTTCGTCGAATCGACGACTACTGAATAAAAATACTCGCCGTCATCTAAAAGGTGGTACTTTAAAAAAAAATTAATTACACAAAATATGTTTAACAAAATTAAATATTTTTTTTTTTTTTATATATAAATACTTGTTAAATGTATGTTTTAAAAATTTCCAAAAGCATTTATTTGCAGCCGGTATTATGTATCCCAAAATGTACTCGTATGGTTATGTTTAAAGGGGTTGCTTGGAAGGTTTTTTTGTCTAGGGTTAATATTTGAAAACGTTAAAATTTTTGGTTTCCTATTGCAAATATTTAAACTCTTGCTGATCATATCGCATCAAGATATAAGACCATGGAGTAACTCAAGGCTCATTACAAGGCCCAATACTGTTTATGATATTGATATGATCCTTATACTTACATATGCAGTTGACACTGCTATAATGAAGCAATTATATACAATAAAATGATGCTTAGTGATAAATGCTACTAAAACGAAAGTAATGTATATAAAACCGTCACACTTCCAATACCCGAAAATCAAACTAAAGTTCCGTGATAGTGATATTTGGAATGCCTGCATAGATCTCGTTGATAAAAACTTTTAATAGAAAATTCACATTGAAAATTTACAAAAGAAATTAAAAAGACAGCATATATGATGTTCTCCCATCTCCATAATTGCTCCACCTTTAGCATCCTAAAAAAGGCATATTTATCCTTATCAAAGTCATACATAAGGAATAACGGCATGGGGAAATGCAACACATTAGAAATCACTACAAATAACCGAAACGAGACTACTTAAAATTTTAGAAAAAAAACCAACGACTATCAAGAAACAACTACAATTTATTTAGAATTGCAATAGCCTAGAAGATAACAATGGTAATACCACCATGCGGATTAGTTAATAACTATATTCAATTGGAAATAATTGCTGATACAAGAAACCCAGACTTCATTATACTTACAGAGACCCATTTAACAAAAGATATAGATGAACGAGAAATACTACTACATGAATATAATCAATATAGTACACGGTCAAACTCAAAAATGACGGGTGGACTTACTATATATTTTAAAAAAAACTATGGAACATTACACAAATTTTTGAAAAAACTTCCGACTCAAATTATTGGATTAGTGCTTACGTGGCCAAATTTGGTAAAAAAAAACAAATCGTAATAATGGCGGTTTATAGATCACCAAGTAGCAGTGAAACAGAATTTTGTACAGTTTTTGAGCAATTAATTGAAGACATATCTGAAACAACTTATGATATAATAGTAGCAGGTGATTTCAACATCGATTGGAATAAAGAAGAAACATATAAAAGCAGATTGGAAAATGTTTTGCATGATAATGGACTAGAGCAGATAGTAAACGAATATACAAGAATCACAAAAAATTCGAGAACAATAATAGACTACGTTATAACAAATAATGATCATATAACAACGAAAATCAATAGCGCCAATAAAATATCAGACCATGAAGCAATAGATATAAAAATGAAAATCAAAACCAAAGAAATAGAAAAGAAATTGAAATATTTAATTATAATCAGGATCTATTCAATAGAGAACTCAGTGCAATATTAGAATATAATGAAAATTATAGTGTTAATAAGAGCGTAGATATAATTGACACATGTATCGAAAATACGATTAAAAAATTTACAAACAAAAAAATAGTGAATATAAAGAACGATGTTAACAAATGGTTCAAGGAAGACTTAAAAATATTCAAAAGAGAAAAAATTATTAAATACCAAATCGCTAAAACGGAAAATACAGAATCTGCATGGAATGAATATAAATTAATAAGAAATATGTATAAAAATAAAATTGAGAATGAAAAAAACAAATATGTTAACAACAAAATAAATAATTCCAAAGACCAGAAACAAATGTGGAACGCAATAAAAAACTTAGTACTTAAGAAAAATGTCAATGTGATAAAAAATGTGATGTTTAACAATATAGAGTATAAGGATGACTATCAAATCACTACCCAATTTAATAATTATTTTATCGATAGTGTTAAATCAATAACGGATGCAATAGAAAAAGTGCAATATACAAACAACATACCTGTGATGTTTTGTAGATTTAAATTTCGTGAATTATCTTTAATAGAACTTAAAAACATATGCAAATGCCTAAAGAACAAACAAGATTTTAACAAAGTCTCAATTAAGATAGTTTTAGATAATTGGAACATTATTGGTAAAAATATGCTTTACATTATAAATAAATCTTTCAAGACTGGTATATTCCCTGAAAATTGGAAGTATTCTATGGTAACACCTGTAGAAAAAATAGCCAAAACAAACAAATGTGAAGAATTCCGACCAATAAACACCTTAAAAACACTTGAAAAAATTATAGAAAAAAGTGCTAAAGAACAGTTGGAAAGCTATATGGAAGAAAACTATCACCCGTATTCATAATCAAATTCTAGCAGTTGGCTAACTTTTTTTCATACGAAAATTTCAAAATTTGAATACGGGCGTATATGTTTTCAAAATATCAATCTGGTTTCAGAAAAAAATACTCATACGAAACAACGGTAAACTATGTAATAAATAAATGGAAATATTGTAATAAAAATAATAAGATAATGGCAATTTTCTTGGACCTCAAAAGAGCGTTCGAGACTATCGATAGAGAGCTATTGATTAAAAAACTGTATATGTATGGTATCAGAGAAAATGAACTGCAATGGTTTAAATCATATCTGACAAATCGAAAACAAATTACGAAAGTTAATGGTGTTAAATCGGATAAAATTGATAATAAAATTGGAGTGCCACAAGGTTCTATATTAGGAGCACTATTATTTATAATATATATAAATGATATGCCCAATATTTTAAATAAATGCGAAATAATTTTATATGCTGATGACGCACTGATCTATGCTCAAGGAAATACAGAGAAACAATGTAAAGATAATATAATGCATGATATCAACAAAATAAACAATTGGCTGAAAAAGAACAAATTAAAACTAAATGAAAAAAAAAAACTAAAATAATGGAAATAAACATGAACAGTAACACAGTTTTTAAAATTAATAATGAAACAATTAAAAAGTTAATCAAATAAAATATCTGGGTTTCATAATCGATAAAGACTTAAAATTTAAACATCACGTCGATTACATATGTAAGAAAATTGGAAAAAAAATCGGCTTTTTTAAACGGGTGCGAAATAAAATATCGACAACAACGGCAATAAATATGTATAACACGATGATAAAACCTCATTTTGAATTCGGCTCCACAATTCTGTATACCTGCTGCACAACAACACAATTGGAAAGATTGCAAAAACGTCAAAATAAGGCTATGCGTTCTATTTTAAAATGTAACAGATATACTCCCATCCAAAATATGCCAGATACATTGAAATGGCTAAACATACAACAAAGATTAGAATTTAATACGTTGAATTTTGTCCAAAAGATGAAGATGGGTAATGCTCCAGAATACTTGATCGACCAACTGATGTACGTGGGAGAAGCTCAACCGTATAACTTAAGAAACGCGGAAAACTTTAGATTACAAAGGGTGACAACAACAGCAATGCAAAGATCTCTCTTCTTCAAGGGACAAAAAATATATAATACGTTACCTAACTATGTCAAATTAGAAAGAAATGTTAATGTTTTTAAAAGAATTGTCACACAATTTTTAAGATATAATAACACAAATCAAGAAGTTGTGTAAAAATTGTTAAATATTAATTATTAGTTTTAAATTAAAGTATAATAAATACTACTACTACTACTACTAAAAAAAAAAAAAAAAAAATACCACCATGAGGAATATTCACAACATTTCCATCAACTTCAGCTTAAACCACAAACTAAGATATAAACAACAACTGCAACTCAACAAGCGGAATTGCTCAAGAACTAAAGGTGCTGAATGTTGAAAACTTAAACTACTCAACAATATTGAATGAATTTTTAAGGACTAGATTCTAGGAAATTATTTAACACGGCGTAGAACAGAAGGACGGTATAAATTTGCGCGTTATGCAAATAACTATGGAAAGATTTAAACTTATTCCACCCAACAAAATTTATACTTAATTTTAAATTCGAATTTAGGAATGCATTACTTATAAGCTCTGGTAAAAAAATTTTTACATTAGTTTTCACAACCCCAAGGGGTGGCAAGCTTTTTTGAGTGCAACACTGTGCTAGTTGCACGCGTCTGCAATAGTTGCGCAACTTTTTTTTTTTTTGTGAAAAAGCGAATGATTTTTTCATCGCTTCTCAACATATGCAAGAAAGAGATAACATAGGTGTGCTCTTGCAGCTCTAAGAGTCACTGAAATTTGGGGGGTCGCCGCGTGCAAGTCACCAAGAGACAAAGAAGAAGAAGAAGAAAAATTTTTAGATATTCTACAATTTTTCGAAGAAAATTTGTAGAATTTTTTTTGCGACTTTTTTTTCTTTTCATTTCTCATGAGATATTCGATTGCGCAATCTACGGGCAGCCCTTATTATAGTGTTGCCAATTATACTTTACTTTAGCTCTAGATAAATTCCCACTTTAAGTTTAATATACACGCAAAAAAAAATGATATTAAAAGTATTAAAACCGACAAAACATCACAAAGAATAACAAAGCAAGGAAAAAGGTATTTTACCGATTTGAATAGAACTAGTTATCCATTGCAATTCTAATTTGTGAATAGTGCAAATTTACAACATTTTAACATGCATAAAAATGTGTACGGAAAATGCTACACTATGATATTCGTGATTAGCAGGTAAAAATACGTTAGTATATCAAATTTCAGACCTATCGGAGGTATGCGCTTTTCGGAAGTTTATCCAACTTTGAAAAGAAGTATCATAAAGAAGGGTTCTGCAAAAAGATTAATATATGTATACGTATGTGAAATTGAATTAATTCATTCGAAGGCGTGCTAAATATATACATATATTTTAGATTTGTTTATTGGGTAATACGTGGATTTAGATGTTGAAAATTTAGCCACCTTAAAAAAAAAGATAAAATTATTTCTTTCGTTTATTTAAAACTATCATGTTACTTAATCAATTTGGTCAGCCAACCCTTGCAGTTCGTGAAAATGCACAATTAAATGTTGGTGAATTGCAGGTAAGAATCCAAACAATTTTAAAAGCAAATCATGAAGTGCTTGTTGCAGAAACACGATAAACCACATATGTACATAATTTCAAAACCACAGCAACTCTGACTACAAAGACTTCCTAGCAATAAAATTCACTTTTTACAATTCGATTTTATTGTGATAAAAGCTTTACTAATTGGTTAGCTAATTCGTATGGCTTAACTCCGAACAAAAAGATAAATTGGAAGACTAGGAAAATAGTGATTAAGTGTGATGGGCAAAGACTTTGTCAACGAAATAAAAAGAGATAATTACAACCAAGACTGATAAAACTATTATCATTCTTGATTACAACTATCTATATATGCAACCATTAGTTCAATAATTAACGGCGTATAACCCTTTATGAAGCTGCTTGTCCAAATTCACTTAAAACTACATAAAAACAAACAAATAACATAGATTATGGTCAAATATGGTTTATATAAACTTTAGAACATACGTTTGATTGACCTCACTCAATATAGTAACGTTCGGACCATTTTTAAACATATCTATTCGCATCCAATTTGAAGTTTAACATATCTGCAGGCAACATAGACATGTCAATCTCACTCCAACTTGGAATATAGTTATTTCTTATGTCCTCAGTAAGCTGGGAATGTGAAAACCCTTTCCCTAAACTCGCGGTTTAGTATACCAACGTTGTTCCATTTTGTAAAGCTAAAATACTGCGTGTTCTTTTTCAGAATAATTTTTTAAGACTTGATTTCATATCTAATAAGTCTAAAATAAGCTCTTCATATAACATATTGTCTTTTAAAGGATTCTCCACTGTTATTGTGTCATAAAAATGCTTTGTTGGGTAAATTTTTACCGAGAAACTATTTTGGTTGTATTTATGCATCGGATAAAATATTAGATGATATTCGAAACAAATATAAGGTAAGTAAGGTAGTGTTGTTTCATCACAATTTTGTAACTCATCAAATATTTTATGTCCAATAGATAAATAAATATTCCCAAGAAATTTTAATGAAAGATGAAACTATAGAGATACGTTTAAATGACGTTATAAATAAAAGTCTTCACTTGGACAATCGAATTAAGTTAACTATGATCCAATTGGATGGAGAGAACTTTAGTTACTTAATCCAAGGTATGCTCTTATTATTTAAACACTTTACTGTGAGGTCTGTAACATACTTTGCTTTTGTAGGCCTCACCATCCTCCAAGTGGACGTGCTTTTCAAGTTTTTTTTTTTGTATAAAAACCCTCTTATCTTAAATTTGTCTAGCAATAAACTTGTTAGTTGACTTTCGATTGCAATCACCTTAGTGGCAAAAAATTTCAAAAATAATCTATGCCAGTAAAGTGAGGTTGTTCTGCCAAATCCAAGTTGGATTTATTTCCTCTATCAAGTTTTCACAATTAGTTAGTGATTTTAATTTATTAGAAGTACTAATTCAAAACACATACAAATATATATCCGAACGCAGTATTTCTCACTTCATATTTTACGTTTTATTTTCCCTAGCTCAAAATGTTTGCAGTTTATTAACGGACAATTTCAGTGCGGACTTTGACTCATTTATATGCAATAAAATTTTACGCAAGTATGTTAAAACTGGAATTGATGTTTTGTATATTAATGATGGTGTCTACAATAAATCTTCACAACTACCAATATTTCCAACGGAATGTCTTTTGGGAACATTGACTAAATTTGTTCAACCACGCTATGTTGTCGGTATATCAGGCAAGGATTTGCCTCAATACTTTTTAGATTGTTGTCGTCCAGAAGACTACTATAGCGGTTGTTAAAAAAGAACTTAAATTAAACTGTGTCTGATACTATTTATAGCATAAGTTTTTCCAGAAAAATAAATATCGAACAAATAAAATTTTAATGAATTTCTATATTTATCTTATAAAATAATGTACTATTTTGTAGCTTAATCGTAAGTAGAACTTCATCTTCTCTCTGTTTTTATATTACTTGCTCGTGTTATATTACTTGTGCGACCACCACGATTTGATTTTGGTGTGGGCTGAGTTGTAGTCACATTTGCGGGTGGTGAAACCGTAACACCTATTTGATTGGCCTTCTGAGTTGTTCCATTACCTATTACACCAACTGCTTTCGGTACAACTTGCATATATGGCCCTTGTCCGGGCGTTGTGTTGCCATTACCCCCAACACCAGCTGGTAGTGTTTGTGCCTGACCACCAAGATTTGGAATACTTCCTCCAGCACCTTGCGGCATTTGTGCTGGACTTAAAACTATACCACCACCACTGCCTTGCGCTATGCTTCCTGTAACCCCGACCTGCTGCTGGTCTGGTCTTTTTGGTTCACTCATATTAACCGCTTCATTAAAGGACATACAAAACTCTCCCACTTTATAAACTTCGCCATTTTTTCCCGAATACAGAGTTAAGCAATGGCGCCAGATAGATGCATAACCTTTGGTTAATTTTATTATATCACCCGGTGCTATAAGTTTCCCGGGTTCGTCCCATATACTAACATTAATGCAGGCTGTATGATCGCCTACTTTGAAATTTCTCACTTCACGATTTTCCTTGGTTACTGTAGCTGTGCCTATTTCCAATACAATAAAAATTACATTGATGTTCTTGAGGCCAGGTTTAATATCTTTGATTGCTATACATTCCCCGTTGTACATTATTTTTTTTTTGATAATCCGGATAATTTTTGATTTTAATGTGATTGTAAAATTTTAAATATTTACTTTGATAAGGGTGTGAGGATAACGTCGCTCAGATAGCGAGGAAAAACCGGCAATTTTTTTTGGGAATTCATGAATATGTTGGTTTTATACACTTATTTTGAGACTAATATTATTACTGAATTATCTGGCAACCAAGTAATATTGTAGGTATTATCATATTTATAAAAGAATAATGGAAAAAAGTATGAATTAAAAGACCTGCCAAATGGTTTTTGTTTATTATTAATAAAAGTAATATGTACTGTCAGCTGTTGGATAAGGTTAATTAAGTGGCCAGATTGTTGGCATCGCTGGCATGCCCGCTTTTGCTCGGCTAGAGCTCGCCGGATTGGGTGAGGTACTTGCCAACCAATCTACCGTTTGACAGTCACAAAAATTATTTTCATGCCAGCCAATTTTGAACGAAAATAGGAATAAAATGAAATTATGGGGACCCGAAGCTCACTTAAGACACTATGTAACAAAAATAAAAAAAGATTTTTTTGCACACACTTCTCCCTAACGCACACTCACCAATATGGATCTGGATGGTGTTGTCTCCAGATCAGGGCCCTCCCACTTGAAATCCTATGGGGATCTCACCATGACATCATCACACCAGTCTCTGATGTCCCAAACGTACCTACCTTTACTTACTCCCTACTTTCTTTCTCCCTGCTACTACTCAGAGCTTAATAGCTCATCTCCAAAAATTTTAACACCGAATTTTTCATATTAGGAATTTTAACAAAAATTTTGTATTTTTATTTACAAAAAAAAAAACATTTACTTCAGGTAAAAGTATATATATATATATATAAATGGAAAATCTAATTTTGTGTGCATAAGGAAAAACATCAATATAAAATAATCCATAAAAAAAAACATTAATAGTTGGATTCATTGAATTATATGTTTTCGTTTTTTTTTTTTTATATCTAACAATATTATTCCATTAAAGTTGACTTATTTAAAATTATAAAAAACTAAAGAACACCAAAAAAAATTTTTTTTAAAAACTTTAGTGCTGCATTTTGTTGCCTATTTTTGCTGGCTGTTATCCTTAATTCTCGTTATTGTGTCTTCTGGCTCGTTCGCGCTTAAGGTTGTCCGTCCATCTACGTGTCCCAACAAGGTAAGTATACCCGTTCAATTAATAATAATTGTTCTCCGTAATTTATTTATATATTTTTTTCTTGCTTTTAGCTTCCTTTCTTTCCTTTTTTTTTGTATTCGTAAAATATATATATATATATGCCGTTTGATTTATTTTAATTTCTTTTGAATTAATTTTTTTTTTTGTTAGAGAAAACATTTTTTTATGGGTCATTGTACCCTAACCGAGACGCTAAAAAGACGAATCCTGGCCTGAGCTCAACCCTAGGTAAACGCGCACCTTCCTACCAAAATAAACGAAGGGACTGTTTCGTCACTTAATACCGCGTTAAAATGTTTACCCTCTTTTTGTTATTTTATAGTTTAAGGTGCTATTACATGATGTGTTTTTTACATATGTACTGTCAAATTTTCCCACAACAAAAGTTGTACACATCGTGTGATACATATGAAACATTGTTTATGTATAATACATGAGGAAAGTCACATGTACATTTTTCAATTAGAGCAGGTTCTATTTTTGTATGACAAACATGTGAAAATACAACACTGCTTGTGGCGAAAGAAAAACAGAGTAAATTATAAAGATTAATATTGAAAGAATAATAAATTGTTTTATATTAATTAACAATTAAAAAATATAAAACTTTTTTTTAACAATAAATTTTTGTAAATTCACAAATTAAATCAGCTGTTGTTTACATTTAGAGGTTATGTCATACGGAAATACATATGCACGTGTGATAGCAAAAATTATGAATCGTATGTAAAAGACAATTTTGACAGACATGAGGAATTTCATATGGATAAAAAAAGTGACAGTACATATGTAAAAAACACATCGTGTAATAGCACCTTTAAAGACCTTTTTTTTTTACATATGAAACATATCTTTAAAAAAAAATATATATATAAAAATTACTTTTTCTCTTTGCAGAGTATCTTTGTCCCGTCAGTCTAGTCGTACGAAGTAGGGCCGTCCAGTGGTCCAAAACCTTGCGAATACCTAGCACCCCAGGCTTGGTGGTGCTTGCACAGCGTCTCCCACGTTGGGTAACAGCAGAGGTGGCGTTGTAGTTCTAGTTTTGATCTGGCTCTTGTTATCTTCGATCGTTCACTAATTTTTTTCTTTTTTTTTTTTAAGTATCAATGTGTTTATTTATTTTATAAAGTTCATTTTGAATAAAAAGGATTTTTTTTTAAATATTGATGGTTGCGTTGATTCGTTTTTGTTGGTCACCAAAATTTTTCCGTAGCCACTTGCTGCACCGTTCATATCTCAAAAGAAAAAAGAAAAAGGAAATTGTACGACATTTTCTTGTTTTTTCTAAAACTCTTTCTTCCAAAAAAAAAAAAAAACAAAGCCATTTTCTGAATATATCTTTTTCTTCCATTATAGCAAAAAAACAAAATATATATAATGGTTGTGCAAAAAGGTAAACTATCTACATCTGTCTATTTTTTTCCGTTCCATTCACAATAGTTTTAGCCCTTTCATGCACCTATGACAAACCCAACCATCCTTTAATCCCTCAACGGATCAAGGATGGGAGGGAAACTAAATTTTTTTTTCTATATTTTGGGTCTTTCCTGGTCTAATCGGTGCCATTATGGTCAATCCCACCATCGGAAATAGTCTGGCACCGCCTGTTACGCATGCGGTGTAAAAACGTCCTATACGCAAAACCATCCCTACAAGAACAGTGACGGTCATTTGACCGGTGATATGACCGGCACTACTCACTGAAGTGTCGGTCATCGCGTAGAACAAAGTTTCTATCATTTTATTAAGGCAAATATGCCAAAACTGACCGAAACTTTTGTGTACATGTGATTTTGCATCTTACTCTAACCTATGAAAGTATGTAAACCATATAATATATATCTGAACTGCTCACTCTACCGCTGTTTAGTAGTCAACGATGATAGATATATCCATCATCGCTGACCGGTCATACTTGATGGCTATATACATCATCATTGACCGGTCACGCTTGATTATAATGAAACACGACATATTTTTATTTATATTTATTTATTGTATTAAAAATCAAAAATTCAAAAATAGAAATAAACATTAATATATTAAAAACAACAATATCACCAATTCCGAAACGTGTCGATAACTTTGAGACAATGTTTGCTGACTTTTCACTCGAACCATCCCTCAAAGCGGTTCGTAACTTAGCACTGAATAAATTGACTAAACTCAATAGAAATTTCCGGTAATGGGCCTTAGTGCAATCAGTAGGTTCTTAAAGAAAACAATATATTATAACACATATATATCAACAATTTATATTAAAGCTCACCTTTTGTGTGTTGTGAATTAACAATTTCGGCCAAAACTGATACACTCCATTTGGAAAATTGTTTGTACAGAACGGTGTGTGAGATATTGTGATAATACCTCCATAAATCAATTTGTTCAATATTTTTAGATCTTTCTTTTGAAAACTAATTTCATTATGGACGAATTTACGGATACTGCACATTCCTTAATATTCATATTATCAACATTATATTCCACACTATATTCCAGAATGGCATAAATTAAAACATTCGAGCCAAATATTAAAAAAAACATATCCATGTTATGGCAACAGACTGAAAGATAGATATAAGGATTAATGTAAAATTCTACAAGGAAGATTTACTTTGTTTCTAGCTAGAATTTTTAATAAAATGTCAGTACATTACCTTAATAAGTTCATTTGGTGATTGCGCATCTATTAACAATATATTTATGCGATTCCTAAGAGATATAAAAGTTCTAGATTGAAAGTTTGTGAAGATTCTACAGCAATATCTTAAGTTAACGATCCAACAGGAATAGCCTAGGCCACAAGCGAGCAAAAAATATATTGTGGAAGGGTATAATGGAGGGACGTGCCACCACAATTGAGAATTGCACTAACGAATCCACTGACATATTTTGAAGAATCCTAAAGAAACAACAAAAATTAACTTGAACTTTTTAATTTAATTTTAATTTAATTAATTACTTACCTTTCCTAAACCTTAACAACAGCAACAATGACAGTCATATGTTTTTAAATAGAAAAAAACTGCAAATGTGTTAGTACAAAAATTGTTTATGTGTTAGTTTCAGTCATTCATTTCTTGTAGGGCATATTAAATTGTTAGATCTGGTCACTCCTTTTTTTTTGTACAACTTATATTCGAATTCGAGAAAAAGCGCATGTAAAATTTGCAATAATGAATGAAATGATATTTCATTTCGTTCATTAACAATATAAAAAAATAAGAGTAAGTGTTGGTAAATAAAAGGAATGAAACCAAGGTTAGCAACAAGAAAAATATAATTAGCACGCAACCCAAAAAAAAAATCTAAAATATGTAAATCTTCCTTTCTTGTTATTATACCCTAAACATACCGACATACAGTTCAGCATCATCCTCAAGGTAAGCTTTGTAGCAACTACAATTTATTTATTTCCCCTGCAGGAATTCTACCAATCTTCCCTGATTTCCGCCTACTCTGTGAAGACCGGTTGATTAAACGCCAATGTGCCGGTAAGTGGTTCGGTTCTATCTATATGAAATAAATTGTAAATAAAAGTTTCACATTTCCTTACAGGTATCTTCCAACGTTATTCCCTAAAAAAAACAGCTTTATAAGGACCCGCTTTTTGATATCGTACTTTTTGCAGGTATGTACTTTATGACTATAGCGGATTGAAAATGCATTGGGGTATAAACATTAAAAAAAAATTATCCAGAATTGTATGAAATATAACCGCTTCTTCTCATAATGCAACGGAAACTATCTTGTTAAGTCTTGAAAGCTATATGTGCACTAAATATTCAATTCCAGTCGCAAAAACAAACAGATTCCTAAGCTCCTATATAAATTAACAAAATTGTATCTTTTGGACGATATACCACAACGTAAGTTATCCGGCAAAAACACCGATGTCAGTGGTGTTTTGAAAAAAAAAACCTACAAGAATTTACCATCAATTAACCACTGATAGATAAACCCTAATAATAAAAATTCATAATTGTTCCTTACTATCTAAACTGATTAGCCTTAACTTCTACTCCCAACTAAAATCCCAATAAATTATAAATTCAAACTACTGAGACCAACGCTTAATACGAAAAAATTTAAATATTTTATATGCGACCTAAGATCACTTCACTTTTAGTGGAGCCTAAAAAAAAAACAACTTAAAAACCTAACTTGCCCTAATATTATTTCAATTCATTGCTCTTCTTAAACTAATAATAATTTTTTTTTTTTTTTGCTTTTCAGAAGCTTGTGGCTGCTTTACTAACACTTCAACAAACGCCTCAATCATCTTAGCACCAGCTGAGTAAGTGTTTTTCCTTCCTTTAATTTAACTTTACCTCCCACCTTATTGCAAAAAAAATTTTTATTTATTTATTTTTTTAATGAAAGACTAAATATTAGCAAGAACGTTTATTTTCATCTGGGCTTGTTTTCGACCTAAGCATTTAGGTGTCTAATTTGCCGCCCCTTTAAATTTTGGTCTAACTTGCTGTAAGCTCGGATTAAGCAATAATTCATGCACTAGCAGACTAATGGGTTCCAATGTTACCTAATGTCATAGTTACGCTGGAACGGGTACCCACTGCAATAGTGTTATGAAAACTACAAAAATGTAGTTAGCTTAAAACGGTAGCGTTTGGTTGGCCAAATAAAAAGGCAGTCATTTAGGGAAACATTTTTCAATTGACTAATGGCTCAAATCAAAGTAGGACTCAAACATCATCTCAGCTTAAAATTCTAAAAGCTAAAGTTTTGCACTTGAAAACATATCTCACGACCCCACGACCCCTTCCACGGTGTTTACTCTCTATTATAAAATTTA
This sequence comes from Cordilura impudica, assembly GCA_963682025.1. Taxonomy (NCBI): domain Eukaryota; kingdom Metazoa; phylum Arthropoda; class Insecta; order Diptera; family Scathophagidae; genus Cordilura; species Cordilura impudica. Next base: position 146,502,144 of record OY821519.1, read on the forward strand.
TTACCGAAGCAACTATTGTTTCAAATCTTTAGCATGGAAGACACCTAACGCCTTCCCCTGTAGGTCCTCCACCTCATAGAGGCTATTCCCCACTGGTCGTACGATCCTACATTTTAAAAATTTCTTAGCTAACTTTGCATTGAAGCCATCTTTAAAAGCGCTTTGCTGAAAGTTTCTACGGTAAACCTCTTGTCCTGGAATGAATTTGATTTTACGACACCTTATGTTATAGGTTTTCTCATTCCGCACATACGCTCTATGGAGATTCTCTCTGACTTTCTGTCTTATAAGTTCTAACTTCGCCGATTTAGGAATAACGTTGATCTCCGAATCGTTCAAACTTTCCAGCTTTCTGGCGATTTTATACACACTGCCATGGCTTACCATATTCATGCCAAAAAGTGCAAAATATGGGGTCACGCCAATTGAGCTGTGTACTGAAGACCTTAAAGAAAATTCTATTTCGGACAAATATTTATCCCATTCTGAATGATCTTCCTGCATATATGACCGTATTGCTGACAAAATAGATTGATTGACACGCTCCGACGCATTCGCCTGTGGCGAGTGCGTGGCGGTCCTAATATGTTTTACTCCAAAATTCTTCACTAAATCTGAAAATTCTTTACTAGCAAACTGCTTCCCATTATCCGACACAATCGATTCTGGAGCACCGAATTTATGGAAAACCTCCGATATTAAAAATTTAACTACATTTTTAATGTTGGCTTTTGCCATTGCCTTTAACAAAACAAATTTAGACAAATGGTCTAAAACAATAAAAATATAGCAGTTACCTGCTTTCGACCGAGGGTATGGTCCTAAAAAATCTATAAATATACGCTGGAACGGACGTTCGACTTGCGTTTCAGCTCCCATTGGTGGACGTAAAGTAGTATTTGCTGGTTTTGTCTCTTTGCAAACTTGACAATTCTTTACAAACTGACGTACTTGCGAACTTTGGTTTGGCCAATAAAAATATTCTCTGACCCTACTTAGAGTTTTCGAAAAACCTCCAAGGGAAGCCTGTGGTGGGTTGTGAGCCGACATTATTATCTTATCGGTCAATTCTAGTGGGACCCAAAGTTTCCATGCAAAATCCTCATTCAAAGGCACCCCATCGTATGGGATGACCCGTTTATAAATAAAATTTTCAACCACTTTCAGATCGGGTAGTTGTTCAGATTTCTCTTTTACCGTGGCCATAAGTTCCATATAATTTTCCGACTTAAAGTATTTAGAATCTAGATCAATCAAGTTACCGACCTCTGTGGAAATCTCCTCCATCTCGTAACGCGAAAGTGTATCGGGTACCACATTTTGTTTTCCCTGCCTATGCTCGATCGAAAAGGTATACGATTGCAGATGAAGACTCCATCTGGCCAAACGGCCACTGAGGTCCTTATGGGACATCAGCCACTTGAGGCTGCTATGGTCTGTTATTACAGAAAAGGGCATTAACTCTATATAGGGCCTGAATTTCTTAATCGCCATGACCACTGCCAAACATTCCCGTTCAGTAACAGAATAATTTTTCTGCGCCGACGTCAATTTATGTGAAAAATATGCTATTGGATGTTCTTCGTCAGAATCATCTTTCTGAAAAAGAACCGCACCAATGCCAAAATCTGACGCATCGCACTGAACGTAGAAATGTTTGGAGAAGTCAGGGTGATTGAGAACGGGACTCGTCACCAGAGCGTTTTTGAGGCGATCAAAAGCGGATTTGGCTTCATCCGAAAACGTGAACTGTTTTCCCTTTTTCAACGTTTCAAAAATCGGCGCTGCAATCGTGGCATAATCCGGTATAAACCTTCTATACCAGCCGGTTGCTCCCATGAAACTTCGGACTTGTTTGGGTGTTTTCGGATATGAAAACCGTGTAATGGTTTCCACCTTAGCCGGATCGGGTTTCAATTTGCCGCCACCCACAATATATCCCAGATACCTCAGCTCTTTAAAACAAAATTTGGATTTTGCAACATTGATGGTCAGACACACCTTCGTTAAACAATCAGATACCCGGGTCAACAACTCCAGATGAGTATCAAAATCAGACGAGACTACCAAAAGATCGTCTAGATAGACGAAAACTCTATCACGAAGCGCTGAGGGAATCACTTGATCCATCAAACGGCATAACCTTTGGGCCGCATTACACAACCCAAACGGCATGACCGTGAAATGGTAAAGTGGTCTTCCTGGCACCGTGAATGCAGTTTTCTCCCTGCTAGACCTATCTAGTGGTATCTGCCAAAATGCGTCCTTGAGATCAACGCTAGAAATATAAAACGTATCTCCCAAACGACTGAGCAAACCTTCAATGTGCGGCAAAGGATAGGCGTTCTTGACGGTCAGCGTATTGAGCTTTCGAGCATCCAGACAAAGCCGATTCTTATCGCCCTTTCGAACTAAAGTCACCGGATGACTCCACGGACTCTCGCTTAGCTCAATAACGCCTAGGGCAAGCATCCTATCAAGCTCTGCATACATTAACTTCTGCACAGCCGGAGAGACCGGATAGAAACGATCTTTTACTGGAGTTGCATCCCGTGTATCAATTGTATGCTCTTCCAAAGTGGTTTTACCTAAACCTTTTTTTGTAAAGCATGGAAATTGTGTGACCACCATGTCCAGCTGCTGCCGTTGCTGTGAAGAAAGATTATGAGCTTTGATATCTACGGGATTTTCTGTCTCTTCACAGAGACTAATACCATTTGTCGTTAAACATTCGATGTTGGCAAATAATTTAAAAACCTTCATAAAATCAACTCCCAAAAACAACTCACGGCTCAGAGTAGGCACTAAATAAAAAGTGATCACATGCGAAACCTTGTTAAACGATACGTTCGCTCGAGCTCGACCTACAATACTATGCGCACTGCCGTCCGCCGTTTTAATCTTCGACACAAACTTATGTATGTCTAAGCCGGCTTTTTGTATGAACTCCATACAACCTTTACCTAGACAAGTTACCGTCGCACCACTGTCTAACAGACCTATGATTTCGCACCCATTTATCGTCAGTTTTGTATAAAACCTGAAATCATCTCCTTCATAAAGAATTGCCTCCGAAATCTCATTTCTTATCCTCCTTCTCCTCTTATATCTCTCCCTCGCTTTTCTTATCCTGTTTGAAACACTCTCAAAAATCCTAGCCTTTGCCTCATTATATTCTCTAACTCTGACATGTAAAGGCTTAAGTTGACGTAGCTTTGGCACTGCCGCGGTACCTGCACTTATTCTATTACTATTGGTTAAAATGGTGACATTCTTACCTACAGGTTCCACTTGCTGACTGAGAACTGGGTCTACGTCTGGGTGGACCTCGCCTCCCCAGTTTGAGGCGGGTTCCGTAACCGGTTTCCCTGGCACTTAGGACATTTCGGGGTCACCACATTATCTCTACCACATTTGAAGCAAAATAATCGTGTAGGCGAAGGACAATCAACAAAACCATGTCCGACAACTCTGCAATTCCAGCAGGTATATTGACTTGTCGGCCGAAGACTATTCACCTCTAGCACTTCAAATGGCATTTCCTCCTCTTCACACCAGATTTCATTAACCCGTTGTTGAAAGTTCGGACGCTGCTGATAAGTCTGCCATTGGCTTGCCAACAGATTTTCGGCTCGTTTTACCTCGCGACAGAATTCTGGTAGCTTCCTTATTTTCACTGGAAACATCATTTGGGCTAAGGACGGTTTTAGATTACCTCTCATTATTTCGACCAACTGGCCCTCATCGTACGGAGTATCCTGCTGATTACGCAATTTTATGACCGCATTGTAGAAATCCTCAAACGACTCTTGCGGTAGTTGGCGTCGGTTCAATATTTTTGTTTGCACCTCGTACTCTTTCTCAAACTGTCGATATTGATTCAGTAGAGCGTCTTCGAGCTCCTCCCAACTACGGATACTTACAAATTGCCGGTGGTTCCAATACCAATTTAGCGCTGGCCCCTCCAATAAATGATGGAAACCGCGTAGGACTTCTCTGTCCGAACAATTGTAATCTTTTTGGAGCTCACCAACTCGAAATATAAATTCTTGGACATTCATGCTCTTACCCGTCCCATCAAACTTAACGCCCCAGCTGGCAAGTGGGGATCTACCGGGAGAGTTATATTTCCGATTTGGTATTTCCGCATTCATATTGTAATGGTGTTCTATTGGCGGCCAGCCATTTGGATGTTGAGGATTACCATAAAATTGTTGGTGTGGCTGCGAAAGTTGTTGACACTGGTCTTGTTGCATATATGGTCGCTGACTTGTTCGATGCTGAAACATATTTTGCTGTGTGATATATGAATGTGCATTTTGCTGCTGTAAAAATGCTTGTTGTTGCTGAAATGGTTGCTGTTGTTGAGGTGGCTGTTGGTTTGCTTGTTGTTGGAATGTTTGTTGGCGGTTTTGACTCCCTTCGACTGGTGCGGACCCATGATAGGCCGTACGAATAGCTGGAGCTGGCATTAACGGCGGTGGTGTTGGTAGTAAACCTTGCGATGGGATCGCCGCTGCCGGTGCATTGTTCTGTGGTTGAGTCAAAGGCTGCTGTTGAGCCGGGACAACTGCTGGACAGCTATATACAGACGGAACCGAACTGCTCGGTTGTATCGTGACAGGATTTTCCACCGGTTCAACCCTTTCATTGGCTGGCTGCATACTTAAAGCTAGTTTAATCTCTAGTATCGCCTGTTTAATCCGTTCATCGACGTCTCTCATAAATTTTGTTTGAGCCAACCCAATCGACGCATTCACAATTTCCTCAATATTGTTCCTGGCCGGGTTTACCTGAGGTTGAGTATCTGCAACCCCCTCGCGAAGCTCACGTCGGACACTTTGGGCTGTTATGCTACTGTACTCGGGTGAGACTATCGTGTCGTTTAGTTCCCCAGAGCTGAACGATAACTCGTGCACGGGTTGCTGAACTCCCGTCGGAGTAGCACTCGTCGTAGCCATTGAATTTCTTGTTATAGTAGCTGCTGGGGGATTTGCCCTCGACGCAATAGTATCGGTGCCATGATTTATACCTGCCTCCGTTGTCGACATAGTGTTGCTGGTTGTGACGTTCGCCAATAACTTGATATTTTTGCGGGTTAAAACCATTGAGAAGAAACGGATCTTAGCTTTTCCTATACAATACTCGCTAACCTTCGAACAAACAAACAAAAAAAATTTTTTTTAAAGGTAAAATTTTAATTAAAAACTTTGTAAAGTAATTGAAACTTAACCAAAAACCATGCGCTATATAGCAAAAAAAATTATTTCTAAATATCTATAAAAACGGTCTCCCCAGGCATATATGTATACGTCTTACTTTTCCCTAAAAAAAACTATGGTTCTGTGCAATTTACAGAACGATATAAAAATTGTGTGGTAGCATTTAGGGAGAAATCCAAAGTTTGTTAAGTAAAGGTATGTATAACAACTATATGTGAGTGTACGTGCTGATTAATAACCAACTGTTTTGACTATTCTTTTTCAGGAGTTGCGATAAAACAAAATAAAAAAAAATTGTGTGCCGTATAAGATAGCTGACTCACCATCCAAAACGAACGGAAAACAACCACCAACATTGCTCACTGAGCCGCAACGAAAGTCTAGCCATTAGACCTCTGGTCTGGCTAACTCCATTTTGCGGCTGGTTCACCGACGAACTGCACTAATGGTGAGTATTATAATTTTTCCTTTAAACTATCTGCGGTTTATAAAAATACATTTGAAATTTAAAGGATTGTATAAAAAGAAATTTCCGAACCTCATATGACTTGTAGCGATTTATGAATTATCTACTTGCAAAAAGAAATTAAAAAAAAAATCTCAAGTCAACATGAAACGGTTACGAATTGAACCCTGCAAAACTTCCCAGTCTTCATCATTTCCACCGACATGTCGCAATGCGAACCCCGCCACGGGTGGCTGATGGTCGAGACTTACATGTTGAAAGTCTCGACCATCAGCTTTGAAAGGACCTAAAACCCAGGACAAATTTATCTATTCCCCATTGCACGAATGATAGCAATTAAACACACATTTTCAAATGAAATATATATATGTATGTACATATACTTAAGACTTCATCTCGCTACAATTTCGAATAAAATAAACCTTCTCCGTCCTAGGGGAAAAATCGCTTTACCTATAGAAACGTAGCAACGCGTTAAAGACTCTTCATTGACTTAACCGGACTTACACTTCTACCTTCGGAAAGGAACTTCCTACCATTTACGGTCTAAAAATGTATTCAAATTAAAAAAAAAAAACATAGATGAAGCTTGCTTCGGGCCCCACGTTGGGCGCCATTCTGTACTGTCAGCTGTTGGATAAGGTTAATTAAGTGGCCAGATTGTTGGCATCGCTGGCATGCCCGCTTTTGCTCGGCTAGAGCTCGCCGGATTGGGTGAGGTACTTGCCAACCAATCTACCGTTTGACAGTCACAAAAATTATTTTCATGCCAGCCAATTTTGAACGAAAATAGGAATAAAATGAAATTATGGGGACCCGAAGCTCACTTAAGACACTATGTAACAAAAATAAAAAAAGATTTTTTTGCACACACTTCTCCCTAACGCACACTCACCAATATGGATCTGGATGGTGTTGTCTCCAGATCAGGGCCCTCCCACTTGAAATCCTATGGGGATCTCACCATGACATCATCACACCAGTCTCTGATGTCCCAAACGTACCTACCTTTACTTACTCCCTACTTTCTTTCTCCCTGCTACCACTCAGAGCTTAATAGCTCATCTCCAAAAATTTTAACACCGAATTTTTCATATTAGGAATTTTAACAAAAATTTTGTATTTTTATTTACAAAAAAAAACATTTACTTCAGGTAAAAGTATATATATATATATAAATGGAAAATCTAATTTTGTGTGCATAAGGAAAAACATCAATATAAAATAATCCATAAAAAAAAACATTAATAGTTGGATTCATTGAATTATATGTTTTCGTTTTTTTTTTTTTTTATATCACAATATTATTCCATTAAAGTTGACTTATTTAAAATTATAAAAAACTAAAGAACACCAAAAAAATTATTTTTAAAAACTTTAGTGCTGCATTTTGTTGCCTATTTTTGCTGGCTGTTATCCTTAATTCTCGTTATTGTGTCTTCTGGCTCGTTCGCGCTTAAGGTTGTCCGTCCGTCTACGTGTCCCAACAAGGTAAGTATACCCGTTCAATTAATAATAATTGTTCTCCGTAATTTATTTATATATTTTTTTCTTGCTTTTAGCTTCCTTTCTTTCCTTTTTTTTTTGTATTCGTAAAATATATATATATATGCCGTTTGATTTATTTTAATTTCTTTTGAATTAATTTTTTTTTTGTTAGAGAAAACATTTTTTTATGGGTCATTGTACCCTAACCGAGACGCTAAAAAGACGAATCCTGGCCTGAGCTCAACCCTAGGTAAACGCGCACCTTCCTACCAAAATAAACGAAGGGACTGTTTCGTCACTTAATACCGCGTTAAAATGTTTACCCTTTTTTTGTTATTTTATAGTTTAAAGACCTTTTTTTTTACATATGAAACATATCTTAAAAAAAAAAAATATATATATAAAAATTACTTTTTCTCTTTGCAGAGTATCTTTGTCCCGTCAGTCTAGTCGTACGAAGTAGGGCCGTCCAGTGGTCCAAAACCTTGCGAATACCTAGCACCCCAGGCTTGGTGGTGCTTGCACAGCGTCTCCCACGTTGGGTAACAGCAGAGGTGGCGTTGTAGTTCTAGTTTTGATCTGGCTCTTGTTATCTTCGATCGTTCACTAATTTTTTTCTTTTATTTTAAGTATCAATGTGTTTATTTATTTTATAAAGTTCATTTTGAATAAAAAGGATTTTTTTTTAAATGTTGATGGTTGCGTTGATTCGTTTTTGTTGGTCACCAAAATTTTTCCGTAGCCACTTGCTGCACCGTTCATATCTCAAAAGAAAAAAGAAAAAGGAAATTGTCCGACATTTTCTTGTTTTTTCTAAAACTCTTTCTTCCAGAAAAAAAACAAAGCATTTTCTGAATATATCTTTTTCTTCCATTATAGCAAAAAAAGAAAATATATATAATGGTTGTGCAAAAAGGTAAACTATCTACATCTGTCTATTTTTTTTCGTTCCATTCACAATAGTTTTAGCCCTTTCATGCACCTATGACAAATATTTATTTATTTATTAGCTAATAAAGGAATATAAAATACATTGATGTTGATTTTGTAGTATTTGTTATATTTTTTGCGTGTAATATTTAAATATACATACATATATTAGATAATAAAATAATCAGCCCAATTTGGAATATTCTCAAGGAATTTCTTTCTCACGGAAAATACTTTTGTCGAGAAAAAAAACCTATTATAAATTCCGCGTGAACAAAAAAATGAATAAGTGGCATCATCGAATTTCGAAGCCAGTCGCATGATTTTTTGACATAAAAATCCTATGAAATTCGTCGGACTGCCATAAAATCGTACGGACATTATTTCTGCATACTTAAGGTGTGTTTACACTATGTGTATTTTCCATATGTAAATTCAGTTTTACGATCCATACGAAATTCCGTGTGTTTGTCAAAATTAGCGTTTTACATACGATTCATAATTTTTGCGTTCAAACGTACATATGTATTTCCGAATGACATAACCTCTAATTGTAAACAACAGCTGATTTAATTTGTGAATTTACAAAAATTTATTGTTTAAAATAAAGTTATATATTTTATATATTTTTAAATTGTTAATTAATATTAAACAATTTATTTTTCTTTCAATATTAATCTTTATAATTAATCTTTATAATTTACTCTTTTTTTCTTTCGCCACAAGCAGTGTTGTATTTTCATATGTTTGTCTTGCCAAAATAGAACCTGCTCTAATTGAAAAATTTACATATGTCTTGCAAAATGTGTTGTACATAAACAATGTTTGAAAGGGTTCACACTATGTGTACAAATTACACGTGCTAAGAAACTAAGAAAAACACAAGCAAAACACGTAGTGTGAACGCAGCTTTAAGGTGCTATTACATGACGTGTTTTTTTTACATATGTACTGTCAAATTTTCCCACAACAAAAGTTGTACACATCGTGTGATACATATGAAACATTGTTTTTGTACAATAGATGAGGAAAGTCACATGTACATTTTTCAATTAGAACAGGTTCTATTTTGGAATGACAAATATATGAAAATACAACACTGCTTGTGGCGAAAGAAAAACAGAGTAAATTTTAAAGATTAATATTGAAAGAAAAATAAATTGTTTAGTATTATTTAACAATAAAAAAATATATAACCTTTTTTTTAACAATAAATTTTTTTAAATTCACAAATTAAATCAGCTGTTGTTTACATTTAGAGGTTATGTCATACGGAAATGCATATGCACGTGTGATAGCAAAAATTATGAATCGTATGTAAAAGACAATTTTGACAGACATGAGGAATTTCATATGGATAAAAAAAGTGACAGTACATATGTAAAAAACATTTCGTGTAATAGCACCTTTAATGCCTATGCCATTTGCACCATCACACTCAAGTCTGACGAAAATAGTTGTTTAGCATAACAAGCAAATTTATATTGAAATTTATATTTGATTTCCACATTCTTTGTTTTTGTTTACCTTTTTTTAATATAACCAAAAAAAAATAACTGGTCCGATGAAAATGACAACATTTTTAGAATTGTTTCTAAAACCATTGGACTTCGAAAATAAAATACTACAGACTGCCAATTTCTTAACATAATGCATGAAACACATAGACGACAGTGGCTACACGACTACAGTCTGTCAAAAAAACATACACATTTTCATATGAAAACGATTATTGTGACACCAACACAGCTGCACGGTTATGTGTGTGTCTCATTTTTGATGTGCCTTCGGAGCGAATGGATGTAAAAATGTCGGATGAAAAGAAAAACGTGTTAGAATTGATAGAAGACATGGTGTTTACAGCACAAAATCAAATACCAAATGAATGATTGAAGAGTTATGCAGTATCGTGTAAGAGAAAAGCTACATGCCGTCAAGCATTTGTATACTGGCCTTTACTACTTTAATTCTGTGTTCACACCTGAAAGTTTTCTTGCTGAAAGTCTTGAGTTTATGGGTGAGGCGGGAGAGATGAATGGCAGGGGGTACATACTTTCATGTACTCTGAAATTCTCTTTTGTTTCTTGCTTCGCAATTGTCAAAGTGAATTTTTTTCATGTTTTCTTTCATTTTTATGTTTTGTTTGTGTTAAGAAAGATAATAAATTGAAATAAAGTTAATTTTAATGAAATAAAATGATAAAATAAACAGATAAAATGATAAAGTGAACATGAACAAATCTTGAATTTCAATGCAAAAATTTCAGTGTGTAGACACGGATGACAGTTTAAAAGAGAATTTCAAACAGTTTCAGAGCGTGCAAACGAAAATAAATTTATTTTAAGAAAAATTAAATAAAAAAATGAATAGCATAGAATAACAACAACGAAATAGCTAAAGGTGTGTTTACACTATGTGTATTTTCCATGTGTAAATTCAGTTTTACGATCCATACGTAATTCCGTGTGTGTGTCAAAATTGCCGTTTTACATACGATTCATAATTTTTGCGTTCAAACGTACATATGTATTTCCGTATGACATAACCTCTAAATGTAAACAACAGCTGATTTAATTTGTGAATTTACAAAAAATTATTGTTAAAAATAAAGTTATATATTTTATATATTTTTTAATTGTTAATTAATATTAAACAATTTATTTTTCTCTCAATATTAATCTTTATAATTTACTCTGTTTTTCTTTCGCCACAAACAGTGTTGTATTTTCATATGTTTATCTTGCCAAAATAGAACCTGCTCTAATTGAAAAATTTACATATGTCTTGCAAAATGTGTTGTACATAAACAATATTTGAAAGGGTTCACACTATGTGTACAAATTACACGTGCTAAAAAAATACGAGAAACACGAGCAAAACACGTAGTGTGAACGCAGCTTAAAGGATTGTTAGAAGTCAATTGCGGGCTGAATCTATGAAAAACGCAATCACTACCTGAAGGCCTAGTTACCCACCCGTAACCGTATCCAACCGTGTCAGCTGTTTTTTTCTGTTACATGAAAGCATTTAGAGCAGTTACCGAACTCACCTGTCACGTAACCGGAACGTCCCAATCTGTTGAAAATAGATTTTTGTTACGTTTGTATGTGACATTTGTGAACATCTGATAAAGTATGGTTAATTTTACACAGCAACATGCAGGTTCGTTTTTCACGTTCTATAATTGCACTAAATGCCAACGTTACATTTACGGTACAGATACATTTTTACAAAGTTAACAAAAGCTAAAGTTGGGCTTTATTTGTGGTCTTCAACCTACAAGAACAATAAAATATTAATTTTTATACCCTCCACACCTCAGTGGCAGAGGGTATATATAGGGTCGTCATTCCTTTTTTAACGCATCGAAAAACTTATTTCCGACCCCACAAAGTATATATATTCCTGATCCTTATCACAGCTCGAGTCGATATAGCGATGTCCGTCTGTCTGTTGAAATCACGCTCATTCACAAAAAAAACCATTTGGTGCGTAAGGTTACAATAATATCATTTGCCATAATTCCCAGCAGGTTGGTATTGCAAATGGGCTAAAGCGGGCATCATTGTGCTTAGATATGAGAAAAATATGTAGATACCACTAAAAACAACATAAAACCCAGTGTGTTTGTTGTAATATTTTAGTGGTTGAACATAATAGTTGTACAATAACATTCACAGTTCAAACAAGCCACACAAAAATGATGCAATCATACCAACAAACACAACAACCTTGAGCTATGTTAGTAGTATTGCCACATAATTTTTTTTATCGTTGCCACGTTATAATAAGAAAAAATCGCCAATATGAAAGAAAAAATTAAAACGAAAAATGGAAAACGAAAAATAAAAAATGGAAAATGGAAAAAGTAAAATGGATAATAGAAAATGAAAAATGAAAAATTAAAAATGGAGAATGGAAAATGGAAAATGAAAAGTGGAAAATTGAAAATGAAAAATGGAGAATGGAAAATGAAAAATGGAAAATGAAAAACAAAAATGGAAAATGAAAAATGGAAAATGAAAACCGAAAAATGAAAAATTAAAAATGAAAACAGAAAATGAAAAATGGCGAATGGTAAATGAAAAATATAAAATGAAATTCGGAAAATGAAAAATTAAAATGAAAAACGAAAAATGCAAAATGAAAAATGAAAATTGAAAAATGGAAAATGAAAAATTAAAAACTAAAAATGAAAAACGAAAAATGCGAACTGAAAAATGAAAAACGAAAATTGAAAAATGGAAAATGAAAAATTAAAATTGGAAAATGAAAAATGAAAAACTAAAAATGAAAACGAGAAATGGAAAATGTAAAATGAAAAATTAAAAATGGAAAATGGAAACTGAAAAACGATAATTGAAAAATTAAAAATGAGAAATGGAAAATGAAAAATGGAAAATGGATAATTGAAAATGAAAAATGAAAATTGAAAATTAAAAATTAAAAATTAAAATTAAAATTAAAATTAAAATTAAAATTAAAATTAAAATTAAAATTAAAAATTAAAAATTAAAAATTAAAAATTAAAAATTAAAAATTAAAAATTAAAAATTGAAAATTAAAAATTAAAAATTAAAATTTTAAAATTAAAAATTAAAAATTAAAAATTAAAAATTGAAAATTAAAAATTGAAAATTAAAAATAAAAAATAAAAAATAAAAAATTGAAAATTAAAAATTAAAATTTAAAAATTAAAAATTAATAATTAAAAATTAAAAATTAAAAATTAAAAAGTAAAAATCAAAAATCAAAAATTAAAAATTAATAATTAAAAATTAAAAATTAAAAATTAAAAATTAAACATTAAAAATTAAAAATTAAAAATTAAAAATTAAAAATTAAAAATTAAAAATTAAAAATTAAAAATTAAAAATTAAAAATTAAAAATTAAAAATTAAAAATTAAAAATTAAAAATTAAAATTAAAATTAAAATTAAAATTAAAATTAAAATTAAAATTAAAATTAAAATTAAAATTAAAAATTAAAAATTAAAAATTAAAAATTAAAAATTAAAAATTAAAAATTGAAAATTAAAAATTAAAAATTAAAATTTTAAAATTAAAAATTAAAAATTAAAAATTAAAAATTAAAAATTGAAAATTAAAAATTGAAAATTAAAAATAAAAAATAAAAAATAAAAAATTGAAAATTAAAAATTAAAATTTAAAAATTAAAAATTAATAATTAAAAATTAAAAATTAAAAATTAAAAAGTAAAAATCAAAAATCAAAAATTAAAAATTAATAATTAAAAATTAAAAATTAAAAATTAAAAATTAAACATTAAAAATTAAAAATTAAAAATTAAAAATTAAAAATTAAAAATTAAAAATTAAAAATTAAAAATTAAAAATTAAAAATTAAAAATTAAAAATTAAAAATTAAAAATTAAAAATTAAAAATTAAAAATTAAAAATTAAAAATTAAAAATTAAAGTTTAAAATTTAAAAATTAAAAATTAAAAATTAAAAATTAAAAATTAAAAATTAAAAATTAAAATTTAAAAATTTAAAAATTAAAAATTGAAAATTAAAAATTAAAAATTAAAAAATAAAAATTAAAAGTTAAAAATTAAAAATTAAAAATTTAAAATTAAAAACTAAACATTAAAAATTAAAAATTTTAAATTAAAAATTAAGAATTAAAAATTAAAAATTAAAATTTAAAAATTAAAAATTAATAATTAAAAATTAAAAATTAAAAATTAAAAATTAAAAATTAAAAATTAAAAATTAAAAATTAAAAATTAAAAATTAAAAATTAAAAATTAAAAATTAAAAATTAAAAATTAAAAATTAAAAATTAAAAATTAAAAATTAAAAATTAAAAATTAAAAATTAAAAATTAAAAATTAAAAATTAAAAATTAAAAATTAAAAATTAAAAATTAAAAATTAAAAATTAAAAATTAAAAATTAAAAATTAAAAATTAAAAATTAAAAATTAAAAATTAAAAATTAAAAATTAAAAATTAAAAATTAAAAATTAAAAATTAAAAATTAAAAATTAAAAATTAAAATTAAAATTAAAAATTAAAAATTAAAAATTAAAAATTAAAATTAAAAATAAAAATAAAAATTAGAAATTAAAAATTACTAGCAAATTCAGATAAAAATATTTTAAAATTTGTTTTTTTTTTTAATATTAATATCTGGAAATTCTTAGCAAAAGTAGGCGTGGCCTGTAAGAAGCATATGGTGACCTTCCCTGGAGTACAGAGATCGTGTGTACCAAATTTCAGAGCAACCCGTTGAAAAATAAAAATTTGTATAGCGGTCAAACAAACAAAAAGAAAATGAATTTTATATAAAAAGTGGGAGTTAAAGAAGCGTGGCCGGTAAGAAGTATATGGCGAGCTTTCCTGTAGTACAGAGACCGTGTGTACCTTATTTCAGAGAAACTCGTTGAAAAATACAAATTTGTATAGCGGTCAAACAAACAAACAGAAAATTAATTTTATATACATATGTATATAGATTATGTTGATGAAGTAAATTTTGTAAAGATCCAATTAATTCATTTTTAATTCATCATCGAAATTTTCAATAAAGCAAAATTATTGAAATTGATGTGTATTATCCGGAAGTAATAATAAAGAAAATTTGGCCTTGAACTTCGAATGTTGGTATGAAATTATCAGTAGTAATATTTGTTGCACCAAAAGAAGTCATTTGAAAAGTGTCAATTTAAATTAATGTTAGCAATGGCTCTGGTGGGTCATTTAAAACTGGCAATTTGACTCTACCATTTGCGCAACATAAGCCAGGAGTTTAATTCTTAAATTTTAACGCTTTGCAATGTATAATTTTATAATTTTCAAATATTAAAACTGCATAACAAATAACAACTAATTTAATAACTATCGTATATATTATTTTTTTACCTTTAATTTCAATTTATTCGGGAGTAAATATTTTTTTCTTAATTTTAATGTTTCCGCATTGATAGTAATAAACCGAATTTATAAGTCCACATGTCAAATCCAAATATTTTTTGCCACTGACGCAATTTTTCAAATTTTGAATCATACTTTTTATCGCAATAAATTTATTGTAATAAAAATATAGATGGCGCAAAAATATGATAAGCAATAGCATTTGACATTTCAAATATTTTTTTTTACATTTAAGAATTTTTTTTTCTAAAAACCATTCTCATTCATAGGTAATACATGTACAATTTTGTTAAATTTGGTCCATTGGTTCTTTAGTTTTAGTGCGACAAACTTATATGTAATTTTTATATATAAAAAGAATATACTTATTGATCTATAAAGCCTTAAAATAACAATAAAATGGATATATACATTTTTGGATACCTGTAGTAATATTTGACTTTCAAAATTATCGAACACCCGGTTTATTTCAGTTTTATGTACATCACTTTTCTGCTACAAATTTGTTTTTTTAGTAAAACTAGCATAGTTACGCAAAACTTCATAATATCTATAATATTAATAGGCTAGGCGATTTCTTGTGACTAATGTTTTGTTCTACGGTCTTATCCCGATTTGGACCAAACGTATATTATTTGAAAGGTATTTCTTTTTAGTCGATTTGCAGATTTACAGATTTTAAAATTTTTTCCTTTATTTTGAGTAAATTGAATTTAAAATTGCTACTAACACATACATAAAATTATACAATGCTATGTGTGTGTTTATTAAATTTGTTAATGTGTTCGTAATAAAAATGAGTTTGTTTTTGTGTTGATTTGTGAATTGGCTTCAATTGATTAGCATACTTTTAGGGTCTTTATTTAATGAAAAAATAAAATTTCCTAGAATTTGCGCTCGAATTTCGAGGGCTGGAATCTGCTAGTATCAATTTAAATACTTCAAATTGTTCGGTGTACGCAAATAAATATTCATCTCAGCATGTAAATATTTTTTTTTATATATTTTTTACAAAAGTTTTTACTTTTTTAAAACTATTAGTATAGGATATATTTTTGTGTCCGCATACACTGACTTTAACTTCTTACTTGTTTTAATTATATTTTTCGTAATAAATCTATTTTTATATATGGGGACTATGACTAAAAATGGCCCTACAAGGTATATTTTTGGAATACTGCATCTTAAATCGATCTCATAGAAGTTATTTGTATTGTCGCCTTATGGCCGACAATAACTTATATACAAAATTTCATCAATATACATATATTTATATTTGTGACCTGTAGTTTGATTAATTTCAAGGTTTACATACAGACAGACTGACGGACGGAGGGACATCGCTAAATCCATTCTTAGTCGATCGGTATAATAAAAGGTAAAGTTACAAATATCAGCACAAACTCATTATACTCTGAACACAGGGTGGTGTAGGGTATAGTTTCAATTAGTTAATAGTAACAATATTTGGCCGTTAATCTTTCGTAATGTAAGAAAATAAATGTAAAATGTTCCATGTTAAATGATTATATGTTTATGATTTTTGTTAATGAAAACTCTTCTATGTATTTTGTATATTTTGTTCTTCAAGTAATGCAATACGTAAATTGAATCTCTGTTATTATCAATTAACATCAATTATGCAGATTTCTAAAATAAATCAATGTTGTTTTGAAACGAAACAATTTCTTGAAATTGATACTACTGCTTTCGTATTTACATACAGTAAAACCTTGCTAAAGCGAACCTTGTTGATAACCCATATCCTGTTTGCAAAAATAGGCCATCAAAATTTTTTTCTAATCCAAGACGCTGAAAAAATTTAATTTTATTATGTTAAACAAAATCATAAAGTATCAGCTGATTTATTGCAAATGAAAATTAAGTAAGAGTGTTATATTCGGCTCTGCCATCTATGTCTCAAACTCAATATTAAGACCAATGTTAGTCTGGATTCACACAAGGCAATTTTTGTTCCGCAACTTTTTTAAATTCTCTTCTAAAGTTGCCTTAATGTTCACACAGAGAAATTTATTGCCGCAACTTTTCGTTTTCTTTTGCTTTCAAATTCTTACATTTTTGACAGTTCATTTCTTCCACACATATTATTAATTTTTCTGTAAGCTGCCGATTCCATATAAATGACATTTTTATTTAATTATTATTAATTGCACTACTTTGCTTATAAAATAAACACTTATTTTATTTTCGAAATTCGGCCATTTATGGGGTAAAAACTGGAAAGAAGAGTAAAATTGATGCTTTTTGCATCTTCTTAACATATTAGTCAACGATGAATTTATTGCTAACTCTAACGTCTAGGGGAGGAAAACTGCCAAAAAGGGGAAAAATTGTGCATTTGGTATCTTCTAAACAAGCGAATCTAGGAATATGAAATATAGTATGTGGATTCCACCAGAGATATAAACATCAGATGAGAGGAAAACTTTTGAAAATTCAATGCTAAAGATGCTAAGGGGGGCAAAAACGGTCCGTAAATGTAAAAGGATACTTTTTTGTATCTTACAAAGTATTTTAGGAATATGAAATTTGATATACTGATTACACCAGGGACACAAACATCGGACAAGTATAAAATTTAATTGAGCCTTTAGGCCTGCAGATCTGAAAATGTTCATATCAGATGCTATATTTATATGGGGACTAGGTCGAAAACTGGACCGATCTTGCCCATATTTGGTAAAGTAACATATTTTTTTTTCAAAAAACATATACAAACCGAATTTGAGAAAATCTGTCCAATATTTCTTTCTTTTATAGGTTTAAGCGAAGATCGGAAAGAAGCTTTATATAGGGGGGCTATGACTAAGAATTGTCCTATAGTTTATTTTTATTTTTGGACTACTGATGTAATAAACACAGGTGAACCTAATTTGACTGAGATCTGTATGATAGTTTGGGTCCGATGGCAGTTCTGAACATGCACCAATTTTCAAAAATTTCAACACTGTTCGTCCTATGGCTGATAGAAGCTCATATACCAAATTTCCTCAAAATATATGTATATTTGCGATCTGTAGTTTGATTACCAGGTTTACACAGACGGACGGACGGACTTAACTAAATCGACTCAGGAAGTGATTCGATCGGTATAATAAAATATGGTTCTAGCTCCAATATTTTTGGTAAATATCAGCTCAAATAGTTGGTATAAATTTAATAAATTTTTTCCTTCTCATGTAAAGAAATGCAAATTTGAGTTACATCCTTTCCACATGATGCCGTCGATATATATGCGAAGATAGATTTTTATATTTCTAGGAACCATATGAACTTTTGAACTTAACTTATTTATGTGGCATCAAATTTGCATAATTTTAGTTATATTAGATACATACTAGCAGATTCCAGCACTCGAAATTCGAGAGCAAATTCTAGGAAATTTATTTTTTCATTAAATAAAGACCCTAAAGGTATGCTAATCAATTATAGCCAATTCACAAATCAACACATAAAACAATCTCATTTTTATTACAAACACATTAACAAATTTAATAAACACACACATGGCATTATATAATTTTATGTATGTGTTTGTAGCGTTTCTAAATGCAATTTACTCAAAATAAAGGAAAAAATTAAAAAATCTGTAAATCTGCATATCGGCTAAAAAGAAATACCTTTCAAATAATATATGTTTGGTCAAAATCGGGATAAAACGGTAGAATAAAACATTGGTCACAAGAATAGGCTAGCTATTAATATAATAGATTTAACTGTATAAACCTTTATTATTGCATATAATATAATATAAAAACAAATGTCATTTTATTGCTATAAAATTTTCAAACTTTATCTGTAAATGCAGCGAAACGTTTGAAAATTGTGCAAACAAAATTTTAAAACAATTTCTAAACTTAAAATTTTTGTGTACCAACACGAAACGCAAATGCAGAAGCTCCAAAATGAGACCTTAAAAGAAATATTTTTTTGTATCATAATAAATTATAAAAAAAAAATTACATTAAATTTTTAGATATTTATATCTACGGTTCTTTTCAAAATCAAGTCTTACATGATATTTACCATTGTTTAAAAAATAATGCAGTTTATTTTAAACGCATTTTTTAGTGATGCCAAAACAGTGGAAACTTTTAAACTTCTTTGCCAGAGTTGACTAAAACCATAAAAATAAAAGAAGGCTTGAAAGAAAATGTAAAAAATCTTAACCGTTATTTATCCATTAGTTATCCATTATGAATTAGCCTCTCAGTTTTCCAAAGACCGTCCATGCATGGTGAAGAGTCATACCTTGCAAGAGGTGTCTCTGCTAATTATAACAGAACATGGCGGATCTAGAGCGGATACTCGATAAACACCCGTAATCCGCGGTGTTATCTGAACCGTGCCTATGGGGTGAATAGCACTACGTTAGTGTGTTTTCTAACGATAGCCTCCAGGTTGTAGCGAAAACCTGGTTATATAGCCCGCCGGTAGCAAAGGGCTCTGCTACCTATGCGTATCTCTATAATCCCTTTTCTTCTTTCTACTTGCAGATAGACAATTTAAACAATACAACAACCACCCCAAAAGACATGGTCTATATGGACCATTCGTATGCAGCTAATAATGCTCAAGGTCTCAATGGCAAATCCGAAACAATGGATGTGGTAGAGCACCAAATGGACGCAGGTCCAAACGCTGCTATTACCAATATCCTGACGGATGAAGAGGACGAGCTCTTAAGATCTCAGCCTGAAGAGTCCGTAAAAACAAATATACCTGGCGCAGATAGCAAGCCTATTTTCAAAAAGACAAAGCTCTCTGGAGCCGCTCGGAAGCGCCTAAAGATGTACGTTGATGAAGGCATCGACATTGAAGTGGCTCGCAGGCTTTGTAACATGTCTATGCGTGAAGCCCATGATGAGGTGCGCGAGCTTTCATCAAAGCGTAAAAGGGCGCGATCGGATGGATCCACTCCACCTATTTCTAGGCATCCACCAAAATGCACCGAGTT
Organism: Cordilura impudica; assembly: GCA_963682025.1. Lineage (NCBI taxonomy): Eukaryota > Metazoa > Arthropoda > Insecta > Diptera > Scathophagidae > Cordilura > Cordilura impudica. The sequence continues at coordinate 146,522,125 of OY821519.1, forward strand.
TGCCAAACAGTGGCAACACTTCGGGTATACCAAACCCTGCGCTGCCAATAGAACCAAGCAACAGATGGCTGCATCTTTTAAAGATGCAATAAAATTGGTAAAAATTGGCGTAATTCCGCCCGATTTTCCGAACACAGGAAAACTCACGACAGGCCGCTGAATAACAAACCCTCGTAGATGTGAGAGATCAGACGAGGAAGTAGCTCTACTTAATTCCAGCCGAAGCAGAAAAGTGGCGAAACGTGCCTCGAAACAGTCGCGGTCATAATGCCTTCCTGCAGAGGCAATCATAGAAGGTACCTCAAGTGCCTACTAGTGAACCTTCACCACGCAAAGGCTGCATCCCATGTGGTCAGCCGAAGGTTCACCACTGACATCCTGGATATCGTTTTCATTCAGGAACCATGGGTAAATGCCGGAGTCATTAAGGGGCTCAACGCCAACCAAGGTAAGCTCATATACGATTATCGACAACCAAGACCCAGAGCAGCCCTGATTGTTAGAAGTGGAATAACTTTTCTTCCAATTTCAGAATTCGTCTCAGGTAATCTGGTTGCCATTCGGGCTGGCGAACATGTAGTGCTGGCCTACTTACAAGGTGAAGCGGAAACAGCACCCACCATAGAAGTGACGGCCCTCATGGAATATCGCCAGGCACGGTGCCTCAGCTGCATCATATGCTGCGATAGCAATGCCCATCATACAACCTGTGGAAGTGGTAATATAAACAAACGTGGTGAGTCTCTTGAATTTATTTGTAAATGTAATTTAAGCATTGCAAACAGGGGTGACGAACCGACATTTAAGAATTCAATTAGAACACAGGTTTTAGATCTTACTTTGACTAGTGCCAATGTATCTTTCGCCATCTCAAACTGGCATGTTTCTGGTGAACTCTCTATGTCAGATCATCAGCATATAGTTTTTGACATTGTCAGTTCTATAAACAGTGATCAACACTATCGAAATCCCAAAAAGACTAACTGGGATAAATTTGGATCCCATTTAGGTAACAATGCTAATCATTCGGAAGGGCTAATAGAAAGCACTAGGGTATTTGATTTTGAAGCATCTACAATGAAACATATCATCAGCAAATACAGAGAGCTGTCCATTAAAGACTAGGAAGACTAGAAGAGATGTTCCATGGTGGAATGATGGACTAGAAGGGCTCAAACGTAATGCTCGAAAATTGTTCAACAGGGCTAAGATTAATGGTGACTGGGACGCCTATAACATAGCCCCCACTGATTACAACAAGGAACTACGCAAATCCAAAAGGACCACGTGGCAGAGCTATTGTGAGAAGATCAGCGACCTTGCGGAAGTTGTGCGACTTCAAAAGGCCCTCTCTCAGGATCACACAAATGGTCTATGTACCTTAAAGAGATCAAATGGTTCATACACTGAATCTCCCGAAGAAACCTGTGAACTTCTATTGGAAATACAATTTCCAGGATGTGTCCCCATTAACAGGTCCCCACCAGTCGTCGGGACAATATTTTTCAGAAGAATCGGGTTAGATGGGCGATAAATAGTTTCTCTCCATTAAAATCGCCTGGGCCAGACGGTATATATGTCTATCCATGTCTACTATAGGAAGGGATGGACATCATCATCCCACAACTGACTAGATTTTTTAAATCTTGTCTTCTACATGGCTTTGTGCCATCGACATGGAGGGAAGTAAAAGTAGTATTTATACCCAAGGTAGGCAGAAAATCTGAACAGTTACCAAAATCGTATAGACCGATTAGTCTTAGTTCTTTTTTTCCTAAAGACAATGGAAAAGTGCTGGACCATCATGTCAGGGACACTTACCTGGAAGGCAAACCTATTCATGAACGACAGATTGCGTACCAACAAGGTAAATCCACGGGATCAGCTGTCTATAATGTTGTCACAATGATAGAAAAGGCACTTGATGCCAAACAAATATCCCTCTGTGGCTTCATTGATATACAAGGCGCCTTCGATAATACGTCATATAGGGCAATTGAAGAGGCCATGTTGAGAAAGGATATTTCTCCAATCATAATTAACTGGGCGCTAGAGATGCTCAACTCTAGGGTCATCACACTGAATATAGGCAGCACATTTAGGACCACAAGTGCCACTAGGGGCTGTCCTCAGGGAGGCGTTCTATCGCCACTGCTTTGGACCTTGGTCATAGATGAGCTGCTGGGTGAACGTAATGAATTAGGATTCAAAACTTTAGGCTACGCAGACGATCTTGTTATCTCTGTCTCTGGCTTTGACGAGAACACAATATAGGAGCGTATTCAACAGGCTCTGAATTGTACCCTCAATTGGTGTCAGAAAAAGGGTTATCCATGAACCCATCTAAAAACCATACTGATACCCTTCACTTAACGAAAGAAACTCAATCTTTTTGGACCAAGTCAGAACGGCTTGATAATAGGGTTCTCGGACGAGATCAAGTATCTTGGGGTCACCCTAGATAAATCCTTCACACGGAAGAGCCACTTGCATCAAATTACCAAAAAGGCCACCAGGGCTTTATATGCCTATTTGGTAGAACGTGGGGTTTAAAGCCCCACATGATCTACTGGTCGTTTGAAACTATTGTAAAACCAATGGTTACCTACTCTGCTCTTGCATGGCGGCCGAAGGTTGAGCAAACTAATGCGAATGCAATCCTGAACAATGTTACCGTATTGCCTGTATTGGTATCATAGGGGCGAACAGAACGTGTCCAACCGATGCTATCGGCATCATGCTTAACATTACACCATTGCATATTTCGATCATTGAAGATGCGTGCATGAGTGCCGTACGACTTCAGGATTTTAGTAGCATGAAGGACGGTGACCTAAGGGGTCACATGAGAGTGGCGAGAGTAACGGACAGAATGCTACCAAAAAAGATATTCATCAGGGAATTTGAAACCATGATATTGGAACGGAGCGCATGGACCACTAGGACCTGGGAATCGGACCAAGGTTCTCATGTGTGGCTCGAAACAATCAAATGGGGACACGGGCGCGGGCATATTTGGTCCCAATTTCTTTAATTTTTGGCGCGGGCCCCATAAACCCCATTTGGTTTTTGCTCAAACCAAAATTCAGATGGTGTTTTCTTATATTGAAGATCACTGGTGGTACTTCTATTTAATAAGTATATGCTTGTATATACTGCTTCCCCCCTGAGAAATTTTGGAACACTTGATTATAGTAATAAAGCTCGAACTTTTTTGCTGACGTGAATGTGAGATTGTTTGCATGATTTGGATTTCTTTGGATGTACAAAATTCAACCATATATTTTGACTTGTACTCTCTTCCTTGATCAATTGTTAGTTTTGATATCCTTGTTCCAAATTGGGAGGTTACAACAGCATCATATTCCTTGAATCAATGAAGGTTAAGAAATACTTCGAACCCTCCCAAGAAATAGGGCTAATAGGACCATATATATCTGAATGAATATATTCTAATGGTCTTGTTGAGAGTGCTCTGAGTACAAACTTCACAGAATTCATTTGTAGAAATTTTCTGAATGCCACTAACCATATCATATTTGATCAATTCATTGAGATTTTTATTGCATATATTTCGTAAGCGTTTATGCCAAAGTTGACCATTCTCAGCCATCGATATATTTGCGCCATATTTATCCACATCGATTTTTAATTCAACAGATTGCCAGAAGGAACAGCAGTTGCGATTATCTGATCATTTTTATAAATATTCTTCGGAAGATCCAAACCCTTTAAATCCGAAAATATCCAATTGTATTCACAAAGTGATCAGTGGCGCCTGAATCTAATACAAAAGCAACTTCTGTTTCAGAAATATTTGCCATCAATTTGGTTCTGAATCGGCCATAAAACTGACTTCTTTCTTAGCTGCAGCAGCTATACTGACAATTTTTCAGCGACAGTGCTTTTTTATGTCCAAATTTGCCGCATTTATTACATTTACCATAAAACCTGGGTTTCAACTTCTTCTTGCTTGAAAATGCAGTAGCATTATTGTGTAAATTTTCTTCTGAAGATCGACTTTTCGGTTTCGATTCTTCTCCAAGTAAACGAGTTTTCACCAATGACAGCTTTTATTGATCATCTGGCTGGTTCTCTGTCACAAATAACTGAGATACTAAATCCGCTTCTGATGGTTGACCTCCAGCAGCTTTTAATTCTTGTACTAACATTTCGAACCTCAAAAAGTGTGAGTTAAGGTCCCCTCCTTCTAATAGCTTTAACTTAGCCAGATCTTTCCTTATGAGAGTTGGCTTTGGCAGCTTTTTCGTTCAAATGCTGTGCACAAAGAATTCCACATATCTTTGGCAGTTGCTTGATCTCCTATGTACTCCAAGTAATCATCATTTATCAAACTGTCCGCAGTTAAAATTGACTTCCACTTGCATTGTTTGGTTCATTTGCAATACTATCCATTGTAACAGCGTCTAAACAGCCATGAGATGCCAACTCGGAATTTCCAATCAGCAAAATTGGTTTCAGTGTGCTTTTCCATCAGGCCCATAACCTCTTGGAATCCAGAACCAGAGAACGAAGTTGAAAATGTTTTTTATTTCAATATTTGTATTCAACCTGAACGCACAATAAAATTTTACTTTCAACTTCATTCTTTGTTTCTGAATTTTCGTCTTAGTGTATTTGTAACGACCAATTCTATTGTTGCTAAAGACCAATTTGGATTTAAAAAAGAGCATAGCACTACTCACCAAATAAACAGAATTAAATCTAATAATCACCAATAAAAACAGTAAACGTTCAACGGGTCTAATATTGTTAGATATTGAAAAAGTGTTTCACACCGTTTGGCATAATAGCCTAGTATTTAAACTTCTTGATGCCAATAAACCAAAATATTTATGCAAACTTTTTTCAGATTTCATTCACGGCAGACGCTTTAAAGTTGCGATTAATAATGAAACATCATCTCCAAAAACCATTACCACAGGGTTACCTCAAGGATCAGTCTTGTCGCCATTGCTTTACTCGATATATACATCCGATTTTAAAGTCTCAAAATATATGAAAATTGCTTATTACGCAGATGATACTGCGTTAATTTCTTCAAACAAACTTACAAGTGCACTCCTGAAGAAAATGGAAAAGGGACTTGTAAATTGCAGTAAATATTTTCACAAATGGAAAATCAAAATTAATCCAAACAAGACCCAAGCAATAATTTTTCCATTCAAAAAATCTCCCAAAAGACTGCCAAGACGTCATCTTCTTAATGATGTCACATATCTCGGAGTTGTCTTGCACAAAAAGCTTACTTTTAAACAATGTATTAAGGCTACGTGCCAAAAAGCTATAAAATCATTTAAACAATTATGACCACTACGAAATAGAAGATAATTTCTAAGCCCCAAAAACAAAAATCTACTCTTCAAAAATGTATAACAATTTTGGAGTGACGCTGCCAACTGTCACCTAAAACGCTTACAAATTATACAAAACAAATGTCTTAAAATAATAAAAAAAAGCCCTGGAGGTATCCTACAAATCTTCTTCATGAAGAAACAAGTTATGAAAAAATTATCGATTTCATAACAACGTTAATACCAATTACTTTGCCAAAATTGAAAATTCCTGTTACCAACTGATAACAGAATGTAGAGAAATAACGTTCAGATTAAAAAGAAATCAGCAAATTGAAAATTATGTGCTTATAGAGGTCTATTATTTCTAGTAATCCTCGTATAAGACGTAAATATTTTGAGATAATATTTGAATATAGTAAATCATATAAAGATTTTTCTCCTCCCATTTTCCTTCAAAAATCATTAATAAAATAACCATTTAATGTTTTTAGATCCTATATATTATTAGTTGCAATATCTATATGCAAAGATAAGATCTCATATGTAAATATCGAATTTGTTAAAATATGTAAATGAAGAAAGAATATATAATTGAATTGATGTAAAAAAAAAAAAAAATCAACAAGCAAACGAACATGCTGTATGTGCATTGCTGATACATATGTACGAGTATCTATATCCAAGTTAAGGTGTGTTTACACTATGTGTATTTTCCATGTGTAAATTCAGTTTTACGATCCAGACGTAATTCCGTGTGTGTGTCAAAATTGCCGTTTTACATACGATTCATAATTTTTGCGTTCAAACGTGCATATGTATTTCCGTATGACATAACCTCTAAATGTAAACAACAGCTGATTTAATTTGTGAATTTACATAAAAATTATTGTTAAAAATAAAGTTATATATTTTATATATTTTTTAATTGTTAATTAATATTAAACAATTTATTTTTCTCTCAATATTAATCTTTATAATTTACTCTGTTTTTCTTTCGCCACAAACAGTGTTGTATTTTCATATGTTTATCTTGCCAAAATAGAACCTGCTCTAATTGAAAAATTTACATATGTCTTGCAAAATGTGTTGTACATAAACAATGTTTGAAAGGGTTCACACTATGTGTACAAATTACACGTGCTAAAAAAATAGGAAAAACACGAGCAAAACACGTAGTGTGAACGCAGCTTTAATAATTAACATTATCAATGCGTCAGTGTTTTTGATGATGAAATATTAAGTTTAATTATTTCTTAAAGATATTTTTGTAAATTATAGAAAATAGCTTTTGTAAAAGAATGATTAATATAATTTATTTGGCTTGATTATTAAGAATATCTGTTTAAATTCAAATTTCATGGCGTGATTGATTTATTAAAAAAAAAAATCAATCTAAGTCCGAACACAGGGGAGATGTGTAAACATCTACACCTTTTCCAATTGCATTTCAGAAAGTATCAAATTTAGTTCAGAAAACATCAAATGTATTTCAGGAAGTATGAAATATATTTCAGAAAACATCAAATGTATTTCAGAAATTATTAAATGTATTTCAGAAAATATCAATTGAATTTCAGAAAATATCTTTTGACATTCAGAATTAAAAAGTAGTTTACCCTACAATACCGAAAAGTTATTATTGTTTCTACTAGTGATTTCGAGTCGCAGAAAATGTTTAGCAATATTTGGACTTATTTGTTATGCACTGGAAAATAAACTATCAAGTCATCATTTTGAAAAATACATGTTTATATCGTCACCTAAAATGCAAAAGGCCGTAACTAACAAAAAGTTCAAAATTGACTTTTTGTATTGTAGTTACGGCCTTTCACTTAAAAAGTACTATTTTACCATAAATTTGTTTTCATAAATAAAAATCCATCTGTATGGTTTAGCTTGATTCTAAAATTTGGGTATTAATTTTAAAGTAGTTTTTGTTTTATGATGTTTTTTGCTTCTCCTGTAAAAAAATAAAAATATCAGTTACGGCCTTTTGCATTTGAGGTGACGATATGTTCTCAAGAAATATTACAAACCCAGTGTAATACTTAAAAAAAATATGTTTTTATATAGCGTTCTGACTATTTTTCTGAGACTCAATTGATATTTTCTGAAATTCAATTCATATTTTCTTAAGTAAATTTAATAATTTCTGAAATGCATTTGATGTTTTCTGAAATACATTTGATATTTTGTGAAACGCATTTGATAATTTCAGAAATACATTTTATGTTTTCTGAAATACATTTGATGTTTTCTGAAATACATTAGATAATTGCTGAAATACATTTGATGTTTTCTGAAAGACATTTAAAATTTTCTGAAATACATTTGATGGTTTCTGAAATACATTTGATAATTTCTGAAATACATTTGATGTTTTCTGAAATACAGTTGATATTTTCTGAAACACATTTGATAATTGCTGAAATACATTTGATAATTTCGGAAATACAGTTGATATTTTCGGAAATACATTTGATAATTGCTGAAATACATTTGATAATTTTGGAAATATATACATTTGATATTTTCTGAAATACATTTGATAATTTCTGAAACTCAATTGATATTTTCTGAAATTCAATTGATATTTTCTGAAATACCAATGGTACTTTCTGAAAATCAATAGATGCTTTCTGAAATACAATTGATTATTACTGAAATTCGATTGATACTTTCTGAAAGTCAATTGATGTTTTCTGAAATTCAATTGATACTTTCTGAAACACATTTGATATTTTCCGAAAATCAATTAATTTTTTCTGAAACACAATTGATACTTTCTGAAATTTAATTCATGTGTTTTAAAATTCAATTGATACTTTCTGAAAATCAATTGATGTTTTGTGAAATACAATTGATACTTTCTGAAATACAATTGATATTTTCTGAAAATCAATTAATGTTTTCTCAAACACAATTGATACTTTCTGAAATTCAATTGATGTTATTGTGAAATACAATTGGAAAAGGTGTAGTAATTAAAAAAACACCTAAGTTTATTTTTGACTTCTTCAAAGTTTTCCTAGCATTTAGCATTTTAAACTCACAGCACACCTAGCGGTTTTGCTTACTAAAGCTGCGTTCACACTACGTGTTTTGCTCGTGTTTTTCTTATTTTTTTAGCACGTGTAATTTGTACACATAGTGTGAACCCTTTCAAACATTGTTTATGTACAACACATTTTGCAAGACATATGTAAATTTTTCAATTAGAGCAAGTTCTATTTTGGCAAGATAAACATATGAAAATACAACACTGCTTGTGGCGAAAGAAAAACAGAGTAAATTATAAAGATTAATATTGAGAGAAAAATAAATTGTTTAATATTAATTAACAATTAAAAAATATATAAAATAAATAACTTTATTTTTAACAATAATTTTTTGTAAATTCTCAAATTAAATCAGCTGTTGTTTACATTTAGAGGTTATGTCATACGGAAATACATATGTACGTTTGAACGCAAAAATTATGAATCGTATGTAAAACGGCAATTTTGACACACACACGGAATTACGTATGGATCGTAAAACTGAATTTACATATGGAAAATACACATAGTGTAAACACACCTTAAAAAAGTTCTGTCAATAGCAAATATATACTTGAATATTAAGTAAGTTTGTGAACATGTTAAACTCACAGCACACCTAGCGGTCAATAGCTTGAATATTTAAAATTAACGAAGAAGATTTACTGTTATATATTCACATCAATTCTCCCTTATACTGTTTTTGTGATTGTATTGTGAATTGGATTTATATAAGTATAAATAGATCAGTTGACAAATGAACACTTCATATTGTTACCGACACCAGAATAGTAAAGTTGATATATTGATACTGACAGCCAAATAGTTAACTTGTATTGTAATAGTAAAGTTGAATTATAAGTTGAAGTGTTCCTAGAATAGTGTTTAAAAGAATCCTTAATTTAAGAAAACTAAATAAAGTGGGAGTGTGTTGTTAACCGAAAAAAAATTATTTTTAAAAAATTACATTCTACGGAGAAACATTTTTCATATGAAATTGTATCGGATTATCTTTACAGTTTAGTACAACATTCGTCATCTATTTAATTCAGGCAAATGATTTTTTTTTTGTGAATGATCATGATTTCAACAGACATACGGACAGATTGAAATCGATTTATCGACTTCATAAAGTATGAATGCCTTTGCACAGTGGTGTGGAGGGTATAATAAATGTTAATAAATGTTAAAGAAACTTATATTACGCTTATGTCTCCTTAAATTACGTTTTTTTGGTAGGTAACATTCTTATAATCGTGGCAAACAGTATTTTCTAGTTTGTTATTATTTTTAATAATAACGAAGAAAACAAAAATGTATTAAATTTAATAAACAAATATCTTTAAAATGTTTGCATAGAGCAACGTTATCATAAAATCAATATCAACATGCGATAATCAACAAACTAAATTATACACATAAAAACAACCTTAAAAGTTATTTTTGTATTTTTAATAAGTAAAATTATACAAATTTTTAAGTTAACTTACGCATTGTTTGCATGCGGTCAAAAGTGAATGAGAAGCAAACTTAGATAATACAAAAGAAATTAAAATTCGTTAGATTTACATACAAATGTTTTTATTAATTTTTGACGTTGTATATAAAACAGACTTTTTAGACACTTTTTTGTGTGTAGTCCAGAACATTTAAAGTGGGGATTGAATTCCTTATAGTGTCTGTTCTGAATATCTGTGATGTAAAATGTTATCGAATGAGACGAGAAGCTGCCATACTGTAAAATTGGCTTGAAGTGTTTGGTTTTTGATGTGTAAACATCTGTACGCGCAGGGGGGTAAATTTCTATTTCACAATACAATCACAAAAACAGCATAACATGTGAGTTTACATGTTAAGGTGCTATTACACGAAGTATTTTTTACATATGTACTGTCACTTTTTTTTATCCATATGAAATTCCTCATGTCTGTCAAAATTGTCTTTTACATACGATCCATAATTTTTGCTATCACACGTGCATATGTATTTCCGTATGACATAACCTCTAAATGTAAACAACAGCTGATTTAATTTGTGAATTTACAAAAATTTATTGTTAAAAAAAAGTTATATATTTTTTAATTGTTAATTAATACTACACAATTTATTTTTCTTTCAATATTAATCTCTAAAATTTACTCTGTTTTTCTTTCGCCACAAGCAGTGTTGTATTTTCATATGTTTGTCATGCAAAAATAGAACCTGTTCTAATTGAAAAATGTACTTGTGACTTTCCTCATGTATTGTACATAAACAATGTTTCATATGTATCACAAGATGTGTACAACTTTTGTTGTGGGAAAATTTGACAGTACATATGTAAAAAACACATCATGTAATAGCACCTTATGTATCACACGATGTGTACAACTTTTGTTGTGGGAATATTTGACAGTACATATGTAAAAAACACATCATGTAATAGCACCTTTACGCTGTGAGCTGTAATACAAATCGGTGTGACTTATGATTGTATTGGTGAAAAAATTATGATATAAAATTGTTTCAGCTAATTCAATAACCCTCTGCTGTAAAATGTTAAAAATTTCACAATATAAACGTATAACATATACATAATTCAACAACCCCACAAATTGGCTATAAGTGATACATAGATGACGCTTTCTGCTTGATTTTAAAAAAGTGTCATAAAAAAATCTTTAATTACTAGATGTTTACACATCTCCCCTGTGATCGGACTCACATAATTTTTTTCCCTAAATTTGCAATTTAATTCTTTTTAATTAATAAATTAATATTGATTATCTGAATAGAATAGTGCCATTACACGTTCGTTGAATTTATTTTATTTTGAATAGCAAATCTCGTTTCCTACCTATGTGGCATAGTGGTAATACGTTTTAGGTAGTCCTGTGAACTTTAATAGTTTTGCTGAGTACACACGGTGAACATTAGTGGAAAAATGGGCGTTTCCCTTAATGTTCCATCGTGTGTAGCAATGTTTCATGTCAAAATTTATGTTTAATTTTTGGTTCCTCAAATATCAAACTCAATATCCCATCGTCTGTATCGATGTTTACTGTTTTTGCTGTCTTTTTACATTGATAGCAGTCGTTTTGTAATGCTGTTATGTATTCCGGAATAAAGAAAATAAAAGAGAGACGAAAATGGTGAAAATTTAAGATAATGAAAATTTTAGGAATTTAATAAATGAATACAAAAATGTATAAATGAATATTAAATTTTATAACTGAATATATTTATTTTCTTCCGCGTATTTTAGAACTGATTTTTCGTTGTATCGTCTGTGTTAAAAAGTGGAAACAAGATTTTTACGCTTGTTTCCCCTAATGTTTCCCCATCTGTACTCGTCTGTACATCTGGTAAAACTGAAAATTTTTATTTCGATAACAATTGAACGACGTCATGTTTTTTTTTTTTTGTTTTTGTCTTATGTAGTTGCGCGACTTTTTTTTTTTTGTGAAAAAGCGAATGATTTTTTCATCGCTTCTGAACATATGCAAGAAAGAGATGACATAGGTGTACTCTTGCAGCTCTAAGAGTTAATGAAATTTGGGGGGTCGCCGCGTGCAAGTCTCCAAGAGACAAAGAAGAAGAAGAAGAAAAATTTTTAGATATTCTACAATTTTTCGAAGAAAATTTGTAGAATATTTTTTTTACAATTTTATTCAGTTGACATAGCCGTAGCGGCTAAAATTTTGCAATGTCTGTGAATAAAAGGATTTACATTAATAAAATGTTGAATATAAATAAATTTTACATCCATTATCTGGACTAATTGTTAACATTTCAACTGTAAAATTTACTGGCTATGAGGCCGCAACAATTAAAAAAAAATATAACATCAAGATTATGAAAAATTAAAAACTATAGATTCGAGTTTACTTATAAATTAAATTTTGAATATTTGTTATATATACATACTTTGAAAGGTAAATGTTTAGTAATATTTGCTACCGTCAGTACAAAAGATTAATAGTTCAGATTTATCTAACTCTTGAATAACGCAAACACTTTGTTTTAGATCATCTGCTGCACAATCATGGATATACCCATACATCCCTTGACGAGTGATCCAACGTTGGCATGGAAAGAAATCTCTAAAACACAACGTGTTATCAAAGTTACCATGAAACCGCCCCAAACAGAAGTGGCTATTAATAAGGCCCGCGTAGTATGCATGAGTGACACACACTCTTTGACACACTACATTAAATTCGATATACCAGATGGAGATATTTTTATACATGCCGGAGATTTTACCAAATGCGGTAGATTGGATGAAGTTATTGAATTTAATAATTGGATTAATTCATTACCACACAAACACAAAATTGTGATTGCCGGCAATCATGAGTTAAGTTTTGATCAGACTTTTACTCACCCGTTTCAAAATAGAACAAATTGTGAAAGGTGCGTAAAGAACATTTAATTAAGATTTTTTTAAATCGAGAATTATCCAGTTTTTCTAAACATATAATTTGTAAACTCATCGAATTAAAATGATCGGCATAAACTTCATATAGTGAGTAACACAATTACTTTTTAAATTCTTACAGAACAAAACATACTGGATTGTCTATACTCGATGATTTGCCCACTTTGGGCAATACCAAAGAAGATATTGTAGATGCTGTTCAGACACCAAACATAAGAGACGTTTTAACAAATTGTACATATATCGAAGATGAACTTATTGAAATTTGGGGCATACGTATTTTTGGTAGTCCTTGGCAACCGGAATTTTGTAAATGGGCTTTTAATGTACCTAGGGGAATGCCATGCTTGGAGAAATGGAATAAAATACCTTCAGACGTTGATATTTTAGTTACGCATACTCCCCCCGTTGGTCATGGGGACCTCTGTTGTTCGGGTGTACGTGCAGGTTGTGTAGAATTGTTGACTACCATACAGCAACGCGTTAAACCTAAATATCATGTATTTGGTCATGTCCACGAGGGTTATGGTATTACCTCAGATAGTCGTATAATTTATGTGAATGCTTCTACGTGTGATATTAATTACATGCCGAATAATCCTCCTATTGTGTTCGATGTAACGATTCCTCCGGGATTTCGTAAAGAGGATTTGTGTTGAAGATAAACAAATATTCAGGTTTATTAATAAAATCGATTTTTTTTTGTATATATATTTTTTCTTATACCAATTGATTAATTTTAGAAGCGATTATTTTATATTTTTGTACAAATTTTATAAAGTTGTTTTTGTGTTTATATTTTTTATTTACATGCATAGTAATTTTTTTATATTTTGAGAAAATATAATTTTTTTTTATAATTTTTTTACAAAATAATTTATAGTTTTCTAATTTATATTCAGGAATTGCCTAAATCAATCACCATCTTTTTGTTAACTTTAATTGAATAGACAATTAATATTGGTAAGTTCTCAACAGTTGTGAGCAATTTATGTCATAGTCATTAATCATTAAGTCGACCCGTTTACAATAATTCTTGGGGTCTTTTAAAACTAGATGTCTTTAATATCTGAGCGACTATTGTGGATGTGTTGAAAAATTTGCAAAAATTAAAAAAATAATTAAAATACTAAAATTTCATTAATATTAAATTCCAAAAATATTTCAATATCTGAAATATTTTTAAATTTACAAAAATGTCTTAATAAGTACAGCTTTGAATGTATTTGCTAAATGATTTGGTTGAATACATCACAAACCGTGTTCAAAACAAACCCCGTGTTTTGGGAGATTTCACCCATTTATCTAGGTCGACCAAAGGGGGACATATTCCTTTATTCCGAAAGTTCCCAGTCACACATTAATCATGATTTCATTATTATTTCTCGCAGTTAACCTAAAAGCTTATGAAAACAATTTTTTTTATTTTCATATTTGTTTAAGTTTATTTTCCTTATCAAATTGCTTTACCAGTCGAGTAGGGTCGAAGTGAAGATTTAATTGGTCAGTTGGAAAAACTAATACGCCACTACCAATTCACGAGACGATATACAAATATTTTATTTTCAATTCAATTCAATTATATATTCCTTTATTTACATACCTATAATATCAATAGGCTAGGCGTCTTCTTGTGACCGAATTTTTTTTCTACCGTTTTATCCCGATTTTGACCAAGCGTATATTATTTGAAAGGTATTTCTTTTAGCCGTTTTGCAGATTTACAGATTTTTAAATTTTTTCCTTTATTTTGAGTAAATTGCATTTAAAGTTGCTACTAACACATACATAAAATTATTTATACATATGCTATGTGTGTTTTATTAAATTTGTAAACGTGTTTGTTAATGAGTTTGTTATCTTCATTCACAATAATAAACCATAAAAGTGTTGGTTTGTGAATTGGCTAAGTGTAAAAATAAAGCTGCCTGCTAGTTTTAACAAATTTGATATTTATATATGAGATCTTATCTTTACATATAGGTATTGCAACAAATAATATACTATTTCAATTTCCAATTATATATTCTTCCTTTATTTACATATTTTAACAAATTTGATACAAATTTGATGATTTTTAAAGGAAAGTGGGAGGAAAAAAACCTTTATATGATTTAATAAATTGAAATACTATCTGAAAATATTTATATGCTTATAGGAGGTTTATTAGAAATAATAGACCTCTATAAGCATATAATTTTCAATTTGGTGATTTCTTTTTTAATTTTACGTTATTTCTCTACATTCTCTTATCAGTAGGAAAGAGGAATTTTCAATTTTGGCAAAGTAATTGTTATTAATCCTTGGTATGAAATCGATAATTTTTTCATAACTTGTTTCTTCATGAAGAAGATTTGTAGGACACCTCCAGGGCTTTTTATATTATAATTTTAAGACATTTGTTTTGTATAATTTGTAAGCGTTTTAGTTGACAGTTGGCAGCGTCACTCCAAATAGGACACGCGTATCTTAATATTGGCCTTATAACACTTTTGAAGAGTCGATTTTTGTTTTTGGGGTTTAGAAATGACCTTCTATTTAGTAGTGGCCATAATGCTTTAAATGATTTTATAGCTTTTTGGCACGTAGCCATAATATGTTGTTTAAATGTAAGCTTTTTGTCCAAGACAACTCTGAGATATTTGACAACGTTAAGTACATTTATGGTATTATTTCCAATAAGAAGATGATGTCTTGACAGTCTTTTGGGAGATTTGTTGAGGGGAAAAATTATTGCTTGGGTCTTGTTTGGATTAATTTTGATTTTCCATTTGTGGAAATATTTACTGCAGTTTACTAGACCCTTCTCCATTTTCTTCAGGAGTGCACTTGTAGGTTTGTTTGAAGAAATTAACGCAGTATCATATGCGTAGTAAGCAATTTTCATATATTTTGGGACTTTAAAATCGGATGTATATATCGAGTAAAGCAATGGCGACAAGACTGATCCTTGAGGTAACCCTGAGGTAATGGTTTTGGAGTTGATGTTTCATTTTTAATCGCAACTTTAAAGCTTCTGTCGTGAATGAAATCTGAAATAAGATTACATAGATATTTTGGTATATTTGCATCAAGAAGTTTAAATAAGAGGCCATCATGCCAAACGGTGTCAAACGCTTTTTCAATATCTAACAATATTAGACCCGTTGAACGTTTATTGTTTTTATTGGTGATTATTTGATTTTTAATTCTGTTTGTTTGGTGACCAATAGAATTGGTCGTTACAAATTCACTAAGACGAGAATGTAGTATTTTTTCAAATATTTTACCTAAGTTACTTAATAGACTAATAGGTCTGTAGCTGTTTGGGTTATTTTTTGGCTTACTAGGTTTGTTTATGGCTATAACCTCAGCATTTTTGAAATGGTTTGGGAAATAGAGTTTGATGCAGCTGTTAAATATTAATTTTAGAGTTTTGATTGGTAGTTTCTTTAAAAGCAGGTTGGAAACATTGTCAAAATTAGGGGATTTTGAGGGTTTTATTGATGAGACAATATTCGTTACTTCTTCAAGATATATATAAATTGCTGATTCAGAACTAGGATTTTCTTTCTCAAAATTATTTACTGTTCTATTTATTAATGTATCCGCTGAGTGGTTGTAGTTCGAAGTGAGGTTATTGGCTTGGATAAATGTATTTGCCAGGATTTCAGCCTTGTCCCTATCAGATGTTATTTTTGTATTTCCAATTTTAAAGTGAGAGATTTGATTTTTTTTTATTTTCCTCGCAAGTTTATAAATTTTTGGATTTCCTGATCAATCACTACTTTGGTATTGTATCTTTCTGAATATAACGTGATTTTATTGTCTAAAAATTCCTAAAAATTTTCCAGTTGGTTGCTCTGTAATCATAATAATTGAGGTCAACCTGCAAGGCCATTCATCTTTTAAGTGTTCATGTAATGGGGCGATGGTCTGATGGTATTTCGTAATCCATTGTTTTTACGTCTATATTTAAAGCGGAATTGCTTAAGATAATATCGACTGTGGATGCTTCGCGATTGTGTTGATGGGGGAATAGGGTTGGACAATTAGGATAGTGAATGAAAAAGTTGCTTGATTGCTGTCGGTTATTGAGTGCGATACCTGCAGATTATTTGAACGGCAATTCCAAGAACAATGTTTGGCATTTAGGTTACCAAAAATTATATATTCTTTGGTGAGAGGTGTTAGGTTCAAGATATCTGCACAGAAGTTATGGGTATATCTTGGTGAATATAACGAAGATACCAACAATAGGTCTATTATTTATAATAACTTCAATTGAGATGTTTTCGATTGATGAGGTGTTTGATATACAGAGGTTTTTATGTGCGACAGATTTGTGAATTAGCAGAGCAACTCCTCCTCCTCTTGCATCTGTTTTGTCATTTCTATATAAATAATAATTTTTAACCCTTTCGGACTTATTGGGACATATGTGTCCCACTAAATATTCGTAGAGCCCTAATGTTTAAGTTTTTTACTTTTAATGGTTCATAATTGTCCCATTTAGTTATTTACAAGTTTAAGTACCATTATTGAAAAATATTATTGCGTATTATCATAACACATGCTCTTTAGTCGTAAGCAAAGTGCAGAGGTATCAAGTTGTTTCCATGTTTTTTTTTTATAAAAAAGTTTTTATGAAAAGTGCAAAAAAGCAGTAAAATAGAATTATTGCACAAAGGTATGAAAAAGATTTTATTTATTTTTTATATATTTTCTCTTTACGGGACATATATGTCCCATTCGGCTTTTGCAGTGGGACATATGTATCCCAGTAGGGCTATAGTGTTATAAAATTAAAAATATTATTTTAGGCTAAAATGACGAAAAGACTATCCGATGTTGATGTAGCAAGTATTTTAGAAGAGTCAGCTGAAGATGATTTTTCATCTGGGAGCGGAGACGAATACGTACCATCAGACTCCGAAAGTATTATTGATGAAGAAAATTAAATAAATCATTCAGATTCGTCAGATGAAGATGAAGAAATTAAAAATTAAATTTAAAAAATATATATATTTATATTATTTAATTATGGGTATATTCTTTTTTTATATGTTTAGGAATGATGGGACTTATATGTCCCATGCCAAACTCCTGATGGGACATATATGTCCCACCCCCAAATCTCCTCCCAGGATAGGCTCGCACAACAAATCTATATATTAGTTTAATATGCATATCTTAGCTAAACTACCCCATTATAATAGTTTGAAACTAATAAATCGTCTCCCGTACCGAAAGGGTTAAAATAGGGGACATACATATATGATTTTCTGAAAAAAATGTTTCATTCAAAGACGCTATTTTAATATTTGCTCGTTCAATTAGTAGCTCAAATTGTTTCAATTTAGAAAAGTTTGAAATGCCTTTAGCATTCAAATGAAGCATTTTGAATGCGATTATAATCCATGGGCGTATTTCACCATTGACATTACAACTTTGATTTGTTGTACTTTTGAATCAAATCATCCATAGCTATAGTGAAAATATCAAAAAGCTCATCGATGCTAAATAAATCGTTGTTTGTTCTCAGCTGGTTAGCATATGTGGCTTTGCTGTTATTTATTGTGATATTATTGATGTTGTTATTACAATTTATGTTGTTGTTTTTTAAATTAGGGAAATCTCCTACCTTTAATTGAAATGAGTTATTTTGTTGTTGTCTGCTGTTATTCTGACTTTTAGAAGTTACTCTTTTTCTAGTTTCCAAATAGAGAGAACGTAACGGACAGTTGGTGTCGTTCGCAGAGTGATCTCCATGTTTTTTGCAATTGAAGCACGTAAAAACAACTGGTCTTTTTCATTTGTGTTTTCGTTTAAGGTGTGTTTACACTATGTGTATTTTCCATATGTAAATTCAGTTTTACGATCCATACGTAATTCCGTGTGTGTGTGTCAAAATCGGCGTTTTACATACGATTCATAATTTTTGCGTTCAAACGTACATATGTATTTCCGTATGACATAACCTCTTAATGTAAACAACAGCTGATTTAATTTGTGAATTTACAAAAATTTATTGTTAAAAATAAAGTTATATATATTATATATTTTTTAATTGTTAATTATTAAATAATTTATTTATTCTTTCAATATTAATCTTTATAATTTACTCTGTTTTTCTTTCGCCACAAGCAGTGTTGTATTTTCATATGTTTGTCATGCCAAAATAGAACCTGCTCTAATTGAAAAATTTACATATGTCGTCAAATGTATTGTACATAGATTGATCTGGCAACACGATTGATGACGACGACTCTTTTTTTTTTTGCGCTAAAAGTATAAAATTTTTATTAATATATTGAAAATTTAATTTGTTTAAATAAAGTTATTGGCTCACGTACCTTAATTGCTTTTTTGAGCATTAACCTTGTCTGCGTGGGAATTGTTCCTGTTCTTTTGAGATGGATGACGAAGTCGAAGACAATGAGTCTGCTGATAGCCATACTCCGGCCGTTGGCGTTAGTGACATCAGAAATTGTACTGAGAAGAATTGTACTAAGAAGAGATGGGGACAACTTACCTTTCAATTTAGATGTTTCTGCTTTAAAAGACAGAACCGTGAATAGTAATTCAGATAGATTCAACAAGTATGCAATACTTGCTGATCTGGAAATTGAGAACAACGACTTCAATAGCATGGATAATAACAACGACAACAGTGCTAATGGTAGTTCAGTTAACACAGGGAAGACACCTGGCAAACCGTTTTATACGCCAATATTTCTTTATAACGTTAATATAAAGCATTTGATTGACCAGTTAGAGGCTAAAACACCAAAAGTTATTTTTAAAATTGTTTTACGAGGTCTGTATTACAAATCTGAAACAGACGATATAAAAAAGGCGTTAGATGGTTTGGTACCTGGCGTGGTGGCAAAGATGTCAAAATTTTTTAAAACTTTTTCCAACAAAAATAACAGGGACACTGGTCTCTTCCTCATATCCCTACAATCTGGGAAAAAACTGGGGGACGTTTCCCACATCAAATTCATTCTCAAGCAATCGATAGTGTGAAAGTTCAGGAAATTCAATGTCGTAGGTGCCAGCACTGGGGTCACATTGCCCGCATTTGCAATTCTGATTTTAAGTGCGTCAAATGCGATCAAACACACCTTCCAGGACAATGTCCACGTAATGAACTGGAGAACTCTGACCCAATATGTGTGAACTGTGGTGAAACCGGCCATCCAGCAAATTGGAAGGGTTGCTCATATTACAAAAAATACATTACTAAAAAAATGGATCGACTAGAGAAAGCAGTCACAAATAACATTAACAAAGTCATACCCCCATCATTAATATCAACTAACAACACATATGCCAGTATGTTTTACACGCAACCTAATCCACACACAAGCCATCTTAAAAACAAAACATCTGTTATAGATAAGTTTACGAAATTAGCGTAATATTTTTTTAGAGCCAGAGGAGCTAACCTTGGAACAAGAGGTAGACAATTTTCTAGATAATTTCCAAAAAATGCCAAAGAGTGAAGCCAAAGTGGAATTTTTGCTGCTTTAAAAAAAAGTTAACAGTACCTATGGACCGTAGATCTATAAACTTCTTATCATACAATGTAAGATCCCTTATTGATACAAGTCGGAGAATCGATCTTTTAAATACCCTATTTTATAACAAAATTGATATAGGATTTATACAAGAGTACCATTTGCGTAAAAATAATAGAGTGATACTTAAAGGGTATAACTTTTTATATGACAACTCCCCATTAGGGGTCGCTATAATGATTAAGGACTCAATTGCATATAATCGTGTGCACATTGGTGATGTGAAGTTCAATAGTGTCTATATTACAATTGAGGTAAACACGAACAACACTCCTAAAAAGTTTCTTATTTGATCGATTTATATTCCAAGTAACTTTCCTACTACGGATTTAAATGATGGATTAAGTAAAGTTCTTAATGCTGCTAATGATTTTGATGGATTTATTATGGGTGGAGATTTAAACGCCAAAAGTTCTACCTGGGGTGATCAAAACGAGAATTCAAACGGAAGAATTTTACATAACTGGCTCCAGGATAATGCTTTGGATGCTAGTCGTTTTTGTGACTGTAAGCCTTCATACCCGAATGGTTCCTCTTATCTTGATCATTTCCTCATTAGTAATAATCTAATTGATAAGGATTGCCCGAATTTTAAAGTCTCCAGTCTTCCCAGTTTTCCTGATCATTTTCCAATCAAGTTTGAAATAAAATTAAACGCATCTGAAATCATCATGAGAAATCCAACGCACTATACCTCATATAAAAACACAAACTGGTACCAGTTTCGGCGTGATTTGGAAATAACCACACTAAGCCTAATGCCTCACGGGGACAGAAATTTACATAATGATGAAATTAATTCGTTAATAAATGAATTTAATTCAAATCTGAACGCAATTCATAGCCGCCACGCCGAGAAAATTTATTTAAAGGGCAACAAAATACCTCTTTCAGAAAACTTAAAGAAGTTCTACCGAGTTAAACATGGATGGCAGAAAGAGTTAAAAAAAATATTTCATCGTACTGGAAACAGACTCAGTCCTGAATATAATATTTTATCCAAACAAATACAACTTTTGAAAAATATCAAAGAATTAGTCAATTTGGAACAGGCAAACATGTTTAATGAAAAATTGGAGAATATAAAACCCGGACCAGCTGCATTTAGAATGGTTTACCAGATAGTGGGAACAAAGAAATCCCCATTTTGTCAACAAACATGTGTAAATAACAACATTATCACTCCCTGTTCTTGAAACCACTATCACAAAAAAAAACTCGTAAATGAAAAAATTCTTAAATCTACGATTTTTTGCTGTTCTCTAATTTCAATAAGAATATTTTTTCTCGTTTTAATTCACATAGAAAAGGCTTTGTGAAATCAAAACAAATGCCCTTTTTTTCTACTAAGCAGGTCTTAAGAGATAAAAAAAACTAATTGATGTTTAAACTCTAACATGTTTTTTATTGAACCTTGTCATTATTTTAAAAAATTAGGCATTATTGTTATGAAAAAAAAAACGATTTTAAAAAACGTCTACATTTTGCGCTGTTTCAAAAAAAAAAAAACTCATAATAAGTGGTCGATGTTAATAAAACACACTTTTTGCGATGATGCTGTTCTATAGCTATAATAAAAAGTTTTTATTTACACAATCTATTTTCCATTATAATTTTTTCAATTATAACATAGATTCTTTATGCACTAATTATTGCAAATAAAGGAATTAAAAAAAAAATTTTCATCAAATCACATATTGTTATTTTTTTGCATATGTTCGAAACAGTAGTGATGCCAGTCAAATCCAATTTATTTGAATATCGAAATTTTTTTTGGTGATGCCTAACTTTTTAAAAATAGAAAAGTCATTTTTAATTGAATGAAATTGAAGAACAAAAACAATTAAATGAACAAATAAGTTGTTATTTTAAAAGAAAATATTTTCGTTATACTTTTTCTATAAACTTAAGAAAAAACATGCACAAAATACTTAAAAGTTTTTTGTGAAACTGAATAAAGAACCATATGGCCCCTCGGTTTCTAGATAACATATGTTCTTAACTCAAACATATGGTTCTTAACTCAAACATATGTTTCCATTAAATAAATAAAAAAAGTGGTTTCAAGAAACCCAAAATTTCAATTTCATGTGATTTTAAATTCTTATTCTTTCAAGAACAGGGCTGTATATCAGACGATAACGAAATTTGTGAGCCTTTCAGAAACCATTATATTGGTATATTGTGAGAAAATGCCGGAAAATCCTGTTGTGGACCTTGATGGCCGTATTTCATCTTATGTTGATGCTGTCACTCGTCATATTTATACATTCAATGGTACCTTTAATGCCATAGATAATTTGGATGATTACCATTTTACAAAAAAATCGACTATCAAGGAAATAATCAAGAAAATCAATAGTAAAAAATCCAGCGGCTTAGACAATATTTCAAATTTTTTAATAAAAAAATTCCCTGACGTTATACTTAATTTTCTCACCATCATTTTCAATAATTGCTTGAATAATTGCTATTTTCCGACATCCTGGAAGGTAGCAAAAATTATTCCTCTAAAAAAAAGGGGAACAGCAACAGTTTAGAAGATTTTCGCCCAATTTCTTTGCTGTCCAACATTGGAAAAATCTTCGAACAGGTCCTCAGGGATAAACTTGAAAATGAATTTGTTGTTAGCCCAATTACTTCATTCCAATTCGGCTTTAAGCGCTTCCACTCGACTCAACATGCATTACTGAAGTTTCAAAGTGATGTAGTAAATAATCTTAGACAAAAAATTTGCACCGTTGCTATCTCATTGGATATCGAGAGAGCATTTGATTCTGCATTTCACAACGGAATCTTGTATAAACTAGTGGATCTTGGAATTGACCCTTTTTTATTAAGATGTTTCAGAGTTATTTTTCGGATCGCAAATTTTGTGTACTAATAAATGACTCGTCTTCAGCTTTTGGAAAAATGGAGAGCAGTGTTCCTCAGGGTAGCGTTTTAGCTCCATTTCTATTCAATATTTTTCTTCATGACTTCCCACATTTGAGAGAAGGTTCACAGGCAATTCTCTATGCATGTTATATTCTCATCACGAATCTCCAATTCAGGCACTGCACATTGCGGCCTCTATTTTGGTGTTATTATTCAATATTACAAAAAATGGGACATTAAAATAAACGCAGCTAAATCCGAGGCGATATGTATTCGCAATGCTTCTGGCAAATGTGCCAGATATGTTGTTCCTCAGACCAAGTGCTTACAACTGTACCTTGATGGCGTAGAAATACCATTTAAATCCAGTATCAAATACCTTGGTGTAAATTGCGATAAGTTGATGAAGTTTAACAACCACGGTAGAACTCAACTGGCCAGGGCCAAACGTATATCTGGTATGTTCTCTGGATTAATGAACAACAAATACCTTCCTCAGAACACAAAACTGCTACTTTATAAAGTCCCATTAAGATCAGCTTTGATTTATGCATTTCCAATCTGGTTCTCTATCTCCCCGATGGTGGCTAAATAATTAGAAATTTTTGAACGAGGGATGTTAAGAAAATGCATAAACAAAAACTTCAAAAATTATACAAAACGCTACTCCAACGAGTTTATTTACCAACAATCTGCGGTTATACCACTCTGCAAATACGTCATGTTACTTCAGAGGAAATTCGTCGAAAATCTTGCCCTCCATGATAACAACTTTATGAACGAACTCTTTGAATTGGAGCAGAACGCAAATTGATCAAGATTCTCTTACTTATCCCCGATTGGAATTTTAATGTAACCTCCTGATGAAAACCAGGACCCATACATCCTGCCGGACTTCTACCATGGGTCTTTTCCCGGCTCTAATAGGGGCTAACCAATAACCATCATGTGACAAATAACTACATTAATTTTGTACATTATGTATGCATCTAGTCACCATCCAATCATTGGTATCGTCGTATACTAATTTAAAATGTTGATTCGTTATTTGGTTTAAATTTTCATGTTACATATATTTAAATTGTTTAACTGTTAACAAATTGTACCTGTACATCTCGTTTAACATTATTATAACTATTCTGTGATATTTATACAAACGCTGTTAAGCCATTGTTTTTTTTTAACAGCATTATTTAGTTTTATTGTTATTTAATTTCTATTTCTATCGCTCTGTACGATACAGTAAATGCCACAAGCAAGCATTGTTTACAAACTACCTATAGGGGTTCCCTGTTAAATGTACTATCTCATCTTAGCAAGCAGCTTAAACATTTTATAGTTTATTAGAACAAAACGAATATAGTTCTAAGAATTTATTATTATTAAATTGTCGATTAGTATCTCATTTAATGTTATCAATGAAAGAAAAGAAGCCTCAATAAACATTAACATTAACATTAACTGTATTGTACATAAACAATGTTTTAAAGGGTTCACACTATGTGTACAAATTGCACGTGCTAAAAATATAAGAAAAACACAAGCAAAACACATAGTGTGAACGCAGCTTTAACAAACGGACACACACTTGTATGATGTTGTTCTGCACATATCATACACGCAGCACTTCGATGACAATGTTCACCCCAATGGCCATACATTAAGCAGTTCCAGCTTTGAGTTGGTTTGTTCCTGGATTTCGATTTGTATTTTTTTCCAAGAAATTATAATATTGGAAATTGTTCGTACATTTTTTAAGGCAGTTGGATTAAAATTTTTACGATCAAATTGAACTTTGTAAACTGCATTATTGTTCGAACTGTATTTGGTGACTATTTCAGTTCCGGAAGAAGGGTGTAGTTTTTTAACTCGTTTGGCGATATCGTCAGAGATTATGCGGGGTAAACCGTGTAAAAAGTTGGTGTATAACCTATTTTCTTTGGAGCAGTAAGAATGAAACTCCATCTTACTCACTTTAAGTATTTGCTTGTAGCATTTGTACATTTCTTTACATGGAGCAAAAATTTTGGTTTGAAAATACAATCCTTGCCAAGTAGTTTTTGTAGTTCTGTAAATAAGGCGTTAGCTTCTACAACAATAGGTGGAGGTTTATGTTGCTTAACATCGTTAATATTTGATACGGGAGTTACGTCCATATCATTGAGGCCAGCCAGCAGGCTGAATCTGTTGCTTGAAGTTGACGCGATGTTCGGGTTAACAAAACCCGGAGGAAGTTTTGTCATCTTGTTCGCAAGGAGCTTTCTTTTACATGAAGATTTGGCCCCTCGGGCCATCGCTAAATTTTTATTCCTGTTTTAAGCTGAATTGACTACCTACCACGTGAGTTCAAATGAGATTAAGAATAGGCAATTGCAAAAACAAAAATATACACTTGTTTTTAATAAAATAGTTGTATTAAATTAATAAAATAGTTGTACTCTTAGCGCTTTAATTATTTACACGACCTTTCGTAAAGAGAATTAGATTAGAACTGAAATATTTTATTTTAAAATTCTGTAAGGACACACAAAATTTTCCAACCTCTCCCATTAAAAATATTCTACTAACGATGCATATTTGCATATTAAAGAATATCCCGGCCTAATACTTTTTAAACCAGCTCTTTGCAAATTTCGCCTTGAACAAAATCCACCACTTTCATTTGAGCTAATGAAGATTTACCAAATGAATAATCGCTCAATAACCTGTTGATTATTTTCATCTTTTTCGATTTATATTCTTGCATTTGGTGTATGTTTTCTTCTGGATAATATTTATAATCTTCAACACAAATTCGCATATATTCGGTAGATCATTCGTCGAGAGTTTCTAATCGGTATTAATCAATACGGCGTCAATTATTAAGTGCATCTCTGGCTGATTCCTCTGCCTTTATTTTACCCTCTATATTCGCATGAACAGGTATAAAATGTAGGTTTATTTCCTCAAATGCAATTTCATTGATCAATTCATGAATTATTCTTACTCTAGGGTTATCACTTCTTCTCTTCGATAATGCTATCTACTGCCAGTAAAAATCTAATCCTGTTAGATGCAAACTCAGCTGCTATTGATGAATATATGTAAATATCACTTGTGTTTTAATTGTTGGATGCCTGTTGTTGCATCAAAAACAACAGACAGAATTTCACAATTCATCAGATCATCCAGCCTTCGATTATTTCATTTCATTACTTGCTTCCTTTTTACCATTACATACATATGTATATCACTATAGAAATTTAGATTAATAATAAGCTCTGACTACATCCCCTCGCTTTCATAAAATATTAAGTATTTTTTAGTATTAAGATTATTCATTTTATTTATATATCTGTGGTCACAAGCGATAACCGCCTAAGTCGACTTAAGAACGATTTGAGTTATGTATGCTATAATATTCTACTAAAAACGCTTTATATGTAAATACGTGAAATCCCCATTTCTCTAACACTGTTTATTAAAAAGTTATTAATGAAAACATAATGACCTAAGTCGTAATGAAGCCCCATTACATTTATATAAAAAGTAATTTTTCTCGAAAGCATGGTATTCGACGATTTGGGTTATCTTTGATATCATGTTCTACTAAAAACGCTTTATATTTACGTGAAGTCCCCATTTCTCTTACACTGTTTATTAAAACGGTATTAATGAAAACATACTGACCTAAGTCGTAATGAAGCCCCATTACATTTATATAAAAAGTCATTTTTCTCGAAAGCATGACTTTCGACTTAGGCGGTTTATGCTTGTGACCACAGATATATTATTTAAATTCGGTTGCTTGCCTTCACTTATACTGCCATCTAAAGTGCTTTGTCGACATTATATAATTTTTGAGGTATATTTTGTACAAAATCGTCCAGTGTTAATTGAAATCCTGAAACTTCTGTTTTAAATAGCTTTTATTGGCGAAATGCATTAGTCTTTACTTTAAAACCGGTTAGGAAAAAATCATAAAATCATTCACCAAATTGGTGAAAAAACCGATTTGGAAACTTTGGCATACAATCTTATTGAGGGTAATAGTAATATACAACCCAAACAAACCAATCGATTCTGTTATATGATAAATATATAATAAATGATTATTATACGTTTTTCATAATAGTCGAGTCAGTATTGTAATATGATATCCTAGGCAAAAACGAAATCATTATTATATACATTATTATATTGTATTAATGATGTAGGTTAAATTCTATCTATTTTGTTGTTAGAGTTAACTACCTATACAAATAACAGTCAAAACTATTACATTTCAGTTATAAAGTTTTTAACATTTGTCATAAAAGTTACTTAAAATTAAGTTATTTATAACTAATCAAAAACCAACTAAAATGTTGTTAGAACATCTATCAAAACAATAAAAAACGACCAACAAAATGGGTAGTTGCGTTTATTCCGATATTTTGTACTATGAGTATATGTATATCTGGGATATAATAAAAAAGAAGTTAAAAAAATAACTTCTAGCTCTGTTCGTTTACTTTCCCAGTAAAAACCATTAAAAACCGAAATTTCAGAGAGTAAGAAAAATTAGTTCTCAAAAACATAAATATCCAAAATAGTAAACGAACAGCAATTTGTAAGAATTTGCAAGCTCAGAGAAACAGCTGATTGTAAACACTTTTGAAAGTGAAGAAGTAAAAGTAAAACTCTAAATTAAAAAAAAGATATATACCTTAATTAGAAGAATTTATTTTACTTAACATGTAAAAATATTCATTGAAACTAATATTATTACCTATTGCTTTTGAAAATAAACATTTATTAAGAAAGAAATTCGCAGATACACATATTTTTTTGACAGGAACCGGTCTTAAAAGATTAAAATTAATGAAACCTGGTTATGTGAATATTTTCTTACTTCTTCTATCGTTAATTTCCTCAGAATAATAACACTAGAGCCCTGACTTGCGTCGTTAATGGGGACCGGAGAAACGCGACGTAAATCGAAACGACGCAAATCGAATCACCTTTTTCTATATAAATGCACTGAAATTTAATTTATTGGGAAAATATTCAAAACAAAGCATAAAAATTTTGTATTTTTGATAAAAAAAAAACAAGTAGGTATGAATACATTTTTATTTATTTCAGTTACTTCAACAAATGTTTATAATTATTATAAAGAAATACCAAAACAATTAATTAAGAAAAAAATATAACAAAAATTAAATTCATTTACATATGTATATTCATAAAAAGTAGATGCATTAAAAAATTGCAATTTATTTAGCTAACATTGAGCTCTCTTCAGATGAC
The DNA here is from genome assembly GCA_963682025.1 of Cordilura impudica. Taxonomy (NCBI): domain Eukaryota; kingdom Metazoa; phylum Arthropoda; class Insecta; order Diptera; family Scathophagidae; genus Cordilura; species Cordilura impudica. The sequence goes on from OY821519.1 coordinate 146,550,611, forward strand.
AAATCTAAATCAATAATTATATCCATTTGATTGGATGGTCTTACTGTTTTTTTTTTTAACAAAAACGTCAAAAGTTTCTTGAATTGTGTAATGGCTTTTGTTTGGCATGAGGTCATGGAGTTAAAAATTAACAAACAACACAAATGTTTTAATTTTATTATATTTTCTATATTTCAAACAGCTTCGCTGTTCATCTTCAGGAAAAAACTAAACAAAAATACAAATATATCACATTTATACATAAAAACACTTAATAATTACATACATTTATAGCTCTGTAATTACAGCGCGGAGTTGAAAAGCGTCTTTAGTTGGCTGCGTTCTATTTTCAACTGGTTTTTGTTCTAAGCCGTCGCGTCGGTATTTCTTAACTGTGTGTCTGTACACTTGTGCGCACTTGTCTGTATCTGTTTTGTAGTTAAGTCTTTGGTTGTGTTGTACATCGTTGAATGCAACATATCCAGTGTATATCTCTTTGCAATATCTTCTTGTAATATTCTCACATTTTTATAGTCTGGTTCGTGGCCCGATAGTGTACTGTGGGCTGCATGTGCAGTTTTTTGTTCAATTGGTCTATTTATTGCTTTGTAGTCTGACTTGTGAGACGATAAGCGTGTCTTTAATTTTGTTTTTCTGGTACCAACATAGACTTTGTTACATATGTTGGACCCATTTCCGTTGCAGCCTTTTTTGACTTGTCTTCGTTTTCAAGTTTTGATTTTGTTTTGCTGAATAACTTACTAACAGTATTATAAGTTTTCAGCGCAATTTCATATTTTTCTTTATTATAAATATCTGGTTTTTTATTCTCTCAGAAAGGCCTTGAATGTATGTCACCGATTTGTAAATTTTTGCCGGTTTTTCTTCATTCTTATCAGTTTTACTAGATTTTACATGTTTTATTAGTTCTTTTATAGTTTTCTTGGGGAAATCATTTTTCATGAGAGTGGAAATAATTTTGTTTGTATTTTCTTTGTGAAAGCTGTTATCAATTATATTAATAACTCTTCGTATAAAGTTGGTCGCCGTATTAACAACTGCTCGTCTTGGATGTTTAGAATGGAAATTTATTAGCCTTCCTGACGCACTTCGTTTTTGGTACCAATTTAATTTTAGTTTGTTACCTTTTTTGATAATCAGTGAATCTAAAAATGGTAGTTGGCTGTTAGTCTCTTCTTGTTTGGTAAACTGTAATTGTCGATTATAAGAATTTAGGATTCTTAGTTTGTCCTCCACTTTGTCTGATTTTAAAATACAAAACAAATCATCAACGTATTTAGTTAGAAACCTTGGTTTACTATCCATTCTTTCCACTGAATAGTCCAATAACTTTTCCATATCAATGTCGGCAATGACTGGGGAAGCTGGTGAGCCCATTGGCATTGGAATTTTTGTATGTTCTTCCAAAATATTCCACTGTTCTTCAATTGTTTTTAAAGCTAAATTAACGGGGATGCTGGGGAATAAGGAAATCACGTCTAAGGAGATGAGTATTTCATCATCATTAATCAACGAATTATTTATTCTCGTTTTAAACTCTATTGCATCTTAAACGTTATATTTAGATTCTTTCGTCAAAGTTTTGAGTATATCGACTACATATTTGCACAAATTGTATGATGGCGAGTTTACTGGACCTTAGAGGAGTATCTAATTTGTGTATTTTTGGTAACCCATAAATCCTTGGCGCTACTGAAGTTTTTGTAATGAATTTGTTTCTTTCTCTGTTAAAAGGTTTCGTTTATATAGGTTTTCTATTAAATTGTTGTTTTTATTCTCCAAAATTGACGTTGGGTCCTTTTTTGAACGTTTATAGGTGCATATATAATCTTCTTTATCCATCGCAACTGTTTTGTTGCCCTTATCAGAATTCAGAATAAGTATATCATTATTTTCGTTTAAAAATTGTCTTGTTTCTCCCACTGTATCAACTGTTCGTTTGCCTAATAAACTAAACTTGGATTTGCTTAGTTGGTTGGCTATGAGTGACGAAAATTTTATTCTTGCAATCTCTTGATTTTCCCTGTTCTCTATTATTTGTATTATGTCTTCACCATCTGCAATGCATGTGAATAATGGGAAAGTTTTCATTGTACTTGGTAATGCGTGTTTTGGACCTAATGATAATAACCACTTTACGTCTGTCGGTATATTTTTGTTGGTTTTGTTTACAAACCAGTCATCACTAATGTTGAAGTTGTTGTTTATTTTATTTTCACTGTTATCTCATCAGTCACATTCAAAATGAGCCCCTCTTGCTGCAAAAAGTATGGATAAAAAAAGTGGAAAACTGCACTTATTTTAAATTCATTATATATAAGTTTATTAATTGAACACAAAAGTATATTTTCGGCCTATTTTGTTGTTGTTGTTGTTATTAATAACAGAAAAAAATATATATAAACAAAAAAAATTCACAAATATGCTTCACGGTAAAAGTGAGCCACTTCATACATAATTTAACAGTAAATATTCTTAATATTTTGTAGGACCCCCTTTGGCAGATATAACAGCTTGCAGTTGGCATTGATTCCAACAACTTGAATGTGTATGTAGGGCATCTAAAAGGTCTTTTTTTTGATGATATATTGTGCTTTCGTACATTTTGGTCAAGCCGGGCCCACAAATTTTCAATTATATTTAAATCTGGGGACTGTGGTGGCACTTCCAATATGTGGGAGCAGTTATAGAGGAGCCACTCTTGCGCAACATATGACTTATGGTTGGGGTCATTGTCTTGATAGAAAGAAAAGTCGCCTTCGATTCCCAATTTCTGCACACTGGGCTTGACATTTTTCTTTAAAATGTCGATGTAATCATATTTGTTTATAACCCCTTCAATATTATGTATATTTCCCGTACCACTTCCTGCCATGCAGCCCCAGATCATAACCCACCATGCTTTACTCTAGGAGTTAGATTTTTAAGTTGAAGCTCTGTGTTCTGCCATACTATCTGCTTACCGTCTGACCCAAATAAATTAAATTTACTTTCATCTGTAAATAAATCCTAAGAAAAACGTGTTTTGAATGTTATTAACATGTTAAATCGGCATATACCTTTTGCCAGAAGTTCATATCCTTCATCACATATTTTCGTGCAAATTCCAAACGTTTCTTTCGATTTTTGGGGCTTATAAATGGCTTATTCCGAGACACACGGCCATCAAATCCATGTTTTCTTAGAACTTGTCTAACGGTTTCTGGATTCACATCGATACCCAGATGTGCATAAATCATTTGGGACAGCTTCGGAGTACTAAGATGAGGGTCCTTCTTAATCTCCCTTACAATGTATGCCTCGTCTCTCTCTGAAAACGCCTTTCTTTTGCTTCCCTTTGGCTTATTTTCTATTCTTCCTTCTCTATCGAAGCGATGAATGATGTTCTGAACTGTTCCTCGACTTATGTTTAAAGTTGTAGCGATGCCCCTTTGAGATTTACCCTCCTGGTACAGTTTTACAATAAGTAGTCTAATTTCAACAATTGTTTGTCGAGCCATCTTCACTAATTGCTTTACAAAGCACAACTAAAGGATGCTCAATGGTATTTTTTCGATTTTTAACATTCCTAACAAATTTACCGTTATATTAACAAATAAAACAATTAGTGGCTCACTTTAACTGTGATGCTCATTTTTTCGTTGTTTATTGTTTTTCTTCAATTTCTGCTTTATACGTAAGAACAGGAATGGCAATATGATTTGAATTAGCACATTAATATTGGCTTTGTGAAACACAAACAAAATTAATTATGTCCCAACATTATTATAAATAATTTATTAACAAAAGTTTTCTAATCTAGGGTGGCTCACTTTGACTGTGACTGACCGTATTTCTTTGTAACAACTAATGACTTGATCAACGGATGCTGCTACGCCCGTGCTACGGTTTTCGTCAGGATCGTTTTCAGAAAATATATCCATTGCATGGGAAATTAATTGCATAGCTTTGCAAATATTGGTGATTGTTAATTTTTCTTCTTCTAATGTATCATCACTTATTGTGACATCTTCTTCTGAAACATGCTGAATATCAATGGCTAATAAATTTTCATTATCAAGTTCCTCATCGTGAGACATCAATAATTCATTAATACAACCTTCCTCCATTCCGTCAAATTCTGCTTCTCTAGCTTTAGCCAACTCATTACTAACGTTTGGAACATCATCGACACCGTCTTCGTCTCCATTAATAAGTTCTGGCCATAATTGCCGCCATGGAGGATGACTTTACTTCTTCCCAAGATAAATGTATATTTTCAATAGCTTTCACTATGTTGTAGTTTTTCCAGAAGTCTTTCATTGAGAGTTTATCATTTTTGTCTGTTGAATCAAGAAGTCGCCGGAAAGTTCGGTGTAAGAAGTACATTTTAAAGTTTGAAATTACGCCCTGGTCCATATGTTGAATAAGTGATGTTGTGTTAAGCGGCATAAAAACAACTTTTACATGCTCCGATAAGTCATCTGAAAAATTTGGATGTCCTGGTACGTTATCGACTAACAAAAGCATTTTGAACTCAATTTGTTGAGAGGAACAATAGCGTTTAAACTCAGGAACGGCACAATTTTCTACCAATCTTTAAACAGGGTTGCGGTCATCCAAGCCTTTTTATTAGAGCGCCAGTGTACCGGGAGGTCTCTTTTTTTTTATACTTTTCATTGCCCTTGGATTTTCTGATTGGTATATCAAAAAAGGTTTAAATTTAAAATGTCCTTCTGCGTCTCCGCCCAAAAGAAGTGTTAGCCGATCCTTCGCAGCTTTATATCCAGGGCATGCTATCTTATTTTTTGACAAGTAAGTTCTTGATGGAAACCTGTTCCGTCGGTATTCAAAATCTGCTTAGCAGAATACCCTCCTTTTTCAATTATGGCTTTCAGCTCAAGCTTAAACTTTTCTGAAGCTACTGAATCGCACTGACTGGCTCTCTTTTTAATGCCACATTATGTAAATTTGCCCGTGTTTTAAAGCGGTTAAACCAACCGTTGCTGGCTTCGAAATCATCAGAATTTCCGTTACTACTAGATGCAGTATTTTTCTTAAGGTCGGAGTAAATAGAAAGAGCTTTATTTTTTATTTCATCCTTGTTCAGTGGCATTCTTCGCTTATTTTGATCATGTATCCAAATTGAAAGAAGGGACTCCATCTTAACCAATAAGGGATTTCTTACTATAGTATCTTGTTTAGATTGGAGTGGTGTGGCAATCTCAGCTAATTGATTTATTTTATCACTGTCTCTGTTTAAAATTGTTCTTACTGTTGTAGGTGCAAGACCAAGAGCTCTCCCTATATTAACAGCCTTTTGTCCCAATCTAAAACGTTTTATTACGTCCAATTTTAATTCCAAACTTATTACTTTTCTTTTACTTTGACTCATTTTTTACGTCCTTACGGTGTTTTGGCGAATCACACACTAAATTCTTACCATAACCAGTTAGTTGTTCTTACCACCACTTATATAACAAAGAAAAGGGAATTCCCCTTATTTCACGCAATTTGAAAACTTCTTAACGTACAGGTGACGATCAGTGTTGCCAGAAGTTGTAAAAATTCAAAAAGGCAGAAAAGATGCTAAATCAGGCACTACAAATGCTAAAAATGGTAATCCACAATGCTGCAGTAAAAAATTTAACCGTTTTTAGCGACGCAAATCGGAAACAAAATGACGCAAATCGAAATCAAAACGATGCAAATCGAACTGACGCAAACCGGGGTCAAAACGACGCAACTCGGACCGACGCAGCTTGAAATTGCAACGACGCAAATCGAATTTTTCTAGTTTTTAAAAAGCGATGCAAATCGAAACGACGCAAATCAGGGCTCTAGTGTATTTAAAACTTTTGCACAAAAATAGAATTGTAGTATTTTTGCTTTATTTACCACAAAACTCAAACATATGTTTTTTCTTGCTTGCTAATTCTTATTGGCAAAAGTATAGCTAGTGAAAACTAGCAAGTTTTAAAAAAATTGTAAACGAACAGGCTCCAGTAAATTTTGTAATAATTTGTACAAATTATCATGTAAACGAACAGAGCTACTTTAAATGGTGCGTGGTAAAGAAGAAGAAAGAGCATATATTTCAAAAATTCATAACTGCACTGTATTCTTAATCGGACCGGTTTCTGGCATTTCAGCCTTCATCAGCGATTTATTGAACATTGTGATAATTGTTATGTTTTTAATTGAATAGATTGTTTCTATATGAAATTTTTTTTTTCTACTTAGGGCGGCCGTGAGGTTTTGAACCGTGAACCTTCACATACACTCGTACTTGCACTTTTTGGTCAGCGCTTTAACACACTCACCTAAAGTCAGGCCTACGAGCAGTGTGGTTAGTTTTCAGTTTTCGTACCATACAGCTTTACTTTGTATTAATTTCAGAAGATACAACTCTGTCCAAACAAACAATCGTTATTTTTGAATTTTGAATATTTTTTGCATATATACTTCTAATTTCCACTATTCTCAGTTTTCGTAAGAGTTGTCATATGAGATGTACGGTTTTTTGTACATACCTACATATGCACTTTACATATATTTGAGATGACGCTTTGAAGCGAAGAAATTTTTTGTTTGTTAGATTTATCGTCATTTTTCAGACATATTGCAATTACTACTGTAATTAATATGCAATTTTTAATTTTGTTTAAATGGTGCGTGGTAAAGAAGAAGAAAGAGCATATATTTCAAAAATTCATAACTGCACTGTATTCTTAATCGGACCGGTTTCTGGCATTTCAGCCTTCATCAGCGATTTATTGAACATTGTGATAATTGTTATGTTTTTAATTGAATAGATTGTTTCTATATGAAATTTTTTTTTTCTACTTAGGGCGGCCGTGAGGTTTTGAACCGTGAACCTTCACATACACTCGTACTTGCACTTTTTGGTCAGCGCTTTAACACACTCACCTAAAGTCAGGCCTACGAGCAGTGTGGTTAGTTTTCAGTTTTCGTACCATACAGCTTTACTTTGTATTAATTTCAGAAGATACAACTCTGTCCAAACAAACAATCGTTATTTTTGAATTTTGAATATTTTTTGCATATATACTTCTAATTTCCACTATTCTCAGTTTTCGTAAGAGTTGTCATATGAGATGTACGGTTTTTTGTACATACCTACATATGCACTTTACATATATTTGAGATGACGCTTTGAAGCGAAGAAATTTTTTGTTTGTTAGATTTATCGTCATTTTTCAGACATATTGCAATTACTACTGTAATTAATATGCAATTTTTAATTTTGTTTAAATGGTGCGTGGTAAAGAAGAAGAAAGAGCATATATTTCAAAAATTCATAACTGCACTGTATTCTTAATCGGACCGGTTTCTGGCATTTCAGCCTTCATCAGCGATTTATTGAACATTGTGATAATTGTTATGTTTTTAATTGAATAGATTGTTTCTATATGAAATTTTTTTTTTCTACTTAGGGCGGCCGTGAGGTTTTGAACCGTGAACCTTCACATACACTCGTACTTGCACTTTTTGGTCAGCGCTTTAACACACTCACCTAAAGTCAGGCCTACGAGCAGTGTGGTTAGTTTTCAGTTTTCGTACCATACAGCTTTACTTTGTATTAATTTCAGAAGATACAACTCTGTCCAAACAAACAATCGTTATTTTTGAATTTTGAATATTTTTTGCATATATACTTCTAATTTCCACTATTCTCAGTTTTCGTAAGAGTTGTCATATGAGATGTACGGTTTTTTGTACATACCTACATATGCACTTTACATATATTTGAGATGACGCTTTGAAGCGAAGAAATTTTTTGTTTGTTAGATTTATCGTCATTTTTCAGACATATTGCAATTACTACTGTAATTAATATGCAATTTTTAATTTTGTTTAAATGGTGCGTGGTAAAGAAGAAGAAAGAGCATATATTTCAAAAATTCATAACTGCACTGTATTCTTAATCGGACCGGTTTCTGGCATTTCAGCCTTCATCAGCGATTTATTGAACATTGTGATAATTGTTATGTTTTTAATTGAATAGATTGTTTCTATATGAAATTTTTTTTTTTTTCTACTTAGGGCGGCCGTGAGGTTTTGAACCGTGAACCTTCACATACACTCGTACTTGCACTTTTTGGTCAGCGCTTTAACACACTCACCTAAAGTCAGGCCTACGAGCAGTGTGGTTAGTTTTCAGTTTTCGTACCATACAGCTTTACTTTGTATTAATTTCAGAAGATACAACTCTGTCCAAACAAACAATCGTTATTTTTGAATTTTGAATATTTTTTGCATATATACTTCTAATTTCCACTATTCTCAGTTTTCGTAAGAGTTGTCATATGAGATGTACGGTTTTTTGTACATACCTACATATGCACTTTACATATATTTGAGATGACGCTTTGAAGCGAAGAAATTTTTTGTTTGTTAGATTTATCGTCATTTTTCAGACATATTGCAATTACTACTGTAATTAATATGCAATTTTTAATTTTGTTTAAATGGTGCGTGGTAAAGAAGAAGAAAGAGCATATATTTCAAAAATTCATAACTGCACTGTATTCTTAATCGGACCGGTTTCTGGCATTTCAGCCTTCATCAGCGATTTATTGAACATTGTGATAATTGTTATGTTTTTAATTGAATAGATTGTTTCTATATGAAATTTTTTTTTTCTACTTAGGGCGGCCGTGAGGTTTTGAACCGTGAACCTTCACATACACTCGTACTTGCACTTTTTGGTCAGCGCTTTAACACACTCACCTAAAGTCAGGCCTACGAGCAGTGTGGTTAGTTTTCAGTTTTCGTACCATACAGCTTTACTTTGTATTAATTTCAGAAGATACAACTCTGTCCAAACAAACAATCGTTATTTTTGAATTTTGAATATTTTTTGCATATATACTTCTAATTTCCACTATTCTCAGTTTTCGTAAGAGTTGTCATATGAGATGTACGGTTTTTTGTACATACCTACATATGCACTTTACATATATTTGAGATGACGCTTTGAAGCGAAGAAATTTTTTGTTTGTTAGATTTATCGTCATTTTTCAGACATATTGCAATTACTACTGTAATTAATATGCAATTTTTAATTTTGTTTAAATGGTGCGTGGTAAAGAAGAAGAAAGAGCATATATTTCAAAAATTCATAACTGCACTGTATTCTTAATCGGACCGGTTTCTGGCATTTCAGCCTTCATCAGCGATTTATTGAACATTGTGATAATTGTTATGTTTTTAATTGAATAGATTGTTTCTATATGAAATTTTTTTTTTCTACTTAGGGCGGCCGTGAGGTTTTGAACCGTGAACCTTCACATACACTCGTACTTGCACTTTTTGGTCAGCGCTTTAACACACTCACCTAAAGTCAGGCCTACGAGCAGTGTGGTTAGTTTTCAGTTTTCGTACCATACAGCTTTACTTTGTATTAATTTCAGAAGATACAACTCTGTCCAAACAAACAATCGTTATTTTTGAATTTTGAATATTTTTTGCATATATACTTCTAATTTCCACTATTCTCAGTTTTCGTAAGAGTTGTCATATGAGATGTACGGTTTTTTGTACATACCTACATATGCACTTTACATATATTTGAGATGACGCTTTGAAGCGAAGAAATTTTTTGTTTGTTAGATTTATCGTCATTTTTCAGACATATTGCAATTACTACTGTAATTAATATGCAATTTTTAATTTTGTTTAAATGGTGCGTGGTAAAGAAGAAGAAAGAGCATATATTTCAAAAATTCATAACTGCACTGTATTCTTAATCGGACCGGTTTCTGGCATTTCAGCCTTCATCAGCGATTTATTGAACATTGTGATAATTGTTATGTTTTTAATTGAATAGATTGTTTCTATATGAAATTTTTTTTTTCTACTTAGGGCGGCCGTGAGGTTTTGAACCGTGAACCTTCACATACACTCGTACTTGCACTTTTTGGTCAGCGCTTTAACACACTCACCTAAAGTCAGGCCTACGAGCAGTGTGGTTAGTTTTCAGTTTTCGTACCATACAGCTTTACTTTGTATTAATTTCAGAAGATACAACTCTGTCCAAACAAACAATCGTTATTTTTGAATTTTGAATATTTTTTGCATATATACTTCTAATTTCCACTATTCTCAGTTTTCGTAAGAGTTGTCATATGAGATGTACGGTTTTTTGTACATACCTACATATGCACTTTACATATATTTGAGATGACGCTTTGAAGCGAAGAAATTTTTTGTTTGTTAGATTTATCGTCATTTTTCAGACATATTGCAATTACTACTGTAATTAATATGCAATTTTTAATTTTGTTTAAATGGTGCGTGGTAAAGAAGAAGAAAGAGCATATATTTCAAAAATTCATAACTGCACTGTATTCTTAATCGGACCGGTTTCTGGCATTTCAGCCTTCATCAGCGATTTATTGAACATTGTGATAATTGTTATGTTTTTAATTGAATAGATTGTTTCTATATGAAATTTTTTTTTTTTTCTACTTAGGGCGGCCGTGAGGTTTTGAACCGTGAACCTTCACATACACTCGTACTTGCACTTTTTGGTCAGCGCTTTAACACACTCACCTAAAGTCAGGCCTACGAGCAGTGTGGTTAGTTTTCAGTTTTCGTACCATACAGCTTTACTTTGTATTAATTTCAGAAGATACAACTCTGTCCAAACAAACAATCGTTATTTTTGAATTTTGAATATTTTTTGCATATATACTTCTAATTTCCACTATTCTCAGTTTTCGTAAGAGTTGTCATATGAGATGTACGGTTTTTTGTACATACCTACATATGCACTTTACATATATTTGAGATGACGCTTTGAAGCGAAGAAATTTTTTGTTTGTTAGATTTATCGTCATTTTTCAGACATATTGCAATTACTACTGTAATTAATATGCAATTTTTAATTTTGTTTAAATGGTGCGTGGTAAAGAAGAAGAAAGAGCATATATTTCAAAAATTCATAACTGCACTGTATTCTTAATCGGACCGGTTTCTGGCATTTCAGCCTTCATCAGCGATTTATTGAACATTGTGATAATTGTTATGTTTTTAATTGAATAGATTGTTTCTATATGAAATTTTTTTTTTCTACTTAGGGCGGCCGTGAGGTTTTGAACCGTGAACCTTCACATACACTCGTACTTGCACTTTTTGGTCAGCGCTTTAACACACTCACCTAAAGTCAGGCCTACGAGCAGTGTGGTTAGTTTTCAGTTTTCGTACCATACAGCTTTACTTTGTATTAATTTCAGAAGATACAACTCTGTCCAAACAAACAATCGTTATTTTTGAATTTTGAATATTTTTTGCATATATACTTCTAATTTCCACTATTCTCAGTTTTCGTAAGAGTTGTCATATGAGATGTACGGTTTTTTGTACATACCTACATATGCACTTTACATATATTTGAGATGACGCTTTGAAGCGAAGAAATTTTTTGTTTGTTAGATTTATCGTCATTTTCGCATCAAAAATATTTTGTTTTATAGTTCTGTTCCGGAGTTAAAAAAAAAAACACACACTGAATAAAAAGCTCGTACATATATAGAAACAAACATAGCTCAGACCAACAAACACAAATTTTTATTTTCATATCAATTATGTGTGTTTCTAAATTTTGTACGGTGCCCAACACAATCATGACTGTGTTTCGTTTTAATATTTCGTTATAACATTTTTCTATCACATATTTTTTGTTTCGAACGCACATAAACCACACAGATTCGAGTGTAACTTTATTTTAAGTTCGTTTTCTTGTACGTGTATTGCTAAAAAACATTATCCATATTATTATGAAAACAAAAATATGTGTTGGCTGCTTTAGAACAGAACATTGTGTGTTTCATGTGTATATTTGCAGAACCTTGTTCTGTTCATAAATTCGATAAATATATGTATAAATTTATTACTAAAATTCTATATTTTACGTTTTCTTATAATAAACGAACGTACATGTAACGGGCAGAATATAAAAAAAACAAATTTTGTAGAATAAAGCACTTATTTGGAACTCTTTGAAAATGCTTACAAGAAGTGGTTAGTGCCATCCTGAATAGTAATTTTCCGTTCGTATAATATCAGTAGTGAAAACAAATCACACTTATCATAATTTTTTTATAGCAATGGTAATACATATAGGAACTATGTATGTATGTTTGTTTGAAGTATTGTTTTGAGTTTTCAGAAAAAAAAAACAATAAAATTCAGTATACTTCATCGATATTATAATCTTACTTAAATTAAGAGAATTAATGTAAAACCTTTTTTTAGGAAAACAAACCTTAAAATAAGAATAAGTAATTTTTTTTTAAAATAAGAATAAGTAGTTTTTTTTTATTCTAAAGTTTTGTATAAACATAAAAAACAAGATTTTATCTAACAGCTGATAGTTAGCAACTTCTGCCCAGCTTTCTATACCAAACGAAAAAGTTTAGGTAAGGTTCTCTCTCTTAAGCGCTCTCATTTAAAATTTTTTTTAATACGGGAACCTTTTGGGTAAGTTTGAGTTAGTTTGAGTTAATATCAAAAGAAAATATTGAAATGCTCTCTTTATATAAATAAGTTGAAAAAAATAAGAATTTAAGAATTTACAAAATAAATAATTATTTAATAAAAGTTTATTTTGTAATTCTTCGATATAATACGCGTTTAATATAAATAATAATATTGCTTTAATTATTACTAGCATGGCAAGAGGTATTAGCAATGATCAAATAATATTTTTATCATGACATTTATCGTTATAACGCATTAACTCACTCAATTATAGAATATAAGCAAAATAAATTGTTTTTATTAATTCCAAAACTTGCAATAATTTGTACAAAAATAAATCAAATTTATCAAAACAAAACAAGTAAGAAAATTATAGTCGGTCTAGACCGACTATATGATACCCTATATTATACGTTTATAGACCCTACCTCTTAGGTCCAACTAATTAGATATTAAAAATAACCATAAACCAAATTTGAGTGGCATTGCTATTATTTTTTTTTGCCTTCGGATATGAAAAAGTTCGTATCGGATGTCGAAAAATTGACCGATCTTAAGACTAAGAATTGTCATACACGGTTTATTTTTGGACTACTGATGAATGGATGTGATAAACATACTTTAACCTAATTTGACCGAGATCTATATGATAATTTGGATATTATGGCAATTTAAGTCGATCTCATAGGGGTTATTTGTATGGGGACTAGGTCCTAACAAGAAACGATTTACACCAATTTCTGAGTCGATCGGTATATAAAAGATGGGTCTAGGTCAAATATTTTTGGTAGTTACAAACATCAGCATAATAACAAAACTATTGACTGGTGGCAACATTGTTTAATTTCACAGCAAAATTGTAAAAGATCAACACCACTAAACGATCACTTCGAAAATAACAGGACTTTTTAGTACTAAAAAAGAAAAGGAAAGAAAGCAAAGCATTAAAACTTCAACGCTATCTTCGTTGAGTTTGAGTGCTTCGTGGTCGTCGTTATCGTCAACATTAACATCTCCATTGCTGTTCGACATTTTGATCTTCGGTGCTTTTATTTTTTTTAAATAAAATTTGAAACAAATTGTGGAAATTCTTTCTAAATTATATTAATTTTTTTTTATTTTAATATAATTTTTAGTTGTAAATTCTTTTTTTTTTTTAAACAATAAAGGATTTTTAATTAACACTAAAATGGTAAGTATTAATTTAAATGATCAAGGACATTTGAGGTTATGCAGTGCAAAAAACAAGGGTTGCAAAATTATGCGAAAAAGTTAATTAAACTTGCATGCTTATACATTCTTACCTAAAAGAAGAACTCGTTTTCTCTTTTGTTAATTATCTGTGTTGTGAGCAAAAGCCTTAGATTTGGAGAAGTTATGTTATGTTAGTGTTGTAATAACTGTGAATAATTTATATGTATATTATTACATTTGTGAATATAGATTTCTCAAAAATTTACACAATCATTAATGTTTTTAGCTAGCATATTTTCTCTTTATTATACATAAATTCAAATATTATAAATTAAATAAAAGAGTATTGCAAATTTCTAAGATAAAATGATTCTATTTGTTTGGAAATTTTTAATGATATCATACAGTCGCTTCAAAAACTGAGTGCTCACCACCAACTTTAAATTTCAAATGAATTTTTTACTAAAATTTAATATATTTTTAAGACATAAAAAATGTCATTTTATCCTTTAAAATATGCAGTTTCATATTATACATTAACAAACTAAAATAATTTTCGAAATCTTATATACAATAACAAAAGCAAAAACAGTACTTATTTTTAACAACAAAAAATTGAGTGCTCACTTATGATTATTCTAAGGAAATTACTTAGAACATAGAAATTTTTTTAATTTAGTTTATTTTTAATTATGGCTTCTAATCGTCTCTGAACAGAATTTACCAAATTTTGGGTCACCTTTGACCAGATCATTTTGTTGTGAATTTCTCTTTCTCTTACCATTTTTCCCAAATGATTCCAGAGATTTTCGATGGGCTTAATGTCTGGAGACTGGGGAGGTGTTTCCATCCATTTTGGAGTATTATAGAGAAGTCATAACTTAGTATTGACCGCCGTATGTTTTGGGGTGTTGTCCTGGGTGAAGATATAATTTGACGGCAGACCAATGTTTTGTACACTGGACCTGAAATGGGTCTTTAAAATGTAGATATATTTTTTGTGATCAAACATTCCATCGATTATATGCAAATCGTTAACACCACCAGCACTCATACATCTGCGCACCAATACTGAGCCATCCCCCTGTTTAAAAGTGGAACATAGGTTTTTATCTCTTAATTTTTCATTGGTCTTTCTCAACACTTTAGACCTTTCGTCATTACCATACTTGTTAAATTTGCTTTCGTCTGTGAAAATAACACGATTCCAGAACTCCATAGTCTAATTTTTATGGGTTTTTAGCATACTTAAAGCGTTTTTCACCTTGTTTATGAATGGTTTCTTCCTGGCAACCCGATCGTGATAACCAGCTGCATAGAGTACATTGCGGACTGTATTTACAGAAATATTGAGACCAAACTTTATATTTATCGTTCCGTAAGTTTTGCCTTTTGTGTTTCTATATTTATCAATAATTTTTTTGACGGTGGAATATGGTCCTTTTACTATTTCTCCAATTGATTTTTTGGAAACGCGTAAGTTAATTGTAATTTTTTTCGAATTCAGTAGTCTCTTTTCATTTTGGAGGCATGTCAAAAATTACCGCCGAAATAGTTCTATCTGATTTAACAGATGTGCTATTAATTATATTTAAAAATGTTGTTATTTAAATTTTATGTTTTATTTCTTAAAAGTAACGTTATTTTTCTCCAGTATGTAGCAAAACATATATTAAGTACAAGTGAGCACTCACTTTTTGGAGCTAAATTTTGTTTACTTTCCCAGTAAAAACCAGTAAAAACCGAAATTTCAAAGATTAAGAAAAATTAGTTCTCAAAAACAAAAATATTCAAAATAATAAACGAACAGCAATTTGTAAGAATTTCATAGAAACAACTGATTCTAAACACATTTGAAATTGAAGAATTGAAACTCTAAACTAAAAAAAATAAATATATGTACCTTAATTAGAAGATTTTTTTTTATTTAACATGTGAAAATATTCATTGAAACTAATATCATTACCTATTGCTTTTGAAAAAAAAAAAACATTTATTATGAAAGAAATTGGCAAAATATGTATATTTTTTGGCAGGAACCGGTTTTAAAAGATTAAAATTAATGAAACCTGGTTATTTGAATGTTTACTTACTTCTTCTATCGTTAATTTCCTCAGAATTATTATTTAAAATTTTCGCACAAAAAATAAAATGGTAGTATTTTTGTTTTATTTACCACAAAACTCAATCATATGTATTTCAAACGTGTTTTTTCTTGCTTGCTAATTCTTACTGGCAAAAATATATCCTGTATAAACTAGCAAGTTTTCAAAAAATTAACTGTCACTTTACGCCCTCATTTTTTCTCTTTTACTTGGTTTTTGAAGTAAACGAACAGGATCCAGTAAATTTTGTGATAATTTGTACAAATTATTACAAATTATCACGTAAACGAACAGAGCTATTAACTCGTAGTGTCTGCTTGATGTAAAGAATGATCTAACAAATTTTTCTTGCGAAAAATCGTTGAAAAAGTTTTTTGATTTTTGACATAGATATTTTCAGTCAAACAACTATTTAATTTCATGATGGTAAATTAATTTACAAATAAAGGATGTATAATAAAAAATTGGTTTTTAACCTTCCTATACCCGCGCGTTGGTCTGTGAGACCAACAAAACACTTTTTTATACATACTGTTTTTTCCAGAAAAGCTAGAAAATTGAGTTTTCTGTTAGCTGCCGGATTCTATCCATGCTTTATTTTATTCCATGGCAAGTGTTTGTACGATACGGTACGGGTGTATTCGGTCAAAATTCGGTGTGTGAGACCGACGCGGGTATTTCCTGATTTTAATTTTAAGGCTGAAAACTAAGTCAACGTGTGTTTTTTGTATTGCACAAGAAGTATTTTAAAGTTTGTAAAAGTAAATTTTTTTTAAAGGCGTTTTTGTTTTGTTTTTGTAGTATTTAAGAAAAAACCATCGATTTTGATGGCTATTTTGTAAAAGACTGCAAATTAATAAAATTAATGAAAAAAAATTAAATGCATAGCTTAATTTTTTTTATTATATCTTCAAGTTTTATAAAAAATATTTATTTGTTAAAGGTTTATTTCGAAAAACTAGGGAACAGGGGTTCAAACTTTCGGTCTGTTAGACCGCGCGCGGGTATATGTGTTACAAAATTTAGCGCGGGTATAGGAAGGTTAAGAAATTCTTTTTAAATATTAAAGTACATAATAATAAACATTACAGTGTAGTACATAAAAAAAAAAATTAAAAAAAGTTTCGACAAAATATAAATGTTTAATAAAAATATTCATTTGAAAATTAAAGTCGGTGGTGAGCACTCAGTTTTGGAAGCGACTGTACATTAATTTCCTGAACAAACGTTAAATCCTTTTTGAGAATCAGAAATTTAACGTGAGATTTTAAATGTATAAATAGGACACTTTGTTGGGGATTTCTTCTGCTCATGGAGTTAGCTGATAATAATTTTTTTTAAACCAACAATTCTTCCAATTACTTATGTTTTGTATCGTTGACAAACTAATAAAACAGCAACTGCAAAATTATTATCTGGGAAGTAAATGTCAGGAGGAGGAATTCCTCCGCAGAGACCTAAGAGATTGAAAAAGTTTTTTTTTTGACGAATAGTCGAATTTTGAAATAGATGACAACTTGTACGCTTTTTAATACTTACCGTTACCGTTTCAAAACCTTTTAAAATTGAGTACCAATACCTCTAAAAAAATTACATATACGAACGAGCCTTTTCTGAAACTAACATCGAAGAAATAATTTTCCGGTAGGATTCAAAAATTCGGCATACGTTAGGATGGATTTCGTTCAAATATATTAACGTTATTCCAGCCTAAAACCCAATCGAAAACCTTTGCCGAATGTGTGGTCGTCGAGTTTTCCAGGAAATCGACAATACACAAGTGTTTTGGACTTCAAAATGGTCGTAGTCAATATTTTGAGTAAACAAGTTAAACTGGGGGGAACAAAAACGGCAGACCGTACACCAGCTAAAATTTTTTGATGCTACGCGTAAATATTTGACATATTTATACCCTATACCACTATGTGGTTTGGGTATAATGACTTTGTACTGCTGTTTGTAACTACCAAAAATATTTGACCTAGGCCCATCTTTTATTATACCGATCGAATCAGAATCACTATCTGATTCGATTTAACGATCTCCGTCCGTCCGTCTGTGTGTCCATGTAAACCTTGTAATCAAAGTGCAGGTCGCAAATATGAATATATTTTGACGAAATTGGGTATATAAGCTTTTGTCGGCCATAGGATGAACGCTATTGAAATTGGTGAGAAGCGGTCTATGTTCAGACCTAGCCCCCATACAAATGACCAATATGAAATCGACATAAATTGCCATAACTCTTAGTCATAGGCCCCATATAGAGCTGCTTCCCGATCTTCACTTAAATCTATCAAAGAACAAAAATATTGCACTGATTCCTCTCAAATTTTGTTTGTATATATTTTTGCAAAATACAAGACACTTTACCAAACATGGTCATGATCGGTCCATTTTTGGGCCTAGTCTCCATATAGATATAGCATCCGATATGAACTTTTTCATGTCTGCAGCCAAAAAAATTAATAAAAATCCCACTCAAATTTGGTTTATGCTTATTTTCTATATCCAGTTAGTTGGGCCTAAGAGATATGGTCTCTAAACGCATGGTATAGGGTATCGTATAGTCGGTCTAAACCGACTATAATTTTCTTACTTGTTTTTTTTTCATTTTGTGGCGAATTTCGATATTATACTTTAAAGCGCGGTTATAGTTATGAAATACTGAAATCACAATTGTTAGTCATAACTATGTAAATTGATAACATCGTAAGTCAAAATTTTGCAACACGAATGATACACTTTAAGAACTGCAACAGGTTTTACCAAAACGATTTTAAACTTGGATATATCTGTGGTCACAAGCATTAACCGCCTAAGTCGAAAAATAACTTTTTATATAAATATAATGGGGCTTCACTACGATTTATGTAGGTCAGTATATCTTTGGTAATATCAGTGTTAGAAAAATGGGGATTTCACTTAAATATAAAGTTTTTTTTAGTAGAATATGATAGCATACATAACTTAAATAGTCGAACATCATGCTTTCGAGAAAAATAAGTTTTATTATATAAATGTAATGGGGCTTCATTACGACTTAGGTCAGTATGTTTTCATTAAAAACTGTGTTAAAGAAGTGGGGATTTGACGTAAATATAAAGCGTTGTTGTTAGTAGAATATGTAAGCATACATAACATTCTTAAGTCGACTTAGGCGGTTATCGCTTCTGACCACAGATATTAAACTACCAAGCGCGGCTAAAGTTACGATACGATACGAAGTGATAATAACACAGGCGTGGCATCTACGCTAGGAAAACTTTACTCGTGGTATTATCATTTCCAGGCTAGGCCATGCTCCGGCGAAAAAATGTAAAAATGTCGCTTAAATGTATATTAACACCATCAGGAAAATCATTTATTATTCCGGTTTTTATTCTTCCCATTATTTTACAAGTAAATATAAGATTAAAATATTGAGAAATACAATTCTGTTTAAAAAAACAATTGAAAGAAAACGTTAGAAATTATAAATATTTGAATAAAGGTTAACATTTTATACATTTACTTTCAGACCATATTCTATTTTTATTGTTTTAATCAACTCTGGTACAGAAGTTAAAAAGTTCCCATTGTTTTGTCATCACTAAAAAAAATACTTTTTCTTCGTTTATCTGCTTTGGTTTTAAAATATAATATTAGGATTTAACGCGAAATTATTTAAAAAGAAATTTGACAAATTTTGAATTTCGTAAAACTTTCCAATGTATTTTCACCAGGGTTCAGAAGAATTCATGTATGAACACTTAAATTTGAACATTCATTAAAAATTGTCATGAATGAAACTTCCTAAATATTTTGTTTTATGCTCGCATTATTCGAAATTGAATAGCTAAAATTTTTTTAATTTTAAGCACACATAAATGAATACATTTGTTTTTTTTTTAAGTACCTATGTGAATAGTGAGCAGTAAAAAATTCCAATGCTCAAATATGAAAGGCGTACTCATCGCTCTCATTATTATTAACGTATGTCGTAAAGGCAAAGATAAAACAAGAGAGAAAACTGCTAAAATTATGACAAAAAATTAAACTGACATTTGATAAATAACTACAAATAGAACCGCATTTTTATTGCCTAAAAAAAATTCAAGAGACAACCATTTCGAAATTATTCGATAAATGTTTGTTACCTTAATCATGCTTAGGGAGCTGATATTATTTTTTTTGTAACAACTGTTCGAGAAATAAAAAAAATACTAAAATGGAATTTGTCTTTGAAAAATACATAATAATTTTTTCATGATCTCTTACCAAAATATGAATTTATTATATTTCATTATTTTTATGATTTTTTATATGATATCCAGCTTTTTTTATAAGTAATATAAAGGGTACCAAACAAATGTATACACTGTGCCAATTAAATTTACTCCAAGAATTAACTGACGAGTATGGTGGAGATATGCATGGGATTACTCGGTTAACCGATACAAAAAATCGGACTGTCGGATTATTAAAAAATAAAATTATTTTAAACTGGTTTAAAAGGCACTAACCCCAATTATTTGCACTTTACAAGGGTAGCAGTTTTAAAACTTGCGAGGGATGCATTAAAGATGCTTGCATTTCATTTAGGATATATAAAAAAATACACTTTTTGAAAAAAGTTTAAATAAAATATAACGGCATAAGTCTTATTTTGCAGTTTTACATTTTATTCGAAGAACACTCATTTCAGTATCTTTAAAAAGTTTATATCTTTGGATACTCATCTTATGTAACATCGAAAATTTGGATAAAAATATAAATGCGGAATTTAAAAATTGATATAAACATTTCAGTGATGCTATTATTTTACTAATACGAGGGCGGATCAATAAGTCCGCGACTTTTAGAATGAAACAGTTTTTTGAAAAAAAAAAAATATTTTTCAACATAATCTCCGTAGTCCAACGTTTCTCCAATTTTTGTATTCCTTCCAAAAAATAGGATTTTTCGAGGTCCATAAAATAGGCATTTTTGATCAATAATTTCATCGTTGGAGCTAAATCTCTTTCCAACGAGCCCTTTCTTTAGGTTTGGAAATAGGGGGCTAAATTCGGAGAATATGAAGGATAAGGTACCAATTCGTTGCTAAATAAACAATCCTTTGAAGTTGTCACACGATTACGTTTATGGTCAAATGAGAGCAAAGGCGGTACCCATCTTGCAGACCCATCATATGAAATGCCTATGGCATCAACAATCTCACGCACTTTTACTCTTCGATCGACCAACACCATATCGTGGATTTTTTGACATTTTCGGGTGTATTGATCTCAACTGGCCGTCCAGAACGTTCAGCGCCATTTGTATTAGTGCGACCACAACGAAAGTCAGTAAGCCACTTTTTTATCATTGAAATCGATGGTGCAGAGTCCCCATAGTATTTATCAAGATTTTACTTGGTTTGATTGACGGTTTTTTTTCGCAACAAATAATGCGAAAAAACACGAGGTTGTATGTTTTGAACAGCTGTTAAACGCAAAGCAAATTACGGAACTTGCTCAAAATTTTACAGTAGTCTACTAACAGGTGTTGTTTGATGGGAGCAGTGTTGCATTTCATATAAATACGAGGGAAGTTCAAAATGTCACGGACTTATTGAACCGCCCTCGTAACTATAAAATATCCAGTAAAAAGACATTGCCAAAATTCAACGAAATAACCACAATTCTAGTTTGGTCAAATCACCAATGAATTTGACAATATCTGCTTTGATGTGCTTCACTCTGCTTTTGCAGGGCATTGTTATAAAAAACGCTTCTTAAAATTATAGAAAAAAATTCAAGGAGTAGATTCTAGTACAGCATGGTCTGGAGTATATTATCTGGATCAAAAATTGTATTCCAGTTGTTAAACAAATATTAATAAATTTTATAATCATACTAATGAAATTAAATCGAATTCAAATTGCGTAAAAAATAAGTCGTGAACAAGAATTATGCGAAGTGAACAACACACAATTATTTGTTTTTAAGAGAACATTGTTCACATGATTTCCGGTCTTTTTACCATATATTTTTTAAATATAAAATTTAAGCCCATTTAACATATTTCTCATCATCCATAAGGTAATCATTGAATTTTTTTCCGTAAAGGAAGCGAATGTGTTAACTGGAATGGAACGCATACATGTTACATTTCTTTTAAGAGATTGATAAACACTTTCAAGTTACGATTTTTTTTTTGCTTACACTTTCATTCATTAATTATAATAATCTATAGTATCAGATTCCAGCGCTCGAAATTCGAAGCAGCTTTATTTATCAACTTAGCCAATTCACAAACCAACACTTTTATGGTTTACATTAGATTTACATTAAAAAATTCAATGAAACATACATAGCATATGTATAATTTTATGTATGTGTTAGTAGCAACTTTAAATGCAATTTACTCAAAATAAAGGAAAAAATTTAAAAATCTGTAAATGTGTGAACGGCTAAAAAGAAATACCTTTCAAATAATATACGTTTGGTCAAAATCGGGATAAAACGGTAGAACAAAACATCGGTCACAAGAAATTGCCTAGCCTATTAATATTATGAATTATAATATAAAAGAGTTGCGTCTATGATCATCATCGCCCAGCCCAAACCCTTCAAACCAGAACTTTGAAATTTGGACTGTAGGTTCATCTCTCGACGTAAAGATCCACTAATAAGAGATTTTTTTTTAGAAATTCGTACATTAAGGGGGCAAAAGTGGAGAAAAGGGGGGAAATGGTAACAAATGAATCTTAAGAATATGAAATTTGGTGTGTAGAGTCCATCCGAAAAACAAACATAGGCTCAGACAGACTCCACCGAAAAGGTGGGCATCAGTCAAGGATGAATTTATTGCTAACTCTAACGTCTAGGTGAGGAAAAACTGCCAAAAA
This sequence comes from Cordilura impudica, assembly GCA_963682025.1. NCBI lineage: Eukaryota > Metazoa > Arthropoda > Insecta > Diptera > Scathophagidae > Cordilura > Cordilura impudica. Next base: position 146,573,267 of record OY821519.1, read on the forward strand.
GGGGAAAAATTGTACATTTGGTATCTTCAAGGCAAGCGAATCTAGGAATATGAAATATAGTATGTGGATTCCACCAGAATGAAAAAGGATACCTTTTTGTATCTTACAAAGTATTTTAGGAATATGAAATTTGAGACACAAACATCGGACAAGAAAAAAATTTGTTTTAATTCGAGCCTTTAGGGGTAAAACGGCCAAAAAATTGGAAAACTTGTAAATTTTCATCTGAAAAGAAACAATTCCAAAAACTATAGTCATTATAGACCGATAGCCTATACCATGCTTTAGAGAATTGGTCTTAGGTCCAACTACCCAATTAGTTGGAAAGCATAAACCAAATCTGAATGGAATTTTTATTAATGTTTGGCCTGCCGGCCCATATTTGGTAAAGTAACATATTTTTTGCAAACAACATATACAAACCGAATTTGAGAAAATCTGTGCAATATTGCTTTCTTTTATAGGTTATAGGCTATGACTAAGAATTGTCCTATAGGGTTTATTTTTGGACTACTGATGTAATAAACACACTCGAACCCAATTTGACTGAGATCTGTATGATAGTTTGGGTCTGATGGCAATTTAAGTCGATCTCATGCACCAATTTTCAAAAATTTCAACAGTGTTCGTCCTATGGCTGATAGAAGCTCATATACCAAATTTCATCAATATATATATATATATATATATATATACATATAAGGGTTTCATGTCAAGTGCAACAACTTTTGAAACCGATGTCTCCCGATCGGGTTGAACTTTACACCAAGGTTAGTCCTATTGGATAGTAGTTTAGACACAATTTTTCAACAAGATCGGTCAAGATCTCTCTGAGTTAGAGGGGATCAAAATTTGACATTTTGGCGAAACAGGTGTTTTTTTCTCAACCATGTAACTTATTACCTATTCTCCTTAGCAAATTTTCTCCCAAATAGTTTAGATAGCTATTTTTTCAATATTTCGGAAAAAAATACTTAAAAAAAAACAATTTTTTTGTAACTTTTTTTTGCTAAATCAAAGCATTTTTTGCCTTTTTTTCAAAAAGGGCATTTTTTTTTTCATAAGAAAGCTTAGGATTTTTCCTTTAAGAGCTTTTTGGTCGCTTAGCGGGATGGGAGTGGGATATCTATCAAAATAAATATTTTGTAACTCAAGACAACGGTTTTTCAATTTTTCACAAATGCAGTATTTTGAATTTTTTCCTATTTGTGTGTAAAACCTTACAAATAAAACTTATACTGAGAAACTAGACAAATTAAACTTTCCGAAGGTATGTAACATACCTTCATAACATAACAGAAGAGAATGGCTCTCTGTAACCTGAAAGAGTTATTTGCAATATTTCAATCTGAACACGAGGATGTTAAAATTGGCTTCACGAAATTTACCCAAATGAGGCCAAAACACAGCGGAACTCACACAGTATGCGTTTGCATTTACCATGAAAATGTTAAACTGATGTTGAAGGAAATCAACTTAAAATATTTATTTTTATGATTCGGCAGAAGATTTACACGATTACCGCGATTGCCTTAAATTGACTATTAGGACACATACAACAACTTCTTGCCACTTAGGTGAATGTACCAATTGCCCGAAAACCACATTCATCAAAGAAAATTTAATCAACTCTTTAAATCGAGAGTATATAGAGGAGGTCAAATTTGATTCTCGGATTCAGACTGACGGATGCACATTGAAAACAATCATTTTAAATGTGGATGATTTTGTGGAAGAAATGTGTACAGGATTGCTAAACTTGAGAACCCGTGACTTTTTAGTCAAAGAGCAATGGTCATTCTTCAAGGATTTGAAGATACATTTGAAGTCTGGTGAATTCGTTATTTCATATGATTTCGCAGAAAACTATAAATATGTTCTTCAGGATGCCATACAAGCATTCCACTTCAATAACGACCAAGCAACTATATTCACAGTAGTTATTTACTACATGAAAGATGAAAAACTGGAACACAAAAGTATGGCAATCATATCCGACGATTTAAAACATGATAGCGTTGCAGTTTATGAGTACCAGAAGATAATACTAAAATATCTAAAATCTAAATTTACAGTAAAGAAGGTATACTACGTTTCGGACGGAGCTCGTCAACATTTTAAAAACAAAAGTAGCTCCTCAAATCTTATGGCTCATGAAAAATTTTGGAATGCCAGCTGAGTGGCATTTTCATCCTACTGCTCATGGTAAAGGAGCATGTGATGGTATTGGAGCAAACCTCAAAAGAAATGCAGCGAAGTATAGCCTCCAGTGCTCTCATCAAGATCGCATCTTAGATGCGACTGCTTTATTCCATTGGGCAAAGAATTATTGTAAAGAAACTAAAATAGTTTTTAGTAGCAAAGAGTATCATCAGGAAACATTGAAAACACTGAAGAGCAGATTCGATGCTGCGGTAACAATCGATGGCACCGCCCAATACCATGCTTTTATACCGCTTGTCGATGGAAGACTCAAGTTGAAAAAGTTTTCAATGCAATTTCTTTCCAAAGCCAACAAATAAACCATCAGCGAAATCAACAGTAGAACCTAGTAACGCCAAGAAAGGATTGACAAAAAAACGCAGCAAATAAAGGCGACAAAAAAGCTGGATGAAAGACTGGGTATTTAAAAATTTACAAGACTTAAATACTTCATCAGCTACAATAAATTAAGTATAAAAATAGTTATGATATAAATGGATCTAATGTAATTAAGATTAAATTTTATTAAATTATTTATCTTTTTATTTTTAATATTATTATTATTATATATTAATTTAATTATTATTACAAATAAATAAAAATAATAATTTTTCAACATTTCTATAGAAAAAAGTGATTTTTTTCCTGAGGTTAACATATTCTGGGTATTACAGTATCGAGGGTATGAAATTTTAGTTGGGTATGTTATATACCTTCGGAAAGTTTAGTTTGTCTAGTTTCTCAGTATAAGTTTTATTTGTAAGGTTTTAGACACAAATAGGAAAAAATTCAAAATAGTGCATTTGTGAAAAATTGAAAAACCGTTGTCTTGAGTTACAAAACATTTATTTTGATATAAAAAAAATGCCCTTTTTGAAAAAAAGGCAAAAAATGCTTTAATTTAGCAAAAAAAAAGTCTAAAAATTTTTTTTTTTTAAAGTATTTTTTCCGAAATATTTCTAAGAACAATAGGTAATAAGTTACATGGTTGAGGTTTACACAGACGGACGGACGGACGGACAGACATAGCTAAATCGACTCAGGAAGTGATTCTGAGTCGATCTTTATAATAAAATATGGTTCTAGCTCAAATATTTTTGGTAAATATCAGCTCAAGGTCATTATACCCTGACCACTTATGAATAGTTGGTATATATTTAAATCATTTTTCCTTCTCATGTAAAGAAACGCAAATTTGAGTTACATCCTTTCCACATGAAGCCGTCGATATATATGTATGCAAAGATAGATTTTTATATTTCTAGAAACCATATGAACTTTTGAACTTAACTTATTTATATTGCATCAAATTTGCATAATTTTAGTTATATTAGATACATATTTAACTGTTTAAACCTTTATTATTGCTTATGATATAAATTAGGTTTTATTAGGTTTAAAACATTTAAAAAAATGAACTTTATTGATCAAACACAAATATAAAACTGAAAATAAGAATACAATACAATTCTTTATATTACTCTTTAATTAAAAATACTTTCAACATGCTTAGCAAACACAATTACTAAAATATTATAAAAATGATATGTCAGCGTCTGCAATTGCACAATACCTTGCGCGTGTTTTACATCCGCTGGTATGTGCATATTTATGAAGTGTTGGTATTCAATCAATTTTGCGTTAACACCTCCCCCTTTTATTCCGAGCGTCCTCGTTCGGTTAGAAATATGGAATCTTCGAAATTCTTTGTACTCCAGGTTTCTTTATTTCGGATAACTCCGGCATAGATACATTGATGGATGGACATTGAAATGTGTTTACTACTTGTGGCGTTGATGTGTTTTTCTTTTCGTTTTTAAAAACTCTTTTTTTTATAAGTAAAAGAATCATCGCAGTGATTGCCATTGATGATAGTCCACAATTTATCGTTAGGCCCCATTTATGTTTATTATTTAATATGTCTATGGCCTCTGTATTATTAATTTGGAGCTCTTTTACCATTTCTAGTGATAATGTTTCCTCAATAATTAGATTTGGGTGTTTGGGTTGCAGAATAGCAGGCAAAGGTTGAAGGTTTGTTGTTTCGAAGAAATTATATGATTTTCCTGATATATTGACGGATGCATTGTTGAATTGTATGACGTATGTACCAGTGAGGTGTTGGGGTTCTGTATTAATGTAGATTGTATCGTTGAATTGATTAAGGAGGATTGTTCCGGGTGCTATCTCTTCAATTGTGGGGATGTTCCGGTTGTCAAGTATGCTGCATTTTGAAGGTTTACTCTGGATTATGTTTGCTAGACATGTATCATTATTTATATTTTCAATATTTTTCTCATTACAAATAGTAATATTATTATAACTCTTACATCTATTTTTTATTCCAAAAATTATTTTATTACAAATTATTACATCATGGTATATAATTTTATTTATAAATTTTCCAAATTTTATTGGTTTTATTAATAATTGGTTGCAAGAAGTACTATCTGTAGTTGGTATACTTATAATATAAATGAGTGAATTATTATTAGATGCTATTTTTATTTCTGCAAATTCTAATGCTTGTTCTATATTCATAAAAGGTATTACATCTTTATTTATAATGTGTTTAACGATATTTATTTCATTGGATGACAGTATAAAAGAGTTTACAATTCCTACTTTTGCCCAATGAATGGCATATTGGATGTTTATTATTTCTTCTTTCAGGATTTCTATTTTGAATTTTAATTTTGTTATCAATTTTTCTTTTATAATATCATTATAATTAGCGTTTTTAATTATCTCGTTTGTTGCTCTTGTAAGCTCATTTATTTTTTCAAATGACAATTTATTTATGACTACTTGCTTATTGTTGTTAATCAATACTTGGTTAGTTTTTTGGGTAATAATTTCGAAATCGTCATGGTCAGGATTTCCAGCAATCCATTTCCAAGCCGATCCGATAAAATTTAAAGATCTTTTTGCCTTTGGTTTGAGTCTGTCCAAAAAACCTTGGAGTTCTGTTATTTCATGGGTTAGGAAAGGACGGAGGAAATGGGATTCGGTTACATTTGCATATATTGTCTCTTGTATGTTGTCGATAAGATTCTGATATTTATCCATTTCGATGACATGTATTATTTTAAACGTTCCTGTCTGTAGCTTCGCTAGTCCTGAATTAATAGTCACAATTTGGGAGTTAGTGTAATCCAGTATTTTGACGTCAGCTCCCGTCAATATGAAAAGTGACCTGTAAAATAACGTTCATTTAGTTTCTGATGTTGTTTTTATGAATTGTTCTGCCTGTTTCTGTAATAACTGTCGTGTTTCTGTTTTCTTTTACTATTTCTTGTTTATAAGTTTTGCTAAGTTTCGTTCCTAATCTCTTATTTTCTTTTACAAAAATTGTCTGACCTGGTTTGTAAGTGCGGGGTGGAGTCTTTTTTTGTTATGATAGTTAATGTCTTCTAATTGTTTATCTTTGAGTCGTTTAGTAACTTCAGTCCTTTCTCTTTCAATATCTTGCGGATTAGTACTGGTTCTCCTTCCGAAAAATGCTTCGACTGGTTTTTTCTGTATTGTAGAATGAATCGAGTTGTTATATTCATAGACAGACCTATGTAAAAGTTCTGAAAATGTGTTATGAACATTTTCCGCTTTCAAACAGCGCATTAACTCAGACAGAGTGGAGTGAAATCTTTCGATTTGTCCATTTACGCTACTGCTGTAGGGTGGAATTTTGAATACTTTTACATTATATTGATTTTCTAACATGAAGATAATAGATTTTGAATTAAGGGATTTCTCATTGTCTATGACAACTATCTCTGGCATTCCAAAAGAAAGAAGTATTTCCCTAAGAGGTTCCTTCACATCTTCGGTTGCTCTGGATTTTAATATTTTCGCCTGAGCGTACTTAGAAAACTTGTCTATAGCTGTTAATACGACCCTTTTCTCAGTAATGTAAATATCAACGTGTACAATCTGTCCAGGAAATTGTGGTATCGGTGTTTCCTGTATCGCTATTTTATTCGGGTGCCTTTCATATTTATTCTCTTTACAGATTCTACACAACTTAGTGATTTTCTTGATCTTCGAATGCATTTGAGGGAAATAATATTTTGTCAAGATCTGAGTTCTATTTTCTATGCTGTTTCTATGTGCTCTATTATGTTCTTTTATAATTTCGGTTTCTTGTTCCTCATTACTTTTCAGGTCTGTTACCATTATTCTGGAATACTTGACTTTATATTGTGTAAAGTTGTCTCGAAAAACTTCCTGTAATTGTCCCAAAACAGTTGTTTTGATACAGTTGATCACTGATGGGTTTAGAAATTTTTTTAATATCTCGGTGAGTATTTCTGAATTAATATTAGGTTCGTTTATAGTGTGCCTATGTACAGTTGGAAAGACTATTTCGAATTTGTACGATGGTAAAGTTTCCTCAGATGTTATACAGATTTGGTTTTTAAATACGTTTACAGGGGCGTCCGTAAATTGTATTAAGTTCTGAGATGAACTTTCGTCGCTATGCTGTGTGGATGTCATAGAATTTATTTGGGTGATATTTTGTGAAGGTCTGGACAGCGCGTCGGCAACTACATTTGTACTGCCTGGTTTATACCGTAGTTCGTAATTAAAGTCTTCTAAAAATGCTTTCCATCTTTTTAATTTGAAATTTACGTTTTTGTTATTTAGCGCGTATGTCAGTGGAAGATGGTCTGTATAAATTTTCAATGTGGCCGAGCCATATAAGTAATTTCTGAGCGATTTAAGTGCCCATACGATTGCGAGCATTTCTTTTTCATTAGTCGCGTAGTGCTCTTCGGCTCTGCTAAGTGTCCTAGATAAAAATACTATTGGTCTGTTATCTTGAGAAAGAACTGCACCCATGGCATAGTTGGATGCGTCTGTTGTCAAATTGAACTCTTTCCTAAAGTCTGGGTATGCTAACATTACGTCGTCTGAAGTTAGGGTTGCCTTCAATTTATTGAATGCATCTACTGCCTCTTGGTCGAGTTTTATCGAAACTTTGCTCGACGCATGTTTGGAAGTGCGTCCTGCCTCCCCTCTCAAGAGCATTGTCAGGGGTTTACATATTTTAGCATAATCCCTGATAAAGCGTCTGTAAAAATTTGAAAGTCCCAGGAATGACCTCAAGTCTTTTAGTGTTTTTGGCAAAGGAAAGTTCACTATAGCTTCAACCTTTTTTGGATTCGTTTTTATACCGGATTCTGAAATTATATATCCCAAGAAGTCTACTTCGCTCTTCAGAAATTCACATTTGTCTAGCTGAACTTTCATATTCGCGAGTTCTAGAGTTCTGAAGATGACTCCTATGTTCTTGAGATGCGTTTTTTCGTTTTTGGCAAAAATAATTATATCATCCATGTAAACAAAACAAATTTTTCCAATGTGTTCCCTAAGAATGTCATCTAAAGTGCGTTGGAAAATGGACGGAGCATTTTTCAGTCCGAATGGAAGTCTGGTAAATTCGTATTTACCATTGCTTACTGAAAAAGCCGTTTTCTGCCTATCATTTTCCCTAAGTGGAATCTGGTGAAACCCACTTTTCAAATCCAAGACTGAAAAAAATTTATTTTGTCCTAATTGCGGAAGTACGTCATTAATTTCTGGGATCGGGTATTTATCTGGAATGGTTTGCTCATTCAACTTACGATAATCAATTACCATTCTAAATTTTTTCTGCCCTGATGCATCTGTTTTTTTCGGTACAATCCATATTGGAGAATTGTATGGGGATCGAGATGGTCGAATAATCCCATGATCTAGTAATTCCCGTATCTGTCTATCAACCTCTTCTTTCAAATGCATAGGATAAGGATAATATCGTGAATATACCGGATTATCGTTTCTGGTTTGAATTTCCGCGACTACTGCGGTAGTGTATGTTAGTTTTTCATTCGGATCATTGAACAAAGATTTATGCTGTTCTATTACCAGTTCTAAATTGTCCTTTTGTTGTCTCGTCAGGTGGTCCGTCCTAATATTTATTGCATTTACTGATTGTGAGGGTTTTTGTTTAATTTTGACTTTTAATTTATTATTAATTACCATACAGTCCCTAGCTGTATAGATAACCGCACACAATTGTTTGAGGCTATCGTTGCCTAATATTCCGTGAAATGATTTTAATGATGGCAAAAGAAAAAATTTTATAGCAGGAGAGTTTTTGTCAAAAAGGTTAATAAACGTATGCTGAGTTATTGGAGTTTTTCCTCCCACTGAGTTAGCAAAGAAGGAATTCTCGTTTGGCAACGGATTTTTTATCAAAGAGGGTTGAATATAATTTTTATTCGAACCCGTGTCAATTAATATTTTTAGAATTTGTCCGACATTCGTCCTACACTCGAAGTAAGGCAGGGACGAATTCGTTAGTCTAAAAAATGAATATCAACGAATTCTTGTGGTTCGCATTGCTCGTTGGTGCTGATAATGTCGTACTGACTTTGTATATAGTCGTCCAAGGGTGGTAGTTGTTCGTCGGTCTCATAATTTTCTAACTGTGACTCGTAATATTGTTCATTTAAATCATTTTGTTCCTCCGTATCTAAATGGAAATTTCTTTGAATTTTCTGCGGTTTACGCATTTGATCGGATTGATCTGTAGGTCTTTTACCGAAGAAGTTATTGTTTAGAGCTGGTCTGTTCATATAGTTCACTACTCTTGATTGCATAGATCTGTCAACGTCCATAGGCTCTGGACGAGGTTGTGGTTTAGGTGCAACTGGTCTTGGTGGTTGCAAATTTGTATTAGGATAGTATTGTCCCTGATTAATATTATTTTGGAAACGCATAGGGGGTACCGTATTGTATTTTTGCGAGTTAGGATAGGGTTGTGGCATATATCCTAGTTGTGGATAAAATGTCGATTGATTATTTCCGCGATATTGAGTCTTGATAGGTACATGTGGAATTTGTTGGTTATTCTGTCTGTGTACTCTGTTCATTTGGTTATGCGAATTTGCAAATTGAGCCCTAGTGAATTGATTTTCCATTTTCAAACATAACTGAAGTGCTTGTGGAAGGTCTGTAGGTTCTTTCATTCCAAGATGTATTGACATATGACCCTTAAGACCTCTAATAAATGTGTCTAGGGCTTTATCCCTGTATGTCTGTGCAAGGAGGTCCATGGATTCACGGCCTATGTCCATGCATGATAATTTGTTCATAATAAGTGAAAGGTGTGAATATACTTCTTGATAGAAGTCCTGAACTTTATTATTTCCCTGCACTAATGTAGTCATTTGGTATTCTAAAGTTGTAAGATCGCGTTTATCCGCGTAGTGAAGTGTGAGGCATCTTGAGATGCAATCCCAATTCAATGGGGTATTGTACGATTCTAGAGCCGCGTCGGCATTTCCAATAATTTTATTTCTTATTGTGTTTAAAATGGCGAAATATTTGGGGGTGCCTTTTGTTGAATCATATAGTCTGAGAATGCGGTCGACACTTTTCTTCCATGAGCTAAACTCTGAAGCATTTCCTGAGAATTCACGGAGAGATCTAACCACGTCTGGGACCTTATCTAAATCTGTTAAATTGTTCCTATACCTGTCCTCTATTATTTGGTCTACACCAGCTATATCTGAATTTGGGTTCAAGTGCTGCCTAACGGCGATTTGGCATTGTTGTGCACAAATTCTCGCTATAGTTGCCTCCATGTTTGCTGAGATTCTATTTTGATTGTCATTAGGTTCTGGGATTATAGGATTAAGGACCGGGGGTCTAATAAGGTTACTCGGATTTGACATGACTAACTTTTTTTTAAAAAAAAAGGATTCTTTAAATTCTGTTTCTGTTCTGTTTTCAGATCTATTTGTTAAAAAAAATTTAATTCTAAATTTAACCTTTATATTTTTTTTAAGTTTGCTTCTCTTATATTTAAAAAAAATTAATTTGCTTATATTTTAAAATTTTAACTTTTTAGGTTTCACTTATGATTTATTTTAAAAATTTCGGATTTCAAAAATTAAAAATTTTAGTTAAAAAATCTTTCAAAAATTTACTTTTTTAGATTTATCTTTTTTAGATTAAAAATTTTATTTCTTTTAGAAATTTATTTTTCAAAAATTTACTTTTACTTCTTTAAGTTTTCCACTTATGCTCTATAAAAATTTACTTCACTTTTTAGATTATCACTTGTAAAAAATTTACTTTTCTCAAGAATTCACTTATATTTTGTTTTCACTTAAAATTTTTTAAAAAATACTACTTTTTTTTTATATTAAGATCTTAAACTAACTTACATTACAACGGCTACCAGCATAGTAAAGTTGAAGGTTTTAACGTTGTCCTTTTTCTTTCGTACTGGGGTGTCTCCGCCTTACTGTTGCTTTACCCGAATGCCTGTAGACTATTCTGTTGGTGTCGTTGATATCCTATGGGATATTTGGTGTTTTTATGCAGTTGCCAGTATTGTAGAAACGGTGTAGCCTGTTGGGTACTTCTGCGTTTTTTATATACTGTTGGGTTCGCGCTATATCCTATGGGGTATTTCTTGCGCTTTTTAATGTTGGGCGCCAATTAGGTTTTATTAGGTTTAAAACATTTAAAAAAATGAACTTTATTGATCAAACACAAATATAAAACTGAAAATAAGAATACAATACAATTCTTTATATTACTCTTTAATTAAAAATACTTTCAACATGCTTAGCAAATACAATTACTAAAATATTATAAAAATGATATGTCAGCGTCTGCAATTGCACAATACCTTGCGCGTGTTTTACATCCGCTGGTATGTGCATATTTATGTAGTGTTGGTATTCAATCAATTTTGCGTTAACATATATGTAAATAAAAAAAAACATTAATTCCGGTCTGCAAATGTCATTTTATTGCTATAAAACTTTCAAACTTTATCTGTAAATGCAGCGAAACGTTTGAAAATTGTGCAAATAAAATTTTAAAAGAATTTCCAAACTTACAATTTTTCTATACCAACACGAAACGCAAATGCAGAAGCTCCAAAATAAGCCCCTAATAAAAGAAATATTTTTTTTGTATCATAATAAATTATAAAAAAAAAATTACATTCAATTTTTAGATATTTATATCTACGGTTCTTTTCAAGATCAAGTTTTACATGATATTTACCATTGTTTAAAAAATAATACAGTTTATTTTAAACGCATTTTTATGGTGATGCCGAAACAGTGGAAACTTTTAAACTTCTTTACCAGAGTTGATTAAAACAATAAAAATAAAAGAAGGCTTGAAAGAAAATGTCAAAAATCTTAACCGTTATTTAAATATTATATATTCTGACGTTTTTCTTCAATTATTATAAAATAATGGCAAGAATAAAGTTTTATGAAGAGTGAAAAACTAGAATAATAGACGAATTTAGTGCTGGTCATAAGCAAAAGAATATTTGTTAGAAATTTTCTATGAATAAATCCTAACATTTATGGCGCAGGCCCCATTAAACGCGTCAAAGACAGAATAATTTAATAACAAAGGAGTTTAAAAATGTCTGAAAATGCTACTTAAAGAGATCATTAATAATCTGAAAGTAAAACTATGTCCTCGAACTGTTTCCCGATTATGCTGATCTTGGATGTTATCGTTCTGTAATGAAACCACGGATATCAGAGAAAAATCGTCTGGCTAACATTAACTGGAATGAGAAGAGAATACTGTTGGCGAATAGTATTGGCGAAAAAATGAAATATTTAAACGGCTATACAATTTGCCTATACCCACACAGGAGCAAACGCTTTAAATGTTTTACTATAATAATTTAATACAATCATTCGGTATAAGAATCATCCACCCCCAATACAATGACCATCATTTTTTCCACAGCGTTATTGTATAGTAAAGTTTTCCATTGTTTTGTCAACAACATAAAAATGAATACTTTGAAGTTTTATTTTTTTCTGAAGTTATGTTAATATTTTTTCTTTGTTAAATAAATGAAACATACAAATGTTTATTAAATCAGGGACTTAACAGTTACAAGAGATATGACGAAAAAGTCTTATTTAACCATTAACATTGATGAATTCAAATAATGGTTATAAATAACAATTATCGTTAGATATATAGTATTTATGTTACCGTAACCAATTGAAGTGAGAAATATTTTTTTTGGTTATGAATAACTATTATAGCAACCCAAAAATTTTTTTGGTTACAGATAACCATTATCGAAAGTATTTTTTTTTTGGCTATTCCTACCCGGATACATATCGTATTTTTGATCTGATGGATTCATTTCTAAGAGGGTTGTAGTTTAATTATTAAACTACTTTAATTAAACTACTTAGGGCCGTATGCAAAAAAATTAAAGTTTACTTCAAGTAGAGTTTATCAACAATTTTGTATGAAAAACTTACAAAAAGTCTAATTGAAGCCCTTAAAGTTTAATCATTAATCCACTTTTCCAGTAAATAATATTTTATTTATAAAATTAATAAACAATTCTTATAAAACTGCCCGTTTTGTTTACTTTATCAAAGATATTTTAATTCCTTGCCCTACAAACCCCTTAGAAATGAATCCATTAAATCAAAAATACGATACGGGTAACCAAAAAAATTTTTTGGTTGCTATAATAGTTATTCATAACCAATAAGAATATTTCTCACTTCAATTCGTTGCGGTAACCAAAATACTGCATATCTTACGATAATTGTTAAAATTTTTCTAAAACAAATAAATCGAATTTAAGCATAAGCTTTTCTTAAAAAATAATTAATAATTATTTTCCGTCCCTGGTTTAAATTAATAAAAGAGTTTTTAATTTTATGATAAATTTTTTTGGTATTTACCGTCCAAGTCGTCAAATATATATTTTGTTAAAAGTTTCCGTCGTATCGTCACTCACACTATATTTCTTATTGTTTTTAAATATCCTTATGTTTTAAATAATTAATATATTAATTACGCTAACAACGTAGCGGGTATACTGGTAGTTATACATATGTATATATGTATGTATAATATTCGTGAATATTTGTATAATCCTTAAAATTTTTGTATTTATTTTTAGCGTGAAGTAATTTCCATTCAAATTGGTCAAGGTGGCATACAAATTGGCAATGCCTGTTGGGAACTGTACCTACTTGAACATGGCATTAATGCAGATGGTTCGGTAAAAACTAAAGAAGAAATGCTCGCAAGTGGCAGCAGTGCTGGTACTGTGGGTAATGAAGGAACATCAAATGCCACCAATGATGCTCGTACCTTTTTCGCTGAAACCGGTTCGGGTAAACAGGTGCCGCGATCAATATTTGTAGATCTAGAACCAACAGTAATTGACGATGTACGCAATGGTCCGATGCGTAGTCTGTACCATCCCGAACAGCTGATATCGGGTAAAGAAGATGCGGCCAATAATTATGCTCGTGGCCACTATTCGATTGGCAAAGAAGTGATTGATAATGTTACAACGCGTATTCAGAAAATCGCTGAACAATGTGAAGGCTTGCAGGGATTTTTAATATTTCACAGTTTGGGTGGTGGCACCGGTTCAGGATTTACTTCATTGCTAATGGAACGTTTGTCGATGGATTTCAGTAAGAAATGTAAATTGGATTTCGCTGTTTATCCTTCCCCGAAAGTTTCCACAGCTGTTGTAGAACCCTACAACGCCCTTTTGACAACGCACTCTACGTTGGAGCATTCGGATTGTGTTTTCATGGTGGACAATGAAGCCATTTATGAGATCTGTAAGAATAGCTTAAATGTAGATCGGCCAGACTATAGGAATTTAAATCGTTTAATTGCCCAAATCGTAAGTTCGACCACAGCATCGCTTCGATTTAGTGGTTCCATGAATGTAGATTTGAATGAATTTCAAACGAATTTGGTACCATTTCCTCGCATCCATTTTCCCTTGGTGGCCTATGCTCCTCTTGTGTCAGCCGTTCGAGCATCTCACGAACAACATGCTATCACATCGTTGACAAATGCTTGTTTTGAATCTGGAAATATGATGGTTAAATGTGATCCTCGTGCTGGTAAATATATGGCCTGTTGTATGTTGTATCGTGGTGATGTTGTACCCAAAGATGTAAATGCTGCCGTTTCGGCCATCAAATCCAAACGTCACATTCAGTTTGTCGATTGGTGTCCTACGGGCTTTAAGATCGGTATCAACTACGAAAAACCGGCTTTTGTGCCAGATGGCGACTTGGCTCAAACTTCCCGAGCTGTTTGCATGCTATCCAATACCACCGCTATTGCTGTTGCCTTTAGCAATTTGTGTTATAAATTTGATTTAATGTTCAAAAAGAGAGCCTTCGTTCATTGGTATGTCGGCGAGGGTATGGAAGAAGGCGAATTTACCGAAGCCCGCGAAGATCTTGCAGCTCTGGAACGAGATTTCGAAGAAGTGGGTACCGATGGTGCCGAACAAGGTGATGAAGATGGTGCTTTCGAATATTAAGAAGGGAAGGGATAACAACCCAAAGGCATTTCAAAAACATATTAAGTATTATAGTTATTATTTTTTAAATCGTTTCTTTTAATTAAGATATTAATTTGATTATTGTTAAAGACATCTTTAATTTAATAACAAATAAAACAGAATAATAAAGTCGTTTTTTGATGGTGAATAATAAAAATAACCGCATATTTTTTAATATTGAAATCATCTAAAAAAAAAATGGTGATATTTGAACTAATCCATTCTAAATTTGATGAAATTCTGCAGAATTGTTGTTTATAATGAAAGTAATATATTTGCAAAATTTTTATTTGAAATTGTTGCGTGCCGGGAGTAGTTAGGAAGTTAATCGCTGTTGCATGAAATTATCTTGTTATAAGTTTGTCATTCCGTTTGTCATAATTAGAAAAAAATTCTGGATCCCATAAATTATGTATATTTGTGATCCTCATAACAAGCGGAGTTGATATAGCGATATCCGTCTGGCCGTCTGTGGAAATCACGATGACGATTTCAATCGGGCAGCTATGGTGCTCGTTTGATGATTCATTACCATCCTGAGAATTTTGCTATTTAAAATCGTCCAAATCGGTTGATTAGGTCACGAGAATTGAATGAAGAAGTAAAAAAGTCTTTAAAAAAAAATGATTTGTCTATGTTGTTCTCGTCACGATCACGCCCTCAATAGGATAGGAGGGGCACTCGTTTTTAGTGAGAATGATTCACTAACATCATGAGAAGGTCTCTGTTTGAAAAATCATTAAAATCGGTTTAATAGGTCCCGAGAAATTACTGAAAAATTTAAAAAAATTGAAAAATATATGTTTCTGTATTGTTCTTGTTGTTATTCTAAATGTTGTATTTTTGTCATAGCTGGACTTGTTGTTTTTGTGGTCGTTGTAATAATGTAATAAATAATAAAATAATAATGTAATAAAGTAAAAACTAACCACTCGTACATTTTTTTTTATCAAATCTGGTAGAAAATTTTAAGTTTCCATTGTTTTGGCATCACTAAAAAAATTTTGTTAAATCATTTCTGTCATCGCAAGAAGCCTGCCTGCAAAGTTTCAGATCGACTGGGTCACGGGAAAGGGGTTAGAAATCGATCCAAAATTTTGTCGACAAGCAGACACTACGAGTTAATATAAAGGCAGTAACAATTCGCCAACATCTAAAGCAAATAATGCTAAACTACCTAGTTGTTAATAAAAAGAAACCATTTAAATTTACAAAAAAAAAAATTTTGTCTTAATTTATTTAAATAAAAACACAACAATAACTTTTGATGTTGTTATTTAGGTTTGTGTGTAATATTTACATATACAGACATATTTAATTTATATATTAGATAAAAACAAGTAAGAGTGTTAAATTCGGCTGTGCCGAATTTTTTGATACCCTCCACCTGAGTCTTTAATTTTTAATTTTTAAATTTAATTTTTAAGTTTTAATTTTTAATTTTTAATTTTTAATTTTTAATTTATAAATTTTAATTTTTAATTTTTAATATTTAATTTTTAATATGCAATTTTTAATTTTAATTTTTGGTTTTTAATTTTTAATCTTTAATTTTTAATTTTTAATTTTTAATTTTTAATTTTTAATTTTTAATTTTTAATTTTGATTTTTAATTTTTAATTTTAAATTTTTAATTTTTAGTTTTTAATTTTTAATATTTAATTTTTAAGTTTTAATTTTTAATTTTTTATTTTTAATTTTTACTTTTCAATTTTTAATTTTAATTTTAATTTTAATTTTTTAATTTTAATTTTAATTTCAATTTCAATTTTATTTTAATTTTAACTTTAATTTTAATTTTAATTTTAATTTTAATTTTAATTTTAATTTTAATTTTAATTTTAATTATAATATTAATTTTAATTTTAATTATAATTTTAATTTTTAATTTTAATTTTAAATTTAATTTTAATTCTAATTCTAATTCTAATTTTAATTTTAATTTTAATTTTAATTTTAATTTTAATTTTAATTTTAATTTTAATTTTAATTTTAATTTTAATTTTAATTTTAATTTTAATTTTAATTTTAATTTTTATTTTAATTTTAATTTTAATTTTAATTTTAATTTTAATTTTAATTTTAATTTTAATTTTAATTTTAATTTTAATTTTAATTTTAATTTTAATTTTAATTTTAATTTTAATTTTAATTTTAATTTTAATTTTAATTTTAATTTTAATTTTAATTTTAATTTTAATTTTAATTTTAATTTTAATTTTAATTTTAATTTTAATTTTAATTTTAATTTTAATTTTAATTTTAATTTTTATTTTAATTTTAATTTTAATTTTAATTTTAATTTTAAGTTTAATTTTAATTTTAATTTTTAATTTTCAATTTTTAATTTTTAATTTTTAGTTTTTATTTTGAATTTTTAATTTTTAAATTTTAATTTTTCATAATTTCGTTCATCATTTTTCATATTTCGTTTTTCATTTTTCTATTTTAATTTTTTATTTTTCAATTTTCATTTTCCATTTTTCAGTTCATATTTTTAATTTTTCATTAGGGATAATATTTTTTCTTTCATATTGGCGATTTTTTTTATTATATCGCGATAACGATGAAAAATATGTGGCAATACTACCAACATAGCTCATGGTAGTTGTGTTTGTTGGTATGATTGCATCATTTTTTCAGCCACTAAAATATTACAACAAACACACTGGGTTTTATGTTTTTTTTAGTGGTATCTACATATTTTTGCCCGTATCTAAGCGCAATGAATCCCGAGTTACCCCATTTTAAATACAAACCTGATGGGAATAATGGCAACTTTACCCAGTTATATGGTTTTTTTTTTTGTGAATGAGCGTGATTTCAACAGACAGACGGACAAACGAACATCGCTATATCGACTCGAGCTGTGATAAGGATCACGAATATATGTATATATACTTATGGGGTCGGAAATTAGTTTTTCGAAGCGTTACAAACGGAATGACACACCTATATATACCTTCAGTGGAGGTGTGGAGGATATAAAAAAGCCACAAAAAATGATGCAATCATACCAACAAACAGAACTGAAAAATGAAAAGTGGAAAATGAATAATGAAAACAGAAAAATTAAAAACGAAAAATGAAAGCGAAAAGTGAAAAATGAAATATAAAAATTAAAAATGAGAAATGAAAACTTAAAAATGGAAAATGAAAAATTAAAAACGAAAAATGAAAGCGAAAAGTGAAAAATAAAATTAAAAATGAGGAATGAAAACTAAAAAATGGAAAATGAAAAATTAAAAACGAAAAATGAAAAATGATAAAATGAAAAGTGAAAATGAAAATTTAAAAATTTAAAAATTTACAATTCAAAATTAAACATTAAAAATAAAAATAAAAAATTAAAATTAAAAATTAAAATCTAAAAATTAAATATTAAAAATGAAGAATGAACAATGAAAACTGAAAAATTATATCGAGGGCTTATATTCAATACCGTCTATCTACAAAAACACAATTTTTCAGGAGAGCCAAAAAACTGTTTTATTCGCAAATAAGCAACAATTTTGATGAACTCATCTTCTACAATATTAACAGAATGTGTCTAACAAACGTTCTAACTAAAAAGTTTCTTGTAATTCGCGTTCTTTTAGCTTCTATGATAGAAAGACGGTATTGCCTCAAAAATGAAATCATTGTGTAGGAAAATAATATGTAGATAGACGGTATCGCCTTATTTTAAAATTAAGTTTGTATTACGGTTTTTGTATGGGGACCCCGAAAAAGGTGGGAGATAGGGGGTAGATATGTTCACAAGAAATGTTGGGGATAGAAAAATAGTAGGACCTGTTGTAACATTTGAACCCTTCAGGGAGCTAGGGGTTGTTTTTGACTAGTTTTTGTTTGTTTTTGTTTTTGGCATGGTTGTCTCAAAAAGGGTGTCAGATAGAGGGTAGGTGTGTTCAGAAGAATTGTTTAACCAGTTTAAATTCAAAGACAATGTTTTTTATAATTTTTTTATTATAATTTATTATAATTTTTACTGCGCGTGGCTAAGATTAGCATAGAAGTAGTGATACTCCTCTGGAATTACCGCCTTTAACTCCTGTAAATGTTTCAATTTGTTTTGCTGAATTGGTAGTAGACCGTTATACAATTGTTTTGGTTCTATGTGACCTTCATATTGCTCTATTCTAATAGGTAGTTCGTTGTAATTATGATCAAAATTCACTTTAAACTTAATGGTACCACTTGGGGAATATAAGAGAGATCTTAGTTGGGATACTGTCGGATCATTTTTTGCTCGACCAGGTCTAATACTGGAAAATCGAATAAGGTTCGTATCCTTATAGTTCTTAAAAAAATCATACTTTAAATGTAATGCATCAAATGGCATTTTAATAATTTTGTTCTTGATTTTGACTGTTTTGCGGTCATCTTTGGTTACCCTGACGTAGTCGTATGGCAAATATATGGTTTGATTTTTCAACTTAGCCTCTATCTTTGCATGGGCACTGTCACACTTCATCTGGGTGTGTCCTTTCTGCAAGTATTTTTGTTCTATGATTTTGTTGTTTTCTATTGAAAAATTGGACAAAGCATTCGACAAAAAGTGATTACGGTTTTGGTAACCGCAACCATCGGAGTAAATTATTATTGGTAGAGTATCTGTTAGACAGTGTGTTGACAAATGGTGCATTATGCACGAAATAAACGTCGGAGCGGAGAGGTCTCCATCAGTCTCGTTCCACCAGTAATTTGTACATTGATGCGTGGCGAGATTGTACACGGTAAAGTTGTGCACTTGTAGGCGTGTTTTATAATAAATGGCTGAGGCGTTAATGTCAGGGCAAAGCTTTACCGCTTGTGCATCCATGGTGAACACGTGACATCGTCCTTCTTCAGCTGCAAGTTTGTCTTGTTGTTTTTCAAGTTGAGCCCGTTGTTTATCCATAATATGTGCATCGTATTCTTCAATTGTTATTTGCTTGGCCTTAAATCCCACACAAGTATCGCACTGATCTTTGCGAGGCATAAAGAGCGCTAAATTTTGTTCGGCAAAAACTGTAGAAAATGTAAAAATTGAAACGGGCTTTACTGCCTTCTCGGCACATTTTTCAAGGTAATCTTTAAAAACATCTGCTTTGGTTTTAAAAGTGGTTGCTATGTATAATTTAGTTGTGTCCTTGCGACAATAATGGCTTTCCATCTTGTCTAAGTTCTGCAGATATTTAGACAAGAAAATTTTACAACCCCCCTTCTGAGAATTTGTTTTTGGTACAAGTGACGCCAAAATTGGTTTATCGTTCGCATTAATCCATCCTTTAACCATGGCAATACGTAAAGATAGCGTTGATAAAAACATGGATCGGCATACCTGCAACGCAAATTCGTTTTGTGGTAGTTTAAACATAAAGCCGTTCTGTTTTCTACTGTTTTCTACAGTGGTTTTTTTTTTGATAAGCTTTGTTACACACATCTTTACAAACTCTCGCTTTGCTTCCCAAGTCTTGTTCCAAAATGATTCAAAATTTTTTGTCCTTGTTCTCTCATCAAAGTTTTGGCAGTGTCTTACTTTACTGTTTCTACAAATGCGCGATAAACAAGTTGGGCCTATTTTTCTTTCTGCTTTTGGGGAGTTCTGTTTGAATCCTGCATCAGCAGTTGAAAATCCTAAATATTGTTGTCCAAGCATTCGCTTTCGACCATTTGCACTCCGTTTTTTTGACGTAGAGTTATGGACTCGTTTAGATCTGTTGCGTATGGGCACATTTTGGATAACTTTTTCGTTTTCGGAATCTGGTTAAAATTTTGGTGTAAATGTGGGAAATTATTAGGCACATACTTTCATGTAGTTTGATATTACTTGTAGTTACGAACCTGTAATATATACGCCCTCAATATCTTCGTCATTTGAAGATACGTAATCGTATGCAATACGTTGTAAGGAGTTACAAATAGCGATATTTTTTTGGACATATATATCGGACATTTTAACCTTCAACCATAACAATCAATCAATCAATGTAATCGGTGTAAGTGTGTACATTACTTACCCACGCTCAAATTCTGGAATCACACAATAATAATCTCACAAGTATTTATAAAATGAATTTCTCACTACGAACAAAAAATTGCTTTTAATTTTTTCGAATAAAATCTGAAATTTGGTAAAAATGTCAGAAAAGCAATAGATAACTTAGATTTTAAGTCGAGGTGAAGTGGTCAATTTCAAATCAGTATCAAATTAGTACATTCTTGCTTGTGTTTTTGAGTTTTTGCGTTTGAATTCATTTATTTGCATACTCATTTGTAGCTAGAAAATAACATAAAGGGCACACCACCGCATACACAGCGTATTATGGTAGGTATTGATCGTTCGACAAGAGAAGTATGTATCCGAAAAACGAACAGTGAATAGATAGATATCAAACAGAGAAATAGCCTGAAATTAAATAAAACGACAAAATTCTATGATGTAGATAGACGGTATTGCCGTCATAAAATTAAAAATTCAAAATTCAAATAAGTGTCTTTGTAGATAGACAAATGATAAAATACAGGATATATAGTACTAAAAATAGTTTTTTTCCACTGAAATTTTTACAGTACATGCAGATGGGGTCAGAGATGAGTTTGGCATAAAAAAAAAATTTCGTCAAAATGTAGATAGACGGTATTGAATATAAGCCCTCGATATATTAAAAGTTTTAATTTCTATATTTAGTTTCTTACCTGTTATTATTACATAATATACATACATATATAACAAACATATCATTAGCTGATTTAGATAAAAATATTTAAAAATTTGCTTATTTTTAATATTAATAATTTTTTTTAATTATTTCATTTCAATTTTTTTTAATTATCGTATAACTTCTAAGGTCTCAAAACATTCTAATAGGGATCAAACTATGGGTATTATAACGCCGGCTGCATTAAATAATGAATTTCATTACTGAAGTACTTAGGGAACTTATATGATTTCTACTCTAGTAATCAAATAGTAATTAATTCTTTCTATAGACGACACGATCATTATTTTTTATAAAAAGAAATTATAATAGAAAAACAATTAACTTTAAATTTAATTAGTATTCGGAATTAATATTTCAGTATCGGCATCAGAATTAAAGTGGTAGCCGTACTCAACATTGGGTGTAATATTGAGTTTAAGACGCAGGTGGAGAAGTGTGCGAAGTTAGCCCTCCATTTTTGGAAATAAAATTTTTTGAAGATTGTTCTAGGATTGTTCTACTATGTTCCAAAAGTGTATATTCCAACCTAGAGAAGAATTAACCTCAGTCAGTTATCATCTCTAGGCTACTAGCTAACTTGTCATCTAGTGACAGTTGCTTTGTTGTCAGACTTTGGTTACCTGCTACTTTTTAAAGCTTCGGAAAGAGTGCCCTAAGTTCACTTTTTCATTTAATAACCAAGTCATGCAACATTTCTTTATTTATTTTTTTTAATTTTATATGTGCTCTGGGCTATTGACGAAGTGACTGAGTGGTACCTTTTTTTCTCCCTACGTCATAGTCCAATATCGATCAAATATTTGTCGGCGAATACTTTCAGCAAAGTTGGAGCATTCACGTAATGAGCTCTTTTAACAATTTAATAATATTTAGATTGACGTTTTTACCCTATTTTTCACACATTTTGGCAATCATTCGGTAATTTTTTTTTAAATGTTTTTTATTAATTTTTTTTTATTTACTTATTGATTTAAACTTGTTTCACTATCCATTTTTCATTAACTTTGATACACTTCATGCTTCAAGAAAAATTATTAGAAACACAAGAAAAGAAAAAAAAAACTGTTTATAAAGAAACATGCATTTCATCCTTTGTGTTTGTTATTTATATTTCTTCGAAAGGCTTAAGTTAGTTTTTGGTTTACTTTTTCGCTTTTTCGTTTTTAGTCGCAATTTATTTTCATACGGATCGTCATAATCCATCATATGACGGTATGCATTCCCACCCAACTACGATCCAGTTAGTATGGAAGATTCAAAAACACATGCCTGAAATATGGACTTGGTCCAAGCACAACACTACATATCTCGGATCTTTATAACCCTGCTCACATTCTCATTTCAATTTCCAGCGGGTTATCGCTATTACATACATAGATCTTAAAACAACAATATTAAATATAAATACAGTAAGGTTTTTTTTCTTATATTTATTTCTTTCTTTGTTATTCATTATTTTAAAATTTTGTATTTTCTTGAGCTATGCGTTAATAATGAAGACTTAACTATAACAATGTTTTGTTTTTATATATTTTATTTATCAAAGAGTTCTGTACGAATTTAATGATTTATTTTGTTGTTTTATTATTATTACTACTGAAACAATCCTAATATTATATAAAAAATATTTAAAATTTATATAAAAATTTCTGATCGAAAGTGCTCTGATTAATTAAGTATATGTAAACAATTAAAAGGTGGAACAGTGTATATGTAGAAAAAAATATTTAAAACATGAAAAAACTTGAATTTAACTTGCTTATTTAAAATAATTTAATATTTACTTATATATGGCAAAAAAAAAAAACAATTTTACGTAAAAAAAAACAAAAAAGGATTAATTTAGAAAAAAAAAATTGTATATAAACAAAAAAATATTTCAAACTAAAAAAAATTGTAACAATGGCAAATATGTTTATCAAAATAAAGTGTATTGAGTCTTGCTTTTGATTTGTATATGAAAGAAAAAAAAATATACAGAAATAGGAAAGAGAGTTTTTAAAGTAATTTAATTAATATTATAAAAATATATTTAAAATGAATTTAAAAAATATCAATTAAAAGCATTTCTTAATATGGAACATTTGAGAAAAGATAAGAAACACTTTCGCCATTGTGTGTTCTTCGCACAGCCTCGGCAAACATCATAGAGACGTCAATGCACTGAAAACGAAGAAAAACATGAAATTCTAAATTTCTTTAAAATAAATTTAAAGCATTTTACCTGTATCTTAGGACAATCCCTCATGTGACCATCTTGAGGTATGGTATTCGTTACAACCACAGCCTCAAAACAAGCGTTATTTATGCGAGAAATCGCTGGTCCCGAAAAAATGCCATGTGTTAAAATGGCATAAACCTTTAATTAAAAGATTATATATTTTTTTAATATAAATTTGTATGGTAATAAAACACAAATGCTTAAATGTTACCTTAGTAGCACCTGCTTCAACCAAACGGTCGGCAGCATGCACAATTGTACCACAAGTATCAGCCATATCATCTACCAATATGGCAATTTTATCTTTAACATCACCTACTAGCACCATCGAAGCCACCTCGTTGGCCTTTTTCCGTTCTTTGTGAATCAAAGCAAACTCAACATTAAGACGATCAGCAATGGACGTAACACTAAAATAGTAAAGAACGGCATCATTAAAAAACAATTCTATCAACTTAATAAGTAGGATCGTAAGAGTTATTAGATTTAGATTTGAAATAACATTAGATTAGAAGTGTATGTTAGTGTTAACCTTAGGTTGTTTGTAGTATTGTTAACGTACCAAATGAAATGACTTAAAAAAAGCTTTTTTGGATTATTCAGTAATGGCGCTAGCTCCAGCTAGACATATAGCCAAGTTATTACGACCTATAGATCTCTACACAACTTATGCTTCCGCAAGTGAGGTTAGGGGAAGCTATTTGATTTAAATTTTTTAAACTAGCAAAAAGAATAGTTGTATAATATAACCATAAAGCACGAATAACCTAACTGCATGCTGAGCAGCAAACACGAAGATCATGAGACAAACACCGACACGTGTTATCTCATATCGGATATAATAGAAGCGACGAAATCAACCCTTGTCCGATGAATCGTAATTTACTACTGAATTCAATAAATTAATAATAAATATTTTTCGTCCTTGTCATTGATTTAATCTCTTATATGTACATATAATTTAATGTTCGAATATCATAAGTTAATTCAGTGAATGGATTTACAGTTAGTTTTTTATTTAAAATCTAATTAAGTTTTATTCCGGAACACAAAATAAAAACTTACCGCTTAGCACCGCCAGCATCTGGTGAAACAATAATTGAGTTCTTCCATTCTGGAATGTTTTCTTTGATCCATTTTAAAACAGCTGGTTCTGCATACAGATTGTCAACTGGTATATCAAAGAAACCCTAAAAATAAAAAATAAAAACAAAAATATGAATTAAAATCCGAAACACACTACAGCCATTGTGAAAGAGATGTGCCCAAACAGCTTCATTCTCCCCAGTCGCTTGACTTAAACCCCATAGAAAATTTATGGGACGAATAAGACCGCCGAATTAGAAAAACCTCTTATTAATGAATGGTGCAAAATTTCCACAGAAACGACAATGAAAAATAAATTAAATTAAATTAATAACTTATCTATTTTAATAAACTTTAAAAATTAAGTATGTATGTATGTATGTATACTTTTCTGCGTTTAGAACATTGAATTTTTTTATTTTTTTGTAAATAAATGTTTTTTGTTATAAATACATATATGAAAGGTGTTGTGTTATATTTTATCAAATAACTATGAAAAGTAATTTTTGCTGGTAAAGTACATACAATTTTATATAAAACGAATTTTTCTATGGGGTATGTATACTTTTCTGTGCCACTGCATATGGGAATCAAGCAAAAAAAAAGGACCAATCATGACCATATTAGAAACTCACTAATTTTAAGCAAAAACTATAAACCAAATCGAAAACCGAGTGCAATTTCTAGGCAGCTTTATTTTTCAACTTAGCCAATTCACAAACCAACACTTTTATGGTTAATTATTATTGTGAATGAAGATAACAAACTCATTAACAAACACATTAACAAATTTAATAAAACACATCCCACCAAACCAAATGTTCCGACTTTTTCTAAACTACCGACATCTCGTAACGAATTCGTTAAGACATTTCGGTAGTTTGTCTGAACTTAGCCTTATCTTAACGAATTCGTTAAGACATGTCGGTAGTTTGTCTGAATTGATATAAAGCGTTGGAAAATTTTCTCGGTTAGTTCCTTTTTTATATTTATTTATAAATTATAATTAAAGTTTGTCGAAATAAATCTTTTTGAAAAAATATAAAATTCTGAGTTATACATATGTAAGTACAAAACAGTGAAAAGTGTTTAGATTGTTTTCAAGAAACATATTAAACAACTTTAGCGCATTCAAGTATGAGAATTATATTTATAATATTAAAAAATTTGCGAAGAAAGGATCTTGCGTTCTATCGCAAATATCAAATAGAATAATTGAAAAAAGTTCAATGATTAAAAAAAGAACTGTTGGCAAAAAATATCCACTTTTAAAAGAACGCTTTAATGGAAACAATTTGAAAACCGTAATTTGTGAAAGCTGTAAACTATCAGTTCGTCCCCAGATAATTGTTGCTGTGTCAACAACAAAATATATTTCATTACGAAAATTGTTTTAGAAGGTGAAGAAATTAATGTTATTGCTAAAGAAGTTCAAAGCCTTGAAAACGAAAACTTTATTTCGAAGATATTGAACACCAAATGTTTGCTGCTTTCGGATAGTGAAATTAAATTCAAATTTACAAACATTGATTGTAAATACTTGCATTTTCATTTAGAATCTGTTTCCGAGCACACATTTATCCCATTGCTGCAAGATGGACAATTCGAATCAAATTAATTACAGTAAAGTATTGCCTTGAATATCAATTATAATATTTACTAATCATTATATTCTCTTAACTTCCAGATAACGAAAATCTAGTTTATACGGAGCTACCCACAGCAAACAATGTAGTGAACAACAGGTACCAGGTAAGATAACAAAACTTTTTATTTATTCTGAAAGTTGTGTTAACTTGTAGCTCTCAAAGTAATAGGTATACAAGATTTGTTACAACAAGTGGTGGTCCAAAATAAATTATTAATAGATCAGAACAAACAAAATACCAATCAAACTTCGCGAAGACAACCTCAAAATGTATAAGCATTTTATAGAAGAGTTTATTGCTCTAAAACGGACAATGGAACACAGCTTAAAGACATTGGAGGCTCAAAATAATATGTTTAAAAAACTACCCAAATTTCCATTTGAAAATACAGAAGATTTGTTGGCCTTTGAAAAAAGTTTAGTGGACGACGTAAGTTCATCTTCTTTTTGCTGTAGACAAAAATAACCTTATATTAATTTTATTTTCTTATTTCTTTTGAATAGATCACAACGTTTAGTAAGCAGACGAAGGACGACGTAAAGAAATTTACTTTGAAAATTTAAAAGGAACATTCGGCAATGACAGTTTTGCATCTAAATTTTCATGGACAAGCGTCAACAAAAACATTGCCGTGAAGGATATTAAATTCATTACTATTCTTAAAGGTACGTTGTAACCACACAATAAAAGTAAATAGAAAATAATAAATTTTTTAAATTTCTTCAGATTCGTGCATCAACAATTATAGCCAGACAAACTACGAAAAAATAGTGGACAACATAAAGAAATATTTTAATAGCGCAAAGGACCGACAACAAAAATCATTAAAAAGAAAAGCAACTAACGAAAGTTAAGTTAAATTATTATATTATCTTGTATTATTTTTTTTATATTATTAAACTATGTTATTTTTTAAATGAATTAATAAAATAAATGAAAATAATTTTTTAAAAAAAGTTGAAGAAAATTCTTTACGCAATCGTTAAGAAAGTCTAAACTAAATCGTACATCCATGTCGTTGCGATTTTGTACTTACATATAGTTACGAAGTCGCTAATATTTCGGTTGCGAAATCGGAAGTTTTGTCATGTCAACCCTTCCATATAAAAATCGTTACGATATCGATAATTTTTCGGAAGATTTTGTCGACAGTCGTTACGTATTCTTTACGAAATTGGAACGTTTGGTTTGGTGGGATATATCATATGTATAATTTTATGTATGTGTTAGTAGCAACTTTAAGTGCAATTTACTTAAAATAAAGGAAATAATTTAAAAATCTGTAAATCTGCAAAACGGCTAAAAAGAAATACCTTTTAAATAATATACGTTCGGTCAAAATCGCTTAGCCTATTAATATTAAAGATTTAAAATATTAGTTTTTTGAAAGATTTAATAGAAGATCTGGAAGCAGCTTTATATGGGGAGTACTATGACTTAAAAAGTTCCAAAAGCTTTATTTTTGGAGTAATAATTAATGGATGCAATAAACACATATATTATAATTAGCGTCATTTGTCTGGG
The DNA here is from genome assembly GCA_963682025.1 of Cordilura impudica. NCBI lineage: Eukaryota > Metazoa > Arthropoda > Insecta > Diptera > Scathophagidae > Cordilura > Cordilura impudica. The sequence goes on from OY821519.1 coordinate 146,601,044, forward strand.
TACTAGGTCTGAACATGCACCAATTTCAATACCGTCCCCCATATATGGCCAAGAAAAACTTATACATATACAAAATTTATTAAAAAAATATTCATATTTGCTCACAGACAGACAGACGGATGGTTGGACTGACGGAATCATTTTTGAGTCGATCGGTATAATAAAAGCCAGATATTTTTGGTAGTTACAAACATCAACACTTACTCATTATACCCCGACCACAGAGTGGTAAAACAAGGTAAATTAAATTAAAAAAAAAAAAAAAAACAAACAAAAAACTTGATCGAAGAAACTTTTCATTGAAACTTCTTCAATAATCAAATTAAAGTTTATGTTAACAAAAAATAAAAAAATATATATTTTTAATAAAAAACAATTATTTTGAAAAAAATTTTTGCATTTACATTTTTTTTTTTAATTTTAAATTATTTCAACATCTTAAGAGAACTAAAAAGCAAAAATGCCGAAAAAATTAACAGATGAAGAATTAAGCGAATTAAGAATCTGGTTACAAGAGCAAGGAGTGGCGTATAAGAACTTAAATCGCGATTTTTCCGATGCCTTACCCGTGGCTAATTTACTTAAGAACTTTTATCCAAAACTAATAGATCTCCATAACTATCCCCCGAGAAATAGTACACAGTTAAAATTTAACAATTGGGAGACGTTAAATTATAAAGTTTTGTCCAAATTGGGGCTACAACAGAATAAAAACATGATGGAGAAATTGAGCAAGGGCACACCGAGCGCCATTGAAGCCCTGCTATGCGATATTATGTTATTGGTTAGGGCCCAGAAAAGTAGAGGTGACAAACCGGATGAACAAGAAAAGATATGGACGGAAAATGATGATGTTATGATGGTAACAGTTAACAAGAAAGTTGGGGATGCCATTGTACAGGTGCCACAGAAAATGATACTCTTCTCCATATACGAACAAGTCCTAAGAGAGACAAAGGCCAAGGACAGTGTCATAGCTGGGGCTCAACAAAAAGTCACTCATTTAGAAAATGTTTTACAACTCAAAGCGGAGAGAATCGAAGAGCTATGCACTCAATTGGCTAATGTATCGGTGAGAGGTTTATTAAATCAACAAAGTTTAGAAAATTACGATATAAATAGCGAAACTCTTTTAGACCAAAACATTTAAAAAAAAAAACTAATAAAGCGAATGATAATAATGACTTTTGAACCAAACGTATTGATTCGTTTTTTGAATTATTTTTTTTTCCAAATATTGTGTTTTGAAAATATATATTTGAAACTGAAAATGAGTTATTTATTATTTCTAATTACTTATAGGCGACTACAGCAGTTTCCAAACTTCATTGTCATATACCAAAAAGAGTTAAACTTACTCCGCCTTTGTCATTTGTCCAAGAGCCCGAATGTAAAGTACCAGAAACCCCTACAGATAGTTGCTGAAAGTGGCTGAGGATGTTGAATATGCACTACGTAAATCTAAATCGTTTTAAAATTTTTGTTAACAAATGAATGCAACAAATCCTTTGTATGTAAATCTTAGCAAAATAATTTTTGTGTGTGTAAAAACAATTTTAATAACGATCTTTTTTTTTTTTTGTTTGTAAATAAAGAAACAAGTACTTATTTCTTTCGTTATCATTAATTAAATTAGTTCTTCAAAAAATTGATATGCGTGTCTTAAGTTTTTAAGACTTCACATTTTTATTTCTAATCGATTTTTAAAACTTTTGCTAGCTAATTGTTTCTTTTTCATTCATTTAACTATCTCTATTAAGGTAAAGATTATGCTTTTCGCGTTTAAAACAATGGCAATTTCATGTATTTACTTGACCTCAATAAAAAAGAAAAAATAATGCTTTTACACTCATAAAAAATGTTTGGTACATAAACACTACACACCAATGGTCGAAACCGTTTTTTAAAATACTTTTTTAACACTATTTTTGTTTGAGGTAGATTTTTTGTAATTGAATTTTCACTAACATCTCGACTAGCTTGAGCTTTGAAACTGTCAGCATTTATGTGATTCAACATTATTTGTCACGATTAAACGTCCCTAATAATGTTGTCATATTACAACAATTGATTATTTCTGTTTCGCAAAACTATAAAAAAGACTTACTTGAATTTGTGAAGCATGCAAATCCATGGTTATAATGTGATCTGCACCGGCCACTGATAGCATATTTGCGACCAATTTCGCCGAGATTGGAGCACGACTCTATAAAAAAGAACAAATAAAAAAGAAAGGAAAATTAAAAAATTTATAACATATTTCTTATAGAATATAACAAAATTTACAGTTTATATATGAAAATCTGTAATGAGAAATGGTAGATAAAACCCGTTTAGAAGGATGACAAAACGCTGACAATGATGACCATGATTAACAATGAAGAAGAAAATCAAAAACGCCCTTTTTATTCAGTAAATTATTGCAATAAACCCAATTGTCAAAAAAAAAAATAAATAAATATATATAGTACAAATAAAAGATAAATCACATCAAAATTAAACTGAATAAATTTATAAATTAAGTAAAAGATTACTTAAAACTAAAACTAAAAAAAATCTTACTGGATCAATTTTTTTAGATAAATGTTTTCGAAACTTGGAAATGCAAAAAGGTGATTTAAAGAGTGTAACAAGAAGAACTAATGGGAGTATACAGTTTAACAATTTCAATCTGATTTTTTTTTAATTTGATGATTTCACTCAAAAAAGTTGTAAGTAAAAGACCATGCAAAAGAAAAAGTCATACAAAATTTAATTCACGGGAATTTAAAAAAGAGTTGGGAGTGTGAGGATGGTTAATTAAATTACAATTAGTTGAACATAAATTGCAGAACCAACAAAATTGTAGAGAATTATTAAAATTTAGTTTCGACTTAAAGCGCATTTTTTGTAAACATAAATTAAGCTAAAACTTCGTTTATTGAGATGGGGGTCTCTAAGAGAGCTCCTTAGCTACTCACAGTATATTGTTTAGCTGAAAATTCCTAAAAAGACATTTGAAAAGAAAAGTAAAAAAGAAAAAAGGTGAAACATAAAGTTCAGAAATATAGATAAAAACAAAAGTTTGGAGTTGGAGTTATTTATTTGAGATGGGATTAATTGAGGTAATTAGGAGGAAACGGGTAAATTCATTTATATCGACATTAAATTCATATTCAATTGAACGATACATCCAATTCACAAAGTAAAAACATAAAAAATAATAACTATCTATGCCTGTTACCGCTACACCACTCTCTGGTTTGGGTTTAATGACATTGTGCTGATGTTTGTAGCTTTTAAAAACGCCGATTGACACAAAATCTCACTTTTTGATTCAAATAATTGATGCCCGTTCGTCTTTTTGTCTTTCTGTCTCCACAAACTACAGGTCGTATTTGTCAAGATATTTGGATTTAATTTGATACATAATCTTTGATTGGCTAAATGAAGCTATTCAAGTGGCTACGAAGTGGTCAGCTAATGTCCACTCATATTTGTTAACCTCTCTGTCAATGAATTTCAATTTCTTTAAAGGCTCTTCAGACATTAATTTACTGTAAAACTGACGTCGTCAAAAATTCTGTCCTTTATTAAGCAAGTTGTATTGATGAGGGAAATTTGGGGATATACATATGTATAAAAAAAACCTAATATTCTTGGTTAAGGTTACTCGTATAACATACATATGTACATATTACATAATTCCTATAATGAACGAATTATCTTTGAATTATTTAATTCCAACAATATATTGGAATTTTAAAGGCTGAACTGTTTGAATTAATTAAAGTTTCGAGTCTATTTTTATGTATTTCAAAATGTGTTACAAAACAATTATTGCGAGGAATAAATCAAAATGAAGATTTCAACTCGTATTTCATTAAACGTACGTGAAACAATGGATTGAACGATAGACAAAATGGCGATTAATTCAGGGAAGCCAAAAATTGTTTTTATTGATGAACAATAACAAATATGTACATATGTATGTACATATAAATCGACCATTTGGGAAAAAAATAATAAATGAATTTCAAGTCAAAATTTTTTCTGTAACTTTATAAACAAAAGTGATAAATTGATGAAACTGCAAATAAAAGTACATATACTCAATATGATTAAAAAACTCAAAAAATAAAAATAAATAAAATAAAAGTCAGGGAAGCAGCGAATAAAAAAAAATTATATATTTGTTTAGAAGCTTAAACATAATTACACAAAACAGATGACCTCAATAAAAAAAATTAAAAATTTGACCATTCTGCGTTTAAATAATTGGACATGATCAAATTGAATTCAACAACTTGTTTGAAGAAGTAGTTAGTAAGGCACCTAAGGCACTCCATGGTAAGTGATATGTAATAATAATTACATAATTACTGACCATCTCAGGTCAGTAACTAATTCTTTTTTCACAATCACGTGTCTTTCACGAAAAAATCATACAATTCAACTTACAATTTCAACTTTGGCGCACTCTCCTTTCACTTGAATAAAACATATGTATACACATTTTATTCTCGCGTATTATCATTCAAAATTCGTGTCACTTATCCAATTTTTACTTAAGTGTGTATATAAGTAGTAAAGTTACGTGAGCGTGAGGCAAAATTTACTAAGGCGGTGGACGCCTAGTAAAAAACTTAACACTTTAACAACAGCAATCTCATCACTGACTCGTAACCGTAACCAAACGTGTCAGCTGTTGTTTTTGTTTTACATGAATAGTATTTAGAGCAGTTATCGAACTGAACTGTCACGTAACCGCAACGTTCTAATCTGTTGAAAATAGATTGTTGCTACGTTTGTACGTTACATTTGTGAACAACTGATAAAGTTTGGTTAATTTTACACAGCAACATGCTGGTCCGCTTTCTACGTTCTAATCTAAATGCCAACGTTACATTTTTCGGTAATTTTACAACGTGTTGTGGCTAACTAGGCCTTAATGCTGTACGTGTGACATATTATTTTTATGCTGAGTACACACGATGGAACATTAAGTGGAACATTCATAAAAAACATGTTTCCATTTTTTAATACAAACGATGCAACCAAAAACGAAACATCACTTCTGCTGCTACTAAACAAATATACGCGGAAGAAATTTTTTTAATAAGAGACGCACAGAGTGAGATGACAGCTATTGTTATTATTAATAACAATTGACGCACTGTTGTACGAAAATGAAGAATAGATACAATTAATTGATAATTAAAGAACTTCAGTAAACATTTTATATAATATATATATATATATACATTTTATATATTTTATATAAAATGCAATTAATTGATAATTAAAGACTTTAATAAGCATTTCATGTAAAATTAAATTTTATATTTACTTCTTGTATTATTATAAAACTAAATTTCTTTTTAAATTTTATGTGAATTTCTCTCATTGTCTTCAAATTTCGCCATTTTCGTCTCTCTTTTATTTTCTTTACTCCGATATACAAAACAACATTAGAGCACGACTGCTCTCAATAAAAATAAGAGAGCACATCGATACAGGCGATGGAAACATAAAATATCAAAATAATTTGATATTTGACGAACCAAAATTAAAACATGAATTTTGAGATGAAACATTGCTACACACGATGAAACATGACGAAGTTCCTGTAAATGTTGCATCGTGTGTACTCAGCATTAGGTTTGCCAGATTAGAGAAATGTAAAATTTTTTGGGGAACATAAAATCGATTATATCTCGAACACTAAGCGTCTGAGAGCAAAAATGGTTGAAATTTTTTTCATTTCCATAATATTTCAACGGTCACCTAGGATTAGTGACTGGAACTAGAATTCCAAGCAAATTGCCGTTGTTTAATATTTGAAATGTATACCCCTTAAATCGCATATTTTAATAATAGGTTAACATTTTTATACAATACTAATATCGAATATTCCTGATATTTTTACAATATTTACTAATACAAAAACAAGGCGGAAATATATTTTAACATATCGAAATTTAATGGTTATATTATTTGAGTTCGTTTACCTGCTTCAATTTACAACTTTTTTAAGAAAAGAAAAGTTCGAGTACTTCAAATCAAAATAGTAATGAATTTAACAGAGGCTCAATTTCCCTTTTTCCAAAAATTTACTGCAAAAAGCTGAAAAAATTTCTGTAGAGAAATTCAATTTTTTTGTATTATTTAAAGAGTTATGAAACTTACGTCTTTGAGGATTAGTTTTTTCTGAATCCGAAAAGGACAAAAGTCAAATTAAAAAAATGGTTTTCGTAATTTTTAGGAAATGTTTTCTTTTCTTTTATTATTATTATTATTTTTTTTTTATAATAAAAAACTAATAAAAATAATCAAAAATAACAAGTAATTCAAAAAAATAAAAGTATAATTTTAAATAAAAGGAATTAAGATGTTCTCAATTTTTCTTGGAATTTTTAATCTGTAGGTATGTAATGGGGCAAGTTCGCTGTCAAGAATATTTTCTGCACTTCGGTGTGGAAGAATTGAATATTCCTCTTTAATGTTTGTTTTAAAATAAATAGTTCCAGACGGATCATTTCTCAATGCTCAGATCTTGTTGACGGTGGGATCTCCAGGTTTTATTTCCTGTAAAATATTTTTTATTGTATTCACAGGTCATAAATATTTATTATAACAATTTTATCTGGACGAATAGAAGAGTAAAGCTTAGGAAGATAATCATAATTCAGAAAAAACATGAGTAAAGTGATGGGTGTTGAATTGAAATGGAGACTTTCGGAAAACCAAAAGATATTCAACGAATTCAGAAGGAAGATTCATTTTTTTATTATTAACTTTTCTTTGGATAAACGAATGTGTTGAATCAAATTCCATTTGGGTGTGTCCAACTAGTAATGCTCTATTGTTGTTGTTGTTATTTTTTTTTTTTTTAATACGTAAGGCTATCAATGCGTTTAACAATATGAAATTGCGTTTTTGATAAAAGCAGCCATTAGAATATGTTATAATATTGTGAATATCTGATGATTGAAGTAAACAATTTTTAAGTGTTTTATAATACATGTGGTGAAAGTAGGCGCTACAAGATTCCCTTCAGCTTCAATCGAGATATAATTGTCAGATTTATGAATAATGATATTATAAATTGTGAAGTTATGTAAATGCAATTTCCTTTTATAATATGAGACACTTGCGTTTGTTTGGGAAATTAATTTTACTGCTTACATGTCCATGTATAATAATAAACACAATCCAGACTTATCATTTTCGACATCGTTTGCTTTTTCTTCTCTCATGCTATTTATCAATTTCTGATCTATGACTATTATATTGAGCCTCAGTTATGTTTTTTGCTTCGTTGGTTTAAATAAGGAAATATTTTGTTCTTTTATTGTAAACATAAAGTTTGGATACGATACTGCTGAGACTTCATCATAAATAGCTCTGTTCGTTTATGTGATAATTTGTAACAATTTGTACAAATTAATTAGTTATTTATAGTTCGGTTCGAGATCATGTATACATTTTCTAATACTAGAAAAGATAATACTTTATGCAATGGAAGAGAAATTTGAAAAAAATTGAAGGCAGCGCTAGATGGAGTAGCTACTTTCGAACAAAGCGACTTGTTCATCTTCAGCATCCTTCTGCCTATTACTTCAACTCATGCTTAATCAACTATTTAACTCAACATTAGAAAGAAAAGAACATGAGAAATGTTTTTTCTTTCTTTTCATACGAGAATTAGAACGAACAAGCAGAGTTTTTTTCCAATTTATAGCTTTCTCTACATTAACATCGCTTTGATCAATTACAAATCTCGTAATGTGAAAAAAGCTCTTTTGTTTTGCCAACCGTCCCATAGATGGGAACTGTAATGGCATGTGAAATCTTAACAGATTTATCACAATTGCATTGGACCGTATGTTTTGTATGTTAGTTTTATGTATTGTCGATCATGTGTTGTAATAATAATTAGTTATTTATAGTTCGGTTCGAGATCATGTATACATTTTCTAATACTAGAAAAGATAATACTTTATGCAATGTAAGAGAAATTTGGAAAAAATTGAAGACAGCGCTAGATGGAGTAGCTACTTTCGAACAAAGCGACTTGTTCATCTTCAGCATCCTTCTGCCTATTACTTCAACTCATGCTTAATCAACTATTTAACTTGATCAAAGCGATGTTAATGTAGAGAAAGCTATAAATTGGAAAAAACTCTGCTTGTTCGTTCTAACTCTCGTATGAAAAGAAAGAAAAAACATTTCTCATGTTCTTTTCTTTCTAATGCTGAGTTAAATAGTTGATTAAGCATGAGTTGAAGTAATAGGCAGAAGGATGCTGAAGATGAACAAGAAAGTAGCTACTCCATCTAGCGCTGTCTTCAATTTTTTCCAAATTTCTCTTACATTGCATAAAGTATTATCTTTTCTAGTATTAGAAAATGTATACGTGATCTCGAACCGAACTATAAATAACTAATTATTATTACAACACAAGATCGACAATACATAAAAACTAACAATTTGTACAAATTATTATTATTAACGCATTCTTCACAATATAATTTATAATCAATCAAAAAGTCGATTTTGAATTTTTTGTAACTTACATCTTTTTGGATTTCATATGTATGTTTGTTTGTAGCTTATAGGAGGTTAAACAACTTGGGCGTGACATCTCCCACACAAATTTGCAAATTTATCTGAGGCCCATAAGTTATTCGTGTGATTATTCGAATAAAAAAAGAACGTGATCGGAGCAGTGGGCGTGGCACCGCCCATACCAAGTAACTATATATAATATCATATAACTATAGTACTATAAAAGGAAAAGCCTTTGTACGAGTCCATCATATATTAATGTGAGAAGTGAGATAAAAAATGGGCAGAACAGAATTAGTGGCCAAAATCAAAAATCGCCAAAACCGAAAATCGCGAAAAAAACTAAAATCGCCATTTTCAAAATAAACAAGTAAGTGTGTTAAATTCGGCTGTGCCGAATTGTCTGTTACCCTCCACCTGCGTCTTAAACTCAATATTACACCCAATGTTGAGTACGGCTACCACTTTAAAACTATTGCCGATACTGAAACATTAATTCCGAATGCCAATTAAATTTAAAGTTAATTGTTTTTTTCTTTTTGGTCCGTTCTATTATAATTTATTTTTACAAAAAAAGAGCTACATATGTATATAATAATAATAGGTAACATTCTAAATATAGAAGTATTATAAAAGTATTTAAGTATTTAAAAGTATTTACTACATCTTTACTACATATAAAAATATATGTTGGCAATTATAAATTTATTGTCAAGTACTATAAAATAAAATTTCATATTTTCAAATTTTAAACAATAAAACATACTTTACTATATTTACAGAATTTTATTTTTTATTTTCTGAATTTTTGCTTTCGTGACCAGTTTAGTTTTTTTTCTAATTATATCTCTTTCACTACTTCTAAATACTATACAAAAAGTACTCGAACATACATAGCTACTAATTACATTTTTGGTGCATAAATTTCATTTAGTTTTATAGAATGAGAATGAGATAAATATATCTCTAATATACATACTATATGTATATGCTGTCTGTCAAGAAAGTGCTGTGTCATAATAAAAATTTTTCTTGTTTTGACATTTATGTTTAATTATTTGTTATTATTTAATTTTTTTTTTGATTTGTAAACATCTATACGCGCAGGGGGTAAATTTTTATTTTACAATACAATCACAATACGTAAGACAAATCGGTGTGACTTATGATTGTATTGGTGAAAAAAATTATGATATAAAATTGTTTCAGCTAATTCAACAACCCTTTGCTGTAAAACGACAAAAATTTCACAATATAAACGTATAACATATACATAATTCAACAACCCCACAATTATAACCAGAGTCCTTGCAGTTGTTTGCTATAAGTGATACATATGTAGATGACGCTTTCTGTTTGATTTTAAAAAAGTGACATAAAAAATTCTTTAATTACTAGATGTTTACACATCTCCCCTGTGATCGGACTCACATTATTTTTATACCCTATACCACTATGTGGTTTGGGTATAATGACTTTGTGCTGCTGTTTGTAACAACCAAAAATATTTGACCTAGACCCATCTTTAATTATACCGATCGAATCAGAATCACTTTTTGAGTTGATTTAACAATGTCCGTCCGTCCGTCCGTCCGTCTGTGTGTCCATGTAAACCTTGTAATCAAACTGCAGGTCGCAAATATGAATATATTTTGATGAAATTTGGTATATAAGCTTTTATCGGCCATGGGATGAACGTTATTGAAATTGGTGAGAATCGGTCCATGTTCAGACCTAGCCCCCATACAAATGACCCCTATGAAATCACATATATTGCCATAAGATCCAAATTATCATACAAATCTTAGTCAAATTGGGTTTGTATGTATATATTACATCTATTAATCAGTAGTCCGAAAATGATCCCTATTGGACAACTCTTAGTCATAGGCCCCATATAGAGCTGCTTCCCGATCCTCACTTAAATCTATCAAAAAACAAAAATATTGCACTGATTCTTCTCAAATATTGTTTGTATATATTTTTGCAAAATACAAGAGACTTTACCAAACATGGTCAGGATCGGTCCACTAGGCCCCATATAGATATATCATCCGATATGAACTTTTTCATATCTGCAGCCGAAAAAATTAATAAAAATCCCACTCAAATTTGGTTTATGCTTATTTTCTATATTCAGTTAGTTGGGCCTGAGAGATAGGGTCTCTAAACGCATGGTATAGGGTATCGTATAGTCGGTCTAGACCGACTATAATTTTCTTACTTGTTTTTTAATTATTTAACTTATTATTTTATTATTTCTATTTTCTTTATGTATTAACTAAGAGAATCCATAATTTTGTTGTGTTTTACAATTTCACTTTGAATTATAGTATTCTTTTAGAATGGAGTACTGTCATGGGCTTTTCATTTTTAGCTTTGATCATATGTAGTAACTTCTTATGTTCTAATCAAACATTAATAAAAATGATTTGTGCTTTGATCATAAAAAGGTGAATTTTATTGATGTGATTCAGTTGCATTACTACAATCACAATCTCGGAACAACAGCGCAAGATTTATCCGAAATGTTTTCTTGAACAAGACAGTGGGCGCCAACGTAAGATTTCAGATAGAGTCGAAAGTATTTTACGAAGAAAGATATTAGGTAAACTCAAAAATAAAAGTGATGCTGTACTCGCGCACGAAACAGTAAGACAGGTTTTGAAAAGGAACGAGTATTTATCAAGAGTTGTTTGAAAAAAAAACGTTAATTACAATACAACACAAAGAAAATAGATTTGCTGCAATGCACATTGGTAAGACTAATGACTACTGGGATGATGTTTTATTGATGCTTTACTATAATGGTGCACCCAATAGAGTATGGAGAACACAGTTATATCCATTGGAAAATCGAAATATAATTCCAACTGTGAAATTTGGAAAACTTTCGGTCATGGTTTGAACTTGCATATCGAGTAAGGGAGTAGGATAGATTTTATTGAGAAGACCATGGATGCACATTTATCCTGACAGAAAGCAGCATTTTAAATTGTATCAAGATAATGACCCCAAACATAAGACGCATGCGGTAAGGTCTTGGCTTCTCTACAACTATAGTAAAGTGTTGCATACAACTGCTCAGAATCCAAATTTAAGCCCAATCGGAAAATGGGCATCCTAAAAACAAAACTGATCCGAAAACGAAAATTTTAGAGTGATGGTAAATTCCACGAAAAGACGACTGTGGGCCGTGATTGTACTAATTATTTTACTGTATATTTTCGTATAAATGTTCGATTTCTTGACAATAATATTCTAAAGTTTCTTTTAATTTTGTTCACTTTTGTTACTGTTAGTTGGTAAATACATAGATAATATGGAATAAATAAAACAAAAATATTAAAACCAAAAACGGAGAATTATATTTTTAAACGTAAAAGTCATACTGTATATCGGGCTTTTAAAATTAAATTTCATAGAAAAGCTGTTTTATAGATAGGTTTCAAAATATTTTTATAAAAAATATTTAAAGACCTCTAAAGAATTCAGACTTGAAACTTATTCGCAATATTCTCAAGGAAATAACAAAATAATTTAAAATTTATTAACAAGAAAACAACCCTTATCTGAAAAAATCTGACCCTAAAGATCATAAAACACTTAAAAACAAAAATAATTATTGATGCATTACTCGTATCAACGTCAGAATAAATACAGAATAATCGAAATAAATAAAATAAATTATAAACATAAACATTTAAGGACACCAAAAATATAAAAGATTACACAAAACAACTGTTAATATAATTATTATTTTTTTTTAAATTATTCTAATATGTAAATCTATGATGAATGATTATCTGTAATAATAACCCAGTATATGCAAATAAGTTTTGAATTGACATCACAAAATGATTGAGTAAAAATATTGAATATATTGATTAGAGAATTTCGTAATTGCAATGAAGCTGTTCGTTCTAATCATCAAAAAGAACAACAAATTAAATGTGGAAAAAGATAATGTAGAATCGAATTGTTATTTTCTTAACATTTTTTTTTTTTACAAATTAAGCAAATTTTGTACAAAATTTTGTCTACAAATTTATCGATAGAATATTTTTGAATTTTAATTTGAATATAATGTGCGCTTTTCATTGCAAAATAATTATTGAAAAAGAAAATAAAAATACAATATAAAAATTTAATCAAACAAATAAGTTAATATTATGAACATGCATTTCCATTAAATAAAACACACAAATTATAATATAAAGACATAAAAATGTATTTAAAATAACATATTCTCACTTCCAGAAAGTTTTTCAATATATGTACATACAAACATAAACATACTTATGCCAGTCTACGGACGAGTTTTAATATATATTTTTTTTCATATCAATTAAACTCAGTTTAGTTAAACTCGCATAACAAAAGTCAGTTTTATAACTTTCAAATATTTGACTAAAAACTAGAGTTTAATCAAACTAAGTTTTGCTATAAAAATTATTTACTAATCAATTATTTATTAATCAAAATTTAGTATTTCTGAATTAATTTTTTTATTTTTCTGAATTTTTCATAAGCGACATCAATACCCCGCCAGCTGAAAACCTTCTATATAGAATTTATATGTTCATATCTGGTTCTGAATCATACTGGTGCATATACAATCATGTGTCCAAATCAAAAGGTGACTTATCGATTTGGGCAAATAATCATTTCGCAGCTTGGTAGTACTGTTTATGAAATTTTAGCCAAATTGGAGGTCAATATCTTCATTGGTTTAATATTGACACTCTTTTTTGTAAACAACTAAAAGTGAATTGGCGATTTCAACAATGTCCGATTTTGTTGAACAAAGAAGTTTCATTAAATTATGTTTGCGGAATGATATTTCTCCTTCAGAAGACCTTCGGTGACAAGGCTATATCGGAAAATAAAACATTTACAAGTGCTACAGACAATTCAAAGAAGGCAGAGATAGCGGTGAAAGAAATCAAAGTTTTGGTTTGAAAAATCGTCGAAGGACAATTAGAGATCATTCTGATAACGTCAATATTTCAAAAGGATAAGTCAAGACCCTTTTAAAAGACTCCTCAAAACGCGCCAAATCCCGATTATTTTAAAAATTACTAAATTTTTTGAATAAGAGCGTCGCATTAATATCTTTGAGATAATGCTTCTGACAATCAGAACAAAATGAAATGCATTATTACAGTTGGTAAGTCTTGGATCTATCCTACCACCCCGAAACAGGCGACCGATTAAGCGAATAATGTGCAAAAGCTGAAGCGAGACCGAAAAGATCCCGACAAATTCGGTCACAAATCAAGGTCATGTTAACATTTTCTTCGATTATCGATTAACAACTATTTTAAGGATTGCAACGATGGCATACGTATATTGTATCGGAGGGCGATGAAATTGAATGGTCAGTTTTCATTTTATAACAAAAGTCACCTTTTCATTTGAACACAGTAGTGCATGAAATATATTCAAATTCTTTTCACCACAACCCTTTCAAGTTTAACAAATGTCGCTAATAGGGTTTCAGAAAGTTGCTTACTGTGAAACAAGTTTAAAAGCAACGATTTCTCAATATTCACTTTTATAGGCTTTTGACACCATTCAATTGATTGCAGAACATTATATTTGAATTATTATTATTTTGATTATTTATTTTTATTAAGTAATGTTATTAAATTTATGTCGTGATGTCCAGTTTTTTATCTTTAAATTTATTAAATAATGATAACCTGGCAATCTAAGTTTGGATTAATCGTAAGTTTAACTATTGTAACTAATATTATAACATTATGCTGATATGTTGTTTTATTTTTATTTTTTGTCGTCAGAAATTAATAAGAATAAAAAAAAATGTTTACGCTCCTGATGAAGTTGAAAAACGTCAACGAAAAGTAGAGTGAAGATGAGATAAAATTTGTTTAAACTTATTTTATTTAAAACTTATAAAAGAAAACTGGTCATAAAACAATTCAATAAAATAATAACATTGAAACATTAATTTTGTTTTTCCTTTCAAAAAAAAAAAAAAATAGAAACCTTTTGGAAGTGATGCTTTACAACAAACTTAATATAACCTTTGTCATTAAAAAAAATATATATCTAAATTAATGTTAATAAAAAAACTTGTACAAAATATGCTGTAATATGAGATTTGTTTGTTAAGTTATTCACCGAAACATATTATTCATTAAGAGAAAACAAAAACAATTAATACCCTAAATTTCCAATCGTAGTTCTTATAACGTTTTGCATCACCATCGTCCGAGCCAGCCAGCTAAAGAAAATTAAATTGTATTTTGTTAATAATAAATACATACAAGATATAAATCTTAGAAAAAATATTATCTTCATCCACATTTCTCTTCGTTATTTCCGTCGAAATAATTAAATTTGTCATCAACTTTAACATCAAAATGCAAAAATAATTAAAGGTTCGCTTAAAATTCAAACCGCTAAAAATAATTTGTTTAACAGAAACAAATTTCAAACAAAATATATAAATATTAAATATTAATTTTGAAAATTCACAGTTAGTGTTGTTGTTTTTGTTTGCACGCATTTTTTTCACAGTTTTTAATAAATAAAGAGTTCATTTAGGCTCACCTTATCTTTTTTATCTTGGCGGGCGTATGGGAAACAAGGAATCACAGCTGTTACACGAGAAGCTGATGCAATTTTACAGGCATTGATCATAATCAGCAACTCCATTAAATTATCATTAATCTCACCAGAGCCAGATTGAACAATATAAACATCTTCGCCTCGTACAGATTCTCCAATTTCAACACTGTAAATATGAAGAATGTGTTAAAACAGCAATTTGTTAAAAAAAAAAGTAAATATGTCTTGACATATTAGGTACAAAAGGTTTATCATCAGATTGAACCCCTTATTCTAGTTCTATATGTTGTAAACGTAATTTTTTTTTTTTTCAATTATATATTCCTCCCTTAATATACATATTTTAACAAATTTGATATTCACATATGAGATCTTATCTTTACATGTAGATATTGCAACAAATTATATATAGAATCTAATGTTGTAAACGTAAAAACGAACTTAAAACGAATGAAAATTTAGAAATTTTTTAGAAGGTGTAATACATTTATTCCATAACGTGACAATGGTAAAATCCTGAAGGGATTGGAATCGTTGAAATTCGGCAGACTTTTGTAATTAAATCAAAATTAAAGGAGCTGAAAATATTTCAAAACGACTGGATTTATATATATATATATATATATGTATGTACATCGTATATACATATAAAATCGAAAGTGTTATAGAATGCTAGAACTTTGAATCGATCTTCTTGAAATTTTCACAATGTCTGACAGACAACATAAATTATTTTTTGACACATTTTTTAGAAAATCGTTATAGCTTGAATAAAATTTTCAAGAAGATAATAATTCTTTGCCATTATTTCTCTTATGTCGCCCATTAGCTTTCCTTAAAATATGTAAATAAAAATATTTAAGCAGTGTTGAAGGTGTTTTTTCGCTCTCTTCTATTGTTGGTTTTTGAAGAATTTACAGAGTACTACCGTACGGGAAATATTGTACAAAGAGTAAAAAACAGTTTTCAAGTCAATTTCAAGTCATTCACAAAAGTTTTGTATGATATCATTATTTCTTTTCGCAATGGCGAAATTTTTTGTTGAAGATAATAGAAGTAAATAACTAAAAACTATGTAAATCTAATAAAAACAATAAATTCTTTAAAAGGTTGAAAAAAATTTTTAACTCAAAACTTCATTGCGTTTTGTGCGGGAACTTTTTTAAAATTATTTTTCCAAAATGCAAATACACGTAGGCGGTTTGATAACTCAGTAACTTTTTGAGTCAAAGATATTTTTCGGTAAAAAGCATTTTATTTCTCAACATAGTCTCATTTTAGCTTGATACATTTAATCCAGCGTTTTTCCAATTTCTTTATTCCATCCAAATAGTAGATCTTCTCAAGGTCCTCAAAATATTAGTTTGTTTCAGTGATAACCTCTTCATTCGACCCAAAGCTAGTCGCAGGGGGCTAAATCTGGAGAATATGATGGATGGGTAGCAGTTCGTAGAGCCATTCACTAATGGAATTTTTTCCATGGCACTAAAACAAAAACTTATTTATTAAAAGGCTTCAGTGCAAATATTGACCCTATCGAGATTTATGAGGAAATTATGTAAATTCCAAAACCAAAATTTTAAATTTATTAAAGTCAGTTTAAAATAAAGAAAGCTGAAAACAGTAAATATGAGCTGCCAATATATTTGGTTCAAATAACTGGAGAAAGTAAAATAAACGAACTTAAATCAATTAAAGGACTTCTTTATCGCTGTATTAAATGGGAAGGAACTGTCAAGGTTTCTATCATAGCGCATCAAATTGTTTTTTACCATCTAGATGTGTAAAATGTGAAATAATTCATGAAATTGGAAAATGTGTTCAGGATGCTGTTCCTGAAAATGAAAGAGAAAAGCTATTTTGTGTACTTTGCAAGAAATACGGCCATCCAGCATCTTACAAGGGATGTGAAAAATAAAGGGACCAAAACAGAAGCTTCGTGCTAAAAAAAAAATTTGGCTCAAAGGAGAACAATCAACCCAACATTCGATGTAAACCCAAATATTAGTTATCTAATACATTGAAAACTAACAATCCCCAGAATTTAAATAATACCAATCCAATTCAAATTGCATTAGAACAACTAAACAACTCCATGTAAAATTTATCAAACCAAATAATTAATTTACATAAACATTTACAAATTCAAACATCTAGAATAGATACTATTTATTCGATGTTAGAAGTTTAAACTGTTGCAATGGCTGAAGTAATTAGAAAAAGTATTAACATAATTAAGTAAGAGATACAATTTATGTAATCTTATAAATAAATATAATCCGGACTTGCTGCTATTAAATGAGACAAAACTGAACGAAAGACATAAAGTTACCTTTAAAGATTATTGCCTAATACGTAAGGATAGAACGGATGCTAAAAGAGGAGGTGGAACAGCTATTTTAATAAAAAATGGTATAAAATATAATAATTATACTAATAAAACTATTAATACATTCAAATATTTAGAAACATGTATAGTAAAAATACCATTGTTAGCCAATAAATTTTTGTTCATAATATCATCGTATTATCCCTCAGGTAATAACAACAGTAATTTTAAAACTGAATTGCTACAACTTTTTCAAAACTTTAAATTTGCATAATCCTAACCATTATTACATACTAGCAGGAGACCTAAACTGTAAGCATATGGATTGGGGGAATGCCTCACACAATACGAAAGGGAATATGCTAAAAGAATGGTTGTCATCTCATGAAATTATGTTCAGATGCAGCTTATATGCTTCTGTCACACCTTCTTATCCTCGTTGTGGTTCATACATAGATATATGTATAGCTGACTCTCGTCTAGCTATACAAAAAGAGGTCAATGCATTAAATTTTCTCCGAACCCTGGATTATGATAGTGATCACAACGCTCTACAAATCCATATTTTAAATGATGAAAACGATTATGCACTTGCTTTTTTTAAAGAGTTAACTGACTTAAAATTCAATTATAAAAAAACCAATTGGAACAAATTCAAAAACAATATCTTAAATGAGTTAAATAGCAATGAAACAATACCAAATAATAGGAATTTAACTACTTCGGAAATAGATTTCTATTTGGGTAGATTAAATAAACTTATAACTAGTTCAATAGAAAAGTCTGTCCCAAAATTTAAAAGCGAAAATTCGGTTGAAAGATTTGCCAACGTAATTATTAAAAAATTGCAACGAGAAAAAGTAAAACCCTAACAATTATCAAAAAACACAATAGATTGGAACATTTATTGACCGCAGCTGATTTTAATTTTCAGAAAAACAAATTAAAACTCATAAAAAAACTTATAAATGATAATTTTGTTCTAGCAGTTAACACACATTTTAACGAAAAACTTGGAAGCATTAATCAGAAAGATGCCTCAAATATGTTTAGTGAAGTCAAAAAACAGTTTAAAATGTCACAACCGTTGTGTATTAACATGATAAAAATTCCACAACAAGAAGAAACTTTGCTTAGAAATGCAGGAATTAATTCCGGTGAATTAGAAATAGAGTGTGATAACAATAACTTCATTATAAAAGACCAAGATCAAATTCACATATCGAGATTAATAACTATTTCTCTACATTTTTAGTAACGAAGTCTGAATATGAAAGAAACCAAACAACTTTAATAATATTTAATGCAAATAAAAAGGCCAACGAACTAAACGATACTCTTGGGAATGATTATTTTGTAACAAAAGCATTAATTTTTTATATTTTCAATAATTTAAGAAAGAAAATGTCATCTGGTATGGATAACATCCCCAATATTATTTTAAGAAACGTTCCAGAGGTTATAATTCTTGAGTATTGTACTCTGTTCAACAATATGCTTAATAATTCATACTTCCCTCGTGCATGGAAAGAAGCTAAAGTTGTGGTTTTACCAAAGAAATATAAATATACTTCCAACCCGAAGAACCTTCGTGCAATAAGTTTATTACCAAACATAAGTAAAGTTTATGAAATATGCATTAACAAAAATATATTAAAATTCTGTGAAAATAAAAATGTAATAAATGACAATCAATTGGATTTAAATATAAACATTCAACAATCCATGCAATACATTTACTTATCTCAAATATAAATTGGAATATGAATAAATCTTTTTGTACGGGCGCGTGTCTCATACATTTCGAAAAAGCATTCGATAGTATCTGGATTCGTGGATTAATATATAAACTTTGGAAATATAAATTTCCGCAATACTTAATAATACTTATATATAATATGTTAAACAACAAATCCTTTTTTGTGAGTAACAATAAACAAATAACTTGTTGTGATATTAAGCTTCCTATGGTCGTCCTAAGCAGGAATAATTAAAACAAATATGCTGTAATTTTGTTTTCCATGGGGAAAAAATTTGCACTCCCAACACAAAAACATAACATAAACATCATAAACTTAATTGCTGATTTTGAATACTGTTTCTCCTTTGCTAAAACTGAAAAAGATAAAGAAAAAGCAAGAACCTTTTTAACACATCAACTACAATACAATCTTAGAAACCACAACATAAATCATATTGACAGATTTATATTAAAAACATATCAAGACACATTGAACTTATTAAAACGACACAAAAGCGATATAATAATTACTAAATCAGATAAAGGAAATAAAACAGTACTTATGTACAAAGAACATTATATGAAGCAGATGAACAAACTCCTAGAAGATAAAACCACATACAAAATAAGCCGAACAGATCCAACGGAAAAATTAACTAATAAAAACAATTCTATCATTACTGAACTACATAAAAATAACCACATAGAAACATTTACTAAATTTAAACTAAGATGCAATGCAGCTAACGCACCACAATTATATGGACAACCGAAAATTCACAAACAGGACATGCCAATGCGACCAATAGCAGCGTCATATGAACTCCCAGCCTATCAACTATCAAAATACATAGGTACAATACTAAAGAATTTAACTAACACCAAATATAACATTAAAAACTCAACACAACTTAAGAAAGATATACAAGAAATAGACATAGAACAAAATGATTTGATGATATCTCTCGACGTCGTATCACTATTTACAAATATCCCGATACATTTAGCCATTAAAATAATTATTAAAAAATGGGAAACAATAAAAGCTCACACCAGCATCCCAAAAAATACATTTATCAAAATACTTGACTTTTGTTTAAGAGACAATAATTATTTTATGTTTGACAACAATATTTACATACAAAATTATGGTATGCCTATGGGGAACCCACTTTCTCCAATAATAGCGGAAATAGTCTTAGATGACCTATTAGACTACACACTAGACAATCTAAAATCCAAAAACATCGAAATAAAATATATTACCAAATATGTAGATGACTTTTTTGCCATTATAAAACAGAGATAAACAAATAATATTACAAGAATTTAACTATTACCATAACAAATTAAAGTTCACGATAGAAGAGGAAACAAACCATAGCCTCAACTTTTTAGACATTACCATACATAAAACTAATAACAAACTCATAACAAACTGGTTTACTAAAGAAATTTCATCTGGTAGAATTATCAATTATTTTTCAAACCACGACCCTATACAGAAGAAAAACACAGCAAAAAAGCTTATAAAAACAGCAATAAACATTAGTGATAACATTTTCCTAAAAGATAACATAAAGAAACTAAGAACAATTTTGACTAAAAATAATTATCCTATTAAATATATTAACAAATTAATTTCCACAGTAATAAATGAAACCCAAAATAATAACACACAAAATAACAACGCAATATCTAACTCAGTTAACGGACAAAAAACGACCTTTGCCACTATACCATATTTACCAACAATAACGAATAGGAAAAACATAACAAATCTGATCAACACTGAAACTATTAAAATAGCTTCGAAGCCAAATCAAACATTGAATAAGCTTTTTAACACCCAAAAAACGAAAACAGACTTACACAAACAACACAATGTAGTATACCAAATAAAATGCAATGGTAATGTCCACCAACAATGTAACAGAATATATATTGGACAAACGAAAAGACAATTAGAGATTAGGTTGAAAGAACATAAACGAACAGTTGAGAAAGGAATAACAACAACAGCTCTCTCTCAACATGCATTTGACAATAAACACAACTTTGATTTTGACAACATCAAAGTCTTGGAAAGAGAGACAAAAACAAATAAAAGAATAACACTTGAAAGTTTGCATATTAAGAAACATATTGACAAAACAGTAAACATTAAAGAAGACAGTGATCACATTAGTAACACGTACAATTTAGTACTTAATAAATAAAATTAAAATGTAAAATTTAGATTAAGTGTGTAATAATACTATTAAGGTAACAATTATTTTATAAAAAATATTCACATAAATTTGTTAAGTGATAATAAATGTATATTCTTAATTATTATTAAATAAAATTAGACGCCTGATGAGGACACCAACCATAGTGTCGAAACGTCGCAGACAGAAAACAAAATTACAGCATATTTGTTTTAATTATTCCTGCTTAGGACGACCATAGGAAGCTTAATATCACAACAAGTAATTACAATCACTGGTCATTAGGAACATATCAAAATAAATAAACAAATAAGTTCTAAAAATTTAAATTTTTTTAACTCACCAATCTTATTTAATTTGTTCATCTATGACCTCCTTAATAAAATAGATAATATAATTGGTTTCGCTGATGACATTATTATTTATCATTCCGATAACAAAATTGAAAAAATTAACGATAACTTACAAAATCATTTTAACTTAGTAGAAACCTATGCAGCTGATTGGAAAATGAAAATTAATATTAATAAATGCGAAACTATATTGTTTCGTTCCCCAGTAGGAAAATGTAATTATAATATTAAAAAAAATTGGAAAAATTTTGATATAAAATCTAATAGTCATATTGATATTCCAAATAAAGATGTGGTTAAATATCTTGGCATATTTCTAGATAAATTTTTTTACTTTAATAACCATATTAAATTACAGCTAATAAAAGCAAGAAATGCATTTTTCATGTACAAAAAACTATTTTTTCACGATATATTAATCACGAAGTTAAAGTCATGTTGTACAAATCTTTAATAAGGCCTATCTTAACATATGGTTGCGAAATTTGGTTCAATATTGCACCATCTTATATGGAGAAAATAAGAGTATTTGAAAGGAAATGCCTAAGAGCGTGTACATCACTGTATAAAGACCCTAATAGTGATTTTAAGAAATATATATCAAATAAAATATTGTACAAGACAATGCAGATAAGTAGAATCGATAATTTTATGATTCATTTGATCAGAAATCACACCATTAAAAGCTGTGAATGCAAAGTTAATAATTTAATTAAGGCTCCATATTATGAAAGTGAAGAATATATTTTTAATACATTAGAAAATGGTTATAGGAAAGGTTACATCCAGAACGAACTTGGCATTCCTATAATTTTTCACATTTATAGGCGAGCCAATATTAAAGCAATTCATTCTAATAAACTAACTATTGAAAATCGTAGATTTGATACTAGCGTTTACCTAAATGATAAAAATATGATACCGAACATAAATATTAAAAAATATTGGTGGCTCAATGAATAGCTTCCACTTCTTTTTTTTATCCTTTGACAATAGCTTTTATCTTTTTTAAATATAAAAGTAATCATTTTTGGTATTTTTTTCCTTACATTAATTAATCTATATAAAAATTTCACACAAATACTATATACATATTTAAATTGTGTTATTGATTTTCAAAAAACAAAGTGTTAATTTAATTAATATTTAGTATACTAAAGAGCTCGAATATGGGACTGTGTACAATAATTTATATTCCTACTATTTGTTTATTTATAGTTTAAGATTATGAATTTGCATTAAATAAACGTTTAAAAAAAAATATAAAAATTTTTCCATGGCGACTACACACGTGTGCGCCTGTACGTTGTCATGTTGGAAGAACATTTCTTTCTTCATCAAATGCGGTCGTTTCTGTTTCAAATCAATTTCAGATCTTTCCAAAAGCCGTGAATAGTATTCAATATTATTCAATAGATTTTGTATTTGTATTTGTATTTATTTATTAAATTTGATTTTCCATTACAACAAGACACAGTATCCTATATATTACAGTAATGGAATCAGATAGGTTATTCATTATATTTAACATCAGTAACTCTTAAAATATTATAAATTACAATTTAAAAACATTAAAAAAATCAAATAAAACCAATTAAAGTATTGCTATAGTAATTTTCTAAACCCTATTTCGTTGCTTGTATTTTGCATACCATTAGGAAGTTGGTCCCAGCGACGTAGTTAGAACAAAAAATTTACATTCAGAGACATGGTCCCGGTATTTAAATTGAATTATTCAATTTCCTCTGGAAGATCTTGTGAACCTTAATCGTTTAAAAAGATATTTTGGAGCCTTTCTTATAATAATTTTATGTAGAAATATAATGTTTTTGAATTTAATATAGTTGTCAAAAGACATGTGTAAGACATGACACGAGTATTTGGATACATGATCAAATTTTCTTAATCCGAAGAGATAGTGAATAATATTGATGAAAGTTACATTTAGTTTCCTGTTATCCCTAGAGCGGCAACCTGTGAAAACCTCAAATGAATATAGTAATATAGATAACAGATATGTTTTAGCAATTAGCAATCTTAAGTAGTAAAGTGCTGTGTTAACTATAAGCTTTTTAACATACTGTAAATTCTGCCACAGGATTGATTAATATGATCTGACCAAGTCAGAGTTCTATTAAACACAACAACAAGATTTTTTTTACAGAGTGCACGATGTCAAGAAGACATTTATCTCATTCTCCAAATTAATCACTTTCTTCTTTATTATAATACACTTAGATTATTTGGATTAAGTCGTAGACCATTTGCCGTTGCCCAATTTAGAATTTGATATCATATTTTAGTTCTTGAGTTTTGGAATTAATTGAATCTTTGGTACTACTTAAATATAGCTGAATGTCATCAGCGTACATCTGAATCTTAGAGAATTTAATTTATTGTGGAAGATCATTGGCATATGTATATCGAATAAAGTAGTGGTCCAAGGATTGAGCCCTGTGGTAACCCTCTTATAACTTGCAGGGAATTCGAGATGGAGCTACCATTAGCAACAGATTGGGATCTGTTTGTGAGATATGACGACATGACTCTACCTGCTAGTGCTGAAAAGTTAAAAAAATTCTTCAGTTTGAGGCATAAAATTGAGTGATGCACCGTGTCAAATGCCTTTAAGTGGTCCAATAGAACCAAAAAAGATATTTTTCCTTCATTCATGTTGCTTCTTATCTCCTCAACTACATCAGATAAAGCTGTTATACAGCTATGTTGGGGTCTGAAATCGGATTGACGCTCTGTAAGTTTTTGTCGTTTAAATACTTAAAGATTTGTCTGTGTAAAAGATGTTCGAAAACTTTTGAGAGATATGGAAGAATTGCAAGAATTGTATTCGTTACCCGTTTCTGGTACTGGTATAATTTTGGCATGTTTCCACTCCATTGGAAAAATGCTAGTAGTGATTATGGAGTTAAGCAAGTACATTATGAAACGGACAATCCATGTTAAATTCATTTTTATAAATCTGGGGTGTATATTATCAAGGCCCACTTTATTCGATTTAATTGCATTGAAACTTTCAACTACCTCTGTTAGTGTTACATGAACAATCATCATAGAATTCGTTATTTACGATTGGTAGACGAATATTTAAAAAAGCTTAATTTAGCTCATTAATGTCAACATTCATTGATTGATTAATTTTCTTATTTATTTCAATTTCGCGTATTTGTTTCCAGTTTTTTTTATTTCCAATAGCTGTATTAAATTTGTTAAAATAATAGGAAGCCTTATCGTGCCATATTATGGAAAAAAAACACTTTCCTATATTCGTCGTGATGTTCTGATATCCTGTAACGTCTCCACTTCTGATATAGATTATCTCGGTATTATATTAGCCTCTTGGTTTCCATTGTAAACCAAGGTCTATCTCTATTTTTAATAGTTTTCGTTTTGTTGAGGACATGTTTGTTGTAAATTCCTAAAATATTACCATTAAGAAATGACAGTTGTTCTCCAACAATTTCTGGGATAACGATCACCATTGGGCGACCTGAACATTAGGCGACCGCAACAAAATTTAGTAAACCACTTTCGCAAAAAATAGTTTTTTATTAGCACTGGAAATTCATTCCTTCCAAACACTAACTAAATGACACAGCTTGCTCAAAGTCGCCGTGGTAGTTGACAGGAGCAGTGTTGATATTTAATTAACTAAGAGATAAGTTCAATAAGTCTCGGTGTTGTCAATTGTATTACAAACGATTCATTCAATAAAACAAAAATTCATTTAAAAAGCTATATTTAAATTTATCTCAATTAACTGGGATAATCGATTATCCGGGATGCTTCCGGGCAGACCATTCCGGATAATGGAGGTTCGACTGTATATCAATATACAATATATCGTATGTACATCAAATAGGTATATATGTATGTATATGTCAAAAACATATTATTTTGAAAAGAGAAAGCAGACGGCAGTAATTAGATTAATTCGTTTTTCTGGTTTCAATAGTATAATAACCAGAAGTGAAACATTTTCTTTAAACGAATTAAAAGAGCTTAAAATAATACCGGGCAATGCCAGGCTTTAAGCTGGTATTCGATAAAATGAAAGAAAAAAATTAAATCAACTATTTTTGGTAGGTACAAACTTATCGTACCCTGACCACAGAGTGGTGTTGGGTATACCAACTAAAACTGAATTCCAATGAAATGTCAAAGGTTATTAAAAAAGTTTGATCGATATATAAAGACTCGTACATACTAAGTATACACATATATATACAAATCAACAATTACATTTGCATACACACTTACTTTAAATGAAAATTTTAAACACAGAAGGAGTGAAACACGTATCTCCACTCCATGATACTAATCAATATTGAGACACCAGGGGCCAGATTCCGCAAGCGTGAGTTTTAAAGTGTACACAAAAATTCCTGTACACTGGCAATTTGCGATTCCGCAACCGCCAGAATGAGTTTTAAATGTCAAAAAAGTGTACAAAAATGGTTATTTTACTCACAACGTTTTAGACAGTGAATAGTGAAGTTGTTTTTAAAATGAATTCCAAAAAAGCCAGTGAAGAGCAAAAAATGTTTTTAATAAATTACATGGAAGCAAATATTGATTTTGGAAATGACAAGTAAGTATATATTTAATATTTTTATATAAATTACTATTCTTATAAAAATTTCACTAATATTTTGTTTGTTTGCAGATTTGAGTCAGTTGATGGGGCGCATACAAAAACAGAAAAATGGGATGAACTTGCGGTCAAACTAAATAGTTTAGGAGGAGCAAGTAAAGATGGGCGTAAATGGAGAAAATTTTGGATGGATCAAAAGTAAGTATTGATATTGTGTGAATTTGAAATTGTTTGTTAAGAATTTATGTTTTCGTAGAATTCACGTAAAGGAAAGAGCCGCACTCCACAAGGCGTCCTTTGAAAGGAGTGGCATCAATGGACCCAAAAAACTAAAGGAAATCAGCGAATACGAAAACAGGATTCTTCAATTAATGGTACCTGCAGTAGTTGCAGGTAATGATGAAGTTAATGAAATGTTTTTTGAAGCAGAAAATGTGGTACGTACATAAAAAGAAATTAACTTCCGGGTTTTTTATTATTTAGTAACAATATATATTTTTAAATAATTATAGATGGCTTACGAAATGAATGAGGAATGGCTCATTGAAACTGAAGAACCTGTTACCACTACACCTACTACTAATACTACTGCTAATACTACTACTAATAATAATAATATAATTACTACGTCTACTACTAATAAAAGTAATTATAGGAAGCGTAAATCGCACCCTTCTGGGAAAACTCCTAATGAGGACATAGAAAAGCAACTCATAGATATAGAAAAGGAAAAACTTGAATATAAGAAAAAAAACTTATATGCTTGATGAAAGTAAATTTGAAGAATCTAAAAAATTTAGACTTAAGTACTTAGAAATTAGAAAAAGCGAGTTAGAAATAAGAAACAGAGAGTTAGATATAAGAAACAGAGAGTTAGATTTAAAGGAAAGAGAATTAGTTTTAAAAGAAAAAACTATAAATAATATGTAAAATATTTTTTAATAAATGTATATAATTATAACGTTTTTGAAATACATTTTTATATTTTTAATTAAAATAATTATTTACAATATTTTGACGAACATGCCTTCCTTCAGTAAGAACATCATTACTTGCATTGGTAATTGCAGGAATATTTTCCTGAACTTCTTCTTCTTCTTCTTCTTCAATTATATCAGTTTCCACATTAGCCTTTCTTAATACATTGTGTAAAACGATGCAAGCATTAATAATCTTTCCTGCCTTAACAGGATCATAGCACAATATTCTTTCTTTTGAAAGACATCGAAACCTACTTTTTAAAATTCCAATGCATCGCTCCACAATACAGCGCGTCTTTTTATGAGCAATGTTGAATCTTTCTTCTGCATCATTAGCTGTTGAACTAATTGGAGTTATTATCCAAGGTTGTAAAGGGAATCCACTATCTCCTAAAATCCAATAATTTCGGTCTTCTCTAGAATATCTCTCTTCTAGATTACGTTTCAATGCTGAACGACGCCAAATATAAGCGTCATGAGATGTCCCTGGAAATTTTGCATTTGCATAGCGAATAACATAGTCTGCATCGCACATAATTAACAAATTTATTGAATGACCACCTTTACGGCAATAATAAACATGTTCAATATCTTTACTTGGGCTAGAAATTTTAATATGCGTGCCATCAATCAATCCAATTATTCCAGGAAAAGCCGCAGTTTGATAAAATTTTTGCTTTATATTTGTTTGTTCAGTTGTTGAAGGAAGATACACATACTCAGTACACATTTCATTAATTATTTCTGTGACTTCATGTATACATCTAGATACTGACGTTTGTGACATACTATTCATGAAGTCTTGTCCAACTGATCTTTGAAAACTTCCTGAACCAAAGTATCGTAATGCACATAAAAATTTTAAATGAACTGGCAAACCCGAAACTCGCTGTGATAACATAAAAAAAGGTTTCATTTTTTCTAAAAAGTCCATGCAAAGATATTTTGGAAATCGGTATAGTTCCAAGAAACGTTCTTCACTTATTGCTTCAAAAGGATTTTCAGTATCCCTTAATCTTCTCCGCAAAATAATCAAGTGTCTCCTATTATTTGATAAACAACATATAAATAATATAAACATATTATAAATTGGTAAGTAAATTATTACCTTCCGGTACGTCTTGATCGTCTTCTTAAAATTAATACATTTAAATAACTGCTCATGATTTTATTTTAATATCTTTATACAATAATGAATATTAACTCGTCAAACAAAATAAATTACAAATGTCAAAAACATTCATTTCAGTTGTCAAAATAGATTCAGCGCACAAAAATTTCTCATTCAGCACTTCAGTGTACATTTTGCTTGCGGAATCGCTATTAATGGAAAAGTGTACACTAGTGTGAGTAGTGAGTTTTTTTATTTGTGTACACTTCATATTTATTCACGCTTGCGGAATCTGGCCCCAGGCATGGCCAAACACGAATACAACAATGTGTTTTATCTTAAAGGGTAACAGGAAGAAAAAATACAGTCAGCCCAATTCTAAACAAATATTCCGCATGTAATTTCCCACTTCTCCCTTTTCCCCTATTATGAATAAAAATTCCTTCGAAAAAAAAAAAAAATTTCGAGGGGAAAAGTAATTATTCTCAATGCACTTGAATTTGGTTTTTTCCCTCAAAAAAATTTCCCTTGCAAAACAGACAGGAGTTTACATAAAAATGAAAGAAGTATTTTGATAAAACAAAATTTAAATAAAAAAAAATAATATTTTATTGTTCTTGTAGGTTGAAGACCACAAATAAAGCCCAACATCAAATTTTGTTAGCTTTCATTAAAGCCAATTTGGGCATTGATTGCGTTTTCTATAGAATCAGCCCGCAATTGACTTCCAGCAAACCTTTAGCTATTTCGTTGTTGTTATTCTACAACACCAATTTCCTCAACAAGTGCTCGCATCATAGCTATGCTATTCATTTTTTTATTTAATTTTTTTTTTAATAAATTTATTTTCGTTTGTACACAAAAAAAAAATATAAAATTGTCAATAGCAAAACAACTGGCTTCGAAATTCGATGATACCACTTATTCATTTTTTTCACGCGGAGGATTGGAGGATTTTTTCTCGAGAAAAGTAAAAAGCAAAAAAAAAAAACGGGACATTTTTGAACTTTTTTAAAACTTATAAATATTTCATGTTGTAAATATAAATATGTACATATATCATATTTAAAAGTATACAGATAACATACACAACTTCTACTTATACTTCAACTTATAAGTATATTAAGTTGCAGTTGTTTTTTTGAATATGTTGTGTTGGGCAGGGTTGTCAACTCAGTGCTTTTAGCACTGTTTTTAGTGCTTTTTAAAATTTTCAGCGCGACAGTGTTTTGTTTTTTTTTCAACATTAGTGACACCAAATCTTTAATTTCCCAAAAACAACAGCAAAAAATAGATATATTCAATAATATAAAATTTTTGCGTAAATATCTTAAGTTTCATTTTTGTTTTGGATGCAAGTATGCACAGTTTACAGAATGTACTAATCATCTTACTATTATTCTTTTGTCGTTCCCTTAGCGACATGAACGTTTTGAAATCCAAAGTAAGAAATCGAATGTCGTTACGTCCAGTTAATGCTTTACTTCGCATTAAAAATGGATTGAAAACAGAACAAGAGTGTTAAATTCGGCTGTGCCGAATCTTTGATACCCTCCACCTCGGTTTGAGTATTGATAATAAATGTAAACAAAATATTGGAAAAAGTAAACAAATTTGTTAAACTTAATACCAAATTATTTCAGCAAATTCATTGGGTTGGTTTTCGTCTTTTCTATTATTTCGGATTTATTTCGGTGTTTGCTTTTTGGTCATCGTGGTTGCTGATCGGCATGCATTTAGGTTATATACCTATATGCATGCGTTTCCGGTTATATGACATAACTTCTCGTTTAATTTAGTTTTTGCTAATTAAATAGCTCGGCCTAACCTCCATTGCAAAGGTAATGGTTGTGTATTAAATCGTGCTTATTAGAGATGGCTGTATAGTTTTTTTTAACTGGCCAAATATTTCTTCATTGCGGCCATATAGGTCGGATGGAGTAACAAAATAATAACCAAAAAAGAGCTGTCTAAACTTTTTATTAAAATATTGCCATATTTGGAAAACATAGAGAATAAATTTATAATAATAAATAATTAAATTAGGGATGCCAAACGCAAAAAACCAAATATCGCAAAAATTTTAAATAAAATAATTTGTTATCTTTATTTTCTGAAGAACTTCAAATATTCATCCAAAAAAAAAATTGTGAAAATTTATATATAAATAACATTCTCATCAAATTGCGTTTATTTATGTAACAATTTTTATGCTCGCAATTCTTAAATATCATTTGAGGTTTTATAAAATTCATTGAATTTAAATTAATGTTTTCTGTAGTCCGATTCTGTAAATTTCAACGATCCGACAATCGCAAAATATATCGACAGCTATTGTTGTTTGCACTAAGGATTAAGTGATTCACTAAGTACATACATCTTAACGACAGTCGACCAATCTATTTTTCTATTTATTTAAATTGTAAATGAGTAGCATCTCTGTCAAAATAAGCGAAAAACACAAAGAAGAATAGAAAAAAACAAATTACTTCGTGTTTGACAGGATGATTTTATGTTTATGTTTAATATCTTTATTTTGTTTACTAATATTTCTGTTTATTTATTTGAAAAAGAAATAATGAATTGAATATGCTATTTAATTTTTTTATTTATATAAAAAAGATTTTTAATAAGAGCAAAATATTTTCACTATTTTATGATTTTTATTTATGTATGACGACATTTAAACTTAAAAATTTAAGTTTTTATCGATTGAATAAACAACACAAAAATGGTTGTCGTTTAGATAACAACAACAGCTGACTTTAACAATAGCGAATATCGTTTAAAAATTTTACTGACAATTTTGCTATTTCCTTTTTTTAACGATTCGACTATCGTTAAAAGAAGTTACTGAAAAGCTATTATGCCAATGCGAATATTTTTTTTAAATGTAAACATTGTTTAAATGTAAACATATTTGGTGTTTTTTTTTTGGAATTTCAATTTGTGTTTAACGAATAAAATTTATATATTAAAGATGCAATTAATGTCTTCTAAATTTAAAATTATTTCCGACGTTTTGATATGATTTTCTGAAATTCAATTAATATTTTCTAATATATAATTTGAAATTTTAATTCCAGTTTTTAGAATTGATATATTCTAAAATTTGAATGGAAAATTTAAAAAGTGCAATTTTGTATTTATGTGAATAATAATGCTTTAGTAATTATAAACAATTTTTAAAAATTAGATGTAATCGCAATCAGATATTTTGTAGGTAAAGCAGAATAATAATTATATATAACTATGTAGAACTGTTTTGAAAGCAAAAAACTCATTGATGAATTCGGTAACTCTATTTTGTAAAGACAATTAAAAGTTAATATGCCAAACTTATGTTCATATTTGTAAAAGAATAATGAAAAAATGTATGAAATAAAAGACCAGCCCGTGTATACCCTTAACATTGCTCTGTATGATATCTAGTTGAAAATATTAACATTCATGTTAAAATTGAAATAACTATTGCAAAGCTAATTAGAACAAACAAAAATTGTGGCGCCATCTACTGTGGCATAGTCACGCTGAGTTAAATGAAGTGACACTCTGTTAATGCAAAAGAAATGTATTTTCCCCACAACAAAATATTGCAGAATTTTATGTAAATAAAATAATATACCGATTTATTTCTAACATGCAGTTGTTATGGATATACATTTATAATATATGTATATTATTTGTATTATTTAATATGTTTATGTATGTATATGTAAATATTACACGCAAAAAATACAACATCAAACGTTATTTTTGTGTTTTTCTCTTTAAATAAATTTATACATAAAATTTTTTTTTGCTAAATCTACATTGTTTATTTTTTATTAACAACTAGGTATTTTAGCATTATTTGCTTTAGATGTTGGTGAATTTTTACTCCCTTTATATTAACTCGTAGTGTCTGCTTGTCGAAAAAATTTTGGATCGATTTTAACCAATTTCCCGTGACCCATTCGATCTGAAATTTTGCAGGCAGGCTCGTGGTAATGACAGAAATGATCTAACAAATTTTTTTAGTGATGCCAAAACAATGGAAACTTTAAAATTTTTCTTCCAGAGTTAATAAAAAACTGTACAATGGGTTAGTTTTTATTATATTATTACCACAACGACCACAAAAACAACAAGTCCAGCTATGACAACAATATAACATTTAGAATAACAACAAGAATACTATAGAAACATCATATTTTTCATTTTTTTTTTTACTTTTTCAGAGATTTCCCTGGACCTGTTCCACCGATTTTAATGATTGAAATAGAAATCTTCCCATGAATTTGGTGACTCATTTTCACTAGAAATGATCACTGTAGCTGCACTATTGAGGGCGTGATCGTGACAAGAACAACATAGAAAATTATATTTTTTCAAGACTTTTTTTAGTTCTTCATTCAAATCTCGGGCCCTAATCGACCGATTTGGACGATTTTAAATAGCATACTTTTCAGGATGTTAATGAATCATTTTTTATACCAACGAGCACCCTAGCTGCCCGATTGATGCCGTCATCGTGATTTCCACAGACGGACAGACGGACATCGCTATATCAACTCCGGTTGTTATAAGGATCACAAATATATATATTTTATGGGGTCCAAAAGTTTTTTTTTAATTACTACAAACGGAATAACAAACATATATACCCTCTGCACACTGGAGTGGAGGGTATAAAAAAGATCTGAAATACCTGATTAAGTAATTATTTTGACTATCAAATTCCAGCCCTATTTTAAATAAAGACCCTAAAGGTATGCTTATCAATTATAGCCAATTCACAAATCAACACAAAAAAAAAAAAACACATTAACAAATTTAATAAAGACACACATAGCATTATATAATTTTATTTTAGTAGCAACTTTAAATTCAATTTACTTAAAATAAAGGACAAAATTTTAAAATCTGTAAATCTGCAAAACGGCTAAAAAGAAATACCTTTCAAATAATATACGTTTGGTCAAAATCGGGATAAAACGGTAGAACAAAACATTGGTCACAAGAAATCTGATGTTTATAACACAACAGAATTTGAAAGGTAAACCATTTTATGGCCGGATGAAAGTGATGATTAGGCAACAATAAAATCTAATATAAGTATATGCAGCCGTATTCATAAAAATTCTAAACAGCATTTCAAATCCATTTTAAGCAAAAATCGATAAAATTGTATTCATAAACGAATTTTAGCTTAAAATACCTATTCTAAACCTTGTGTAAATAAAAGAATTTTAAAATTGGTTCGACCCTATTTTAAACCTATTTTAAAACAAGTAAGAGTGTTAAATTCGGCTGTGCCGAATCTTTGATACCCTCCACCTCGGTTTGAGTCTTGATAATAAATGTAAATGAAAAAGTAAACAATTTGTTAAACTTAATACCAAATTATTTCAGCAAATTCTTTGGGTTGGTTTTCTTCTTTTCTATTATTTCGGATATATTTCGGTGTTTGCTTTTTGGTCATCGTGGTTGCTGATCGGCATGCATTTTGGTTATATACCTATATGCATGCGTTTCCGGTTATATGACATAACTTCTCGTTTAATTTAGTTTTTGCTAATTAAATAGCTCGCCCTAACCTCCATTGCAAAGGTAATGGTTGTGTAGAGTGGCTATATGCATTAAATCGTGCTAATTGGAGATGGCTGTATAGTTTCTTTTAACTGGCCAAATATTTCTTCATTGTGGCCATATAGGTCGGATGGAGTAACAAAATAATAACCAAAAAAAAAAGCTCTCTCAACTTTTTTTTAAAATATTGCCATATTTTGAAAACATAGAGAATAAATTTATAATAATAAATAATCAAATTAGGGATGAAAAACGCAAAAAACGAAAAGTCCCAAACATTTTAAATAAAATAATTTAATGTTATCTTTATTTTCTGAAAAACTTCATCAAAAAAAAATTGTGAAAATTTATATATAAAAAATAACATTCTCATAAAATTACGTTTACTTATGTAACAATTTTTATGTTAGCAATTCTTAAATATCATTTGAGGTTTTCTTAAATTCATTGAATTTAAATTAATATCGACAAATCTGTTTTTCTATTTATTTAAATTGTAAAGGAGTGGCATCTCTGTCAAAATAAGCGAAAAACACAAAGAATAGAAAAAAACAAATTACTTCGTGTTTGACAGGATGATTTTATGTTTATGTTTAATATCTTTATTTTTTTTACTAATATTTCTGTTTATTTATTTGAAAATGAAATAATGAATTGAATATTTAATTTTTTTATTTATATAAAAAAGTTTTTTAATTAAAGCAAAATATTTTCACTATTTCATGATTTTTATTTATGTATGACGACATTTCAACCTAAAAATTTAAGTTTTTATCGATTGGATAAAACACACAAATATGGTTGTCGTTTAGATAACAACAACAGCTGACTTTAACAATAGCGAATATCGTTTCAAAATTTTACTGATAATTTTGCAATTTTCTTTTTTTTTACAATTCGACTATCGTTAAAAGAAGTTACTGAATCGCGGTACTGAAAAGTTATTAATATCTCCTGAATGGCAATATTTTTTTTAAATGTAAAAATTTTTAAATGTAAAGATATTTCTAAATTTAAAATTATTATTTCCGACGTTTTGATATGATTTTCTGAAACTCAATTAATATTTTCTAATTTATAATTGGAAATTTTATTTTCAGTTTTTATTATAATTGATATTTTCTTAAATTTGAATGGAAAATTTAAAAAGTGAAATTTTGTATTTATGTGAATAATAATGCTTTATTAATTATAAACAATTTTTAAAAATTAGATGTAATCGCAATCAGATATTTTATAGGTAAAGCAGAATAATAATTCTATATAACTATGTAGAACTGTTTTGTAAGCAAAAAACTCATTGACGAACTCGGTAACTCTATTTTGTAAAGACAACAAAAAGTTAACCCCCCAATCTCGCATCACACTGAAATTCTAAAATCGTTGTGTACGTATTATCAACGAAAAATTGTTCGAATTAGTCGAATCCATCGCCATTAAATTTTATGCTCAAACATCTGACTGCAATCTCATTTTTAAAATGTTGTCGAAGCGTAAACTTGAAAAAATTTGTATACTTCTCTCTCTTATTTTATTTTAAGTAGAGTTACTAAGTTTATTATACAGGCACATGTTTGAGGGAAAATGTTTACATTTATTATTATTAGTATTATTTTAATAATAGTTAATAATATTTATGCTCTATAATTAACAAACGTTTTTGTATGCGCATTTCAAAAAATAAATCATTATAATAGATTTAACAAGTTAAAACTTTAATTACAATTTTACAGGATCCAGTAAATTTGCATTAAATTTATAACAGGGTAACATTAATCATCGTTAGTGTCTGCCACTATTCGCACGAAAAATTTGGTGCCATTAGTGTGACCACTGCGGAAAATGTGTGTGTATTAGTAAAAAAAAATGTGAGTGTATTGAGTTTTTCGAACTTGCAGTGTGATGTGAGATTGGTGGGTAATATGCCAAACTTATGTTCGTATTTGTAAAAGAATAATGAAAAAACGTATGAAATAAAAGACCAACCCGTGTATACTCTTAACATTGTTCTGTATGATATCTAGTTGAAAATATTAACATTCATGTTAAAATAGAAATAACTATTGCAAAGCTAATTAGAACAAACAAAAATTATGGCGGCATCTACTGTGGCATAGTCACGCTGAGCAAAATGAAGTGACACTCTGTTAATACAAAAGAAATGTATTTTCCCCACAACAAAATACTGCAGAATTTTATGTAAATAAAATAACCGATTTATTTCTAACATGCAGTTACTATCAATATACATACATACATATATATAATATATGTACATTATTTGTATTATTTAATATGTGTATGTATGTATATTTAAATATTACACACAAAAAATACAACATCAAACGTTATTTTTGTGTTTTTCTCTTTAAATAAATTAATACATAAATTTTTTTGCTAAATTTACATTTGGGCAATTCACAACAGGTGTTGTATATTGTATGTTGTATTGAAATACACAATACAATCATTTGTTGTGAACACTCAGTTGTATTTTCATATTGTAAAACGCTTTCTTTAGTAATTTTCGATCCAACGAGGAAAGATCGCTTCGTCGCTTCTGCTATTTTGTATAAGAGAAAACACTTGTCAGTGTTTGCTTTTTGGTCGTGAGATACACCCTGGAGTTTTAGTTACGTACCTCTTGCATTTTAATTTATAATGAAAAAAAAAAAATGTTAAATGTTTTGGTTGGTACTGAAAGAGAAAATACATACTAAAAATATAAACATTAATTTTTATATAAATAAACTTATCGATGTATTTGCGTTATTTGCATTATTTGCCATATTTTATTTTATAATTATTTATGCTGATAATATTCTATGTATTTGTTTTTTCTTTTTCATAAAAACTGGCATTCACTTGGAACTGATATGTTATGATACAATATACAACATTCATAGCAAATGAAGTTGGATCGTGTATCAGATTTTTCAGTGAAAATTACCAACAACAATTTTACACTATTGTAAAGTGATACACGATACAAGAGATACAACGATACATTACCCATTGTGAATTGCCCAATTGTTTTTTTTATTAACAACTAGGTATTTTAGCATTATTTGCTTTAGATGTTGGTGAATTTTTACTCCCTTTGTATTAACTCGTAGTGTCTGCTTGTCGAAAAAATTTTGGATCGATTTTAACCACTTTCCCGTGACCCAATCGATCTGAAATTTTGCAGGCAGGCTTGTGGGAATGACAGAAATGATCTAACATATTTTTTAAGTGATGCCAAAACAATGGAAACTTTTAAATTTTTCTACCAGAGTTGATAAAAAAATTTACAAAGGGTTTGTTTTTGTTATATTATTACCATAACGACCACAAAAACAACAAGTCCAGCTATGAAAACAATGCAACATTTAGAATAACAACAAGAAAAATATAGAAATATCATGTTTTTCATTTTTTTTTTACTTTTTCAGAGATTTCCCTGGACCTGTTCCACCGATTTTAATGATTTTTGAAGTAGAAATCTTTCCATGAATTTGGTGAATCATTCTCACTAAAAATGATCACTGTAGCTGCACTATTGAGGGCGTGATCGTGACAAGAACAACATAGAAAATTATTTTTTTTTTCAAGACTTTTTTAGTTCTTCATTCAAATCTCGGGCCCTAATCGACCGATTTGGACGATTTTAAATAGCAAACTTCTCATGATGTTAGTGAATCATTTTTATGTCAACGAGTACCCTAGCTGCCGGATTGATGCCGTCATCGTGATTTCCACAGACGGACAGACGGACATCGCTATATCAACTCCGGTTGTTATAAGGATCACAAATATATAAATTTTATGGGGTCCAAAATTTTTTTTCTAATTATTACAAACGGAATGACAAACTGGAGTGGAGGGTATAACAACTCTACAACAGCAACAATGACAGTCATATGTTTTTCAAATAGGAAAAAACTGTTTATGTGTTAGTTTCGGTCATTCCCCAGTATGCATTGAAATATTATTTCTCCAATGTTGGAGAAAAGTTAAGTTCTTAAATTGATGTCAAATGTAATTCTCAACTTGGGTTGAACAGTTTTTCTCCTTGTTTGCTTTCAACTTGACATCAAGTTGAGACTTAACATATTTTCCAATCTTTGAGAAACATTTTTACTCTCAATTGGATATCCAACACTTTTCTCCACTTGAGACCAAACATTTTTTCAACTTGATTACGATTTGTGTTAAGTCTGAGATATTATTTAAATATGTCATAAATAATAAATTAAATTAAACAAGCAAGAAAATTATAGTCGGTCTAGACCGACTATACGATACCCTATACCATGCGTTTAGAAACCCTATCTCTTAGGCCCAACTAACTGGACATTGAAAATAAGCAAAAACCAAATTTGAGTGGGATTTTTATTAATTTTTTTGGCTGCAGATATGAAAAAGTTCATATCGGATGCTATATCTATAAAGGGACTAGGTCCAAAAATGGGCCGATCCTGATCATGTTTGGTAAAGTCTCTTGTATTTTGCAAAAATATGTACAAACAAAATTTGAGAAGAATCAGTGCAATATTTTTGTTTTTTAATAGATTTAAGTGAAGATCGGGAAGCAGCTCTATATGGGGTCAAAGGGATCATTTTTGGACTACTCATAAGTGGATGTAATGAACGCATACAAACCCAATTTGAGTAAGATCTATATGACAATTTGGATCTTATGGCAATTTATGTCGATTTCATATGGGTAATTTGTATGGGAGCTAGGTCTGAACATGGACCGATTCTCACCAATTTCAATAGCGTTCATCCCATGGCCGATAAAAGCTTATGTACCAAATTTCATCAAAATATATTCATATTTGCGACCTGCAGTTTGATTACAAGCTTTACATGGACACACAGACGGACGGACGGACGGACGGACGGACGGACGGACGGACGGACGGACATTGTTAAATCAACTCAAAAAGTGATTCTGATTCGATCGGTATAATTAAAGATGGGTCTAGGTCAAATATTTTTGGTTGTTACAAACAGCAGCACAAAGTCATTATACCCAAACCACATAGTGGTATAGGGTATAAAAATGCCAAAAAAGTACAAATAAATCATTGATATATTTTTAATTATTTCTGCTTTTTGTCGAATTTTTCAAAAAATGTACAACTAATTAATTCATTTATTTTTAATTCTAGATTTTAAAAAATGTACATAATATGTACATTTAATGTTAAATATGTACATAGTAATGTTAAATATATAATGAAATTAAATTGAAACATTAAAAAAAGTACATTGTTTTCATTTCTAAAATTAGTATAATATTTTTTAATGTGGCAATTCCGTACCTTCCATTTGATACCGATTGGAAATATTTCTTTGCTATCAAGTTGAGAATCACAAATTTCTCAATTTGATAACTATGAAAATCGCCATATAAAAATGTGCCTTTTAAGTTGAGAAGACTATATTCGAACTGTTGAGGGCATTTGAGAATTAACGCTGGAGATTTGAGAAATGTATTTGATCTCAAATGCACCTCAAGTTGATAGCAAACAAAAATGTTTATTGGGACATTTATTGTAGGGTCGTTTGCACACACACAAAAAATAGAAAATAAATTGTCAATAAGCAAAGCAAGTGGCTTCGAAATTCGATGATGCCAGTTAATCATTTTTTGTTCACGCGGAATTTACAATTGGAGGAATTTTTTTCTCGAGAAATGTATTTTCCGTGAGAAAGAAATTCCTTGAGAATATTCATAATTGGGATGAATAACTTTTAATTGGAACTTTTTAGTCAGAATAAATCATAATTCTAGTTAGATATTGGTTAATATTTAATTAGAAAAAATATTGTGGTGGCATCTACGCAATTATTGAGGCAGTCACGGAAAAATTAAATGCAAGTCTGTTTTTTTTAATATAACAAAAATGGATTTTCCCTTTAACAAAATATGGCAGTATAAAGAATTCTGCAAAATGGAAAATCAATTTTGTGCTAATTCTTAACAAAATTAATAATATATATATATGTATTATTATATTTATTAATATTTGTAATTTTATTTGACATAATTTCACACACAGTTTTACAGATCAACTGTTTTAATTAGAAAAAATATTGTGGTGGCATCTACGCAATTATTGAGGCAGTCACGGAAAAATTAAATGCAAGTCTGTTTTTTTTAATATAACAAAAATGGATTTTCCCTTTAACAAAATATGGCAGAATTCTTTATAAATGAAATGCAAAATGGAAAATCAATTTTGTGCTAATTCTTAACAAAATTAATAAAATATATATATATATATGTATTATTATATTTATTAATATTTGTAATTTTATTTGACACAATTTCACACACAGTTTTACAGATCAACTGTTTTCAACTGATTTAGAAGTTTTCTGTTTTTGAAACAGTAGTGCCAATTTGTAACATTTTGTGATGTAATGAAAATCGCAGAATAATAAGTTAATACACAATAAAAAATATTAAATTTTTAAGTTTTATATACATATTGCAATAAAAAAAACTTTGGTAAATTTACATTGAAGATGGTCAGAAATGAATGAGAAAAAAATATATAGACATTTTAGAAAAGCACATTTAATGTTAAACTTTATGCACAAAATATATGGGTTTTTGTTGCTTCGAATTTAACTGTGGCTCTAAGTGAAAAGTTTTAGACCGATCGTATATTACATCTTGAGGATCCTCACCTAATATTTTCAAATATTTTAAATTCTTTTTAACTCATTTAACCTCATTACGAAAATAGTAAAACAGTAAATATGGAAAATCCACGCACCTCAAAAAATTGTTTTCTATGAAATAAATTAAAGACATTTCATATTATACAATTTTCTTTCAAAAATGTATCAATTATTGCAAATTTGAAATTTGACATATAGTATTTGTACATATATTTGTATAGATTTCGCAGTATGAAAAGAACTATTATTTCTTTATTTAGAATATATGTAAGTATTGCTCGCAAAAAAATGCAACATCATGAATGAAACACATAGACGACTGCTGGCAGCAGCATTTGTAGTCGTATAGTCAGCTACTTGATTTTTCTGAATACGACAGCAACATATAATACAAATGCATTTTTATTTAAATATACAATTACTTTTACTTATTTAAAATGCATTAGTACAACGTAAAAATAAATAAATTAGTTTAACGCCTTTTGATTATTAATGGAATTATAGCCTTTCATTTTGCGATTTTTTTTTAAACAAAATAAAATATTTCATAGCACTAACTTCTTTTACATATTTTGTTATATTGTCAACACTATTTTTGTTTTGTAGCCAACAAAACACACTTGCAGTTTTTTTTTTATTTGAAGAACATATGACTGCCATTGTTGATGTTGTAGAGTTGTTTTTTTTTTTTTGATTTTGTTTCGTTAACTCTTTTGTATTAAAGCACCTCCAATATATGTATCCATTTTAGTTTGCAAATTCAGTATATTTATAATTTATTACTTACAGCAAAAAATAATAGAAACAATTTTATCAGTTATGCTTACGAAACTATATAAATAGACTTGAAGTTGGCTCCAAAAGCAGTAGCCTGTGTAAAGAACAAGTTAGCGACATGTAACTGTTACGTAACGTGTCAGCCTTTTTTTCACATGAAAAGTATTGGGACGTTCCGGTTACGTTCGGTAACTGTTTTAAATGATTTTCATGTAAAAAAAAACAACTGACTCGTTACGGTTACGGTTAGAAAACATTGACCTTTTATATGTATTATAATGCTATGAATGCATTTATTTTTATTTTATTTTATTTATATATTCTTTTTTTTTTTTGTATTGTATATTATTTTTTTTTATTATTATTACTATTTCATTTAATTATTTTTTTCTTTAAATAAATTAATACATAAAAATTTGTTTTTTAAATTATTGGTGAACTTTTACTCCCTTTATTTACTGCCTTTATATTAACTGGTAGTGTCTGCTTGTCGACAAAATTTTGGATCGATTTTTAGCCCCTTTCCCGTGAGCCAATCGATCTGAAATTTTGCATGCAGGCTCGTGGCAATGACAGAAATGATCTAACAAATTTTTTTAGTGATGCCAAAACAATGGAAACTTTTAAAATTTTCTACCAGAGTTCACAAAAAAATGTACAAAGGGTTTGTTTTTATTATATTATTACCACAACGACCACAAAAACAACAAGTCCAGCTATGACAACAATGCAACATTTAGAATAGCAACAGGAACAATATGGAAACATCATGTTGTTCATTTTTTTTTTAATTTTTCATAGATTTACCTGGACCTGTTCCCCCGATTTTAATGATTTTTGAAGTAGAAATCTTCCCATGAATTTGGTGAATCATTCTCACTAAAAATTATCACCCTAGCTATCCTATTGAGGGCGTGATCGTGACAAGAACAACATAGAAAATTATATTTTTTCAAGACTTTTTTTAGTTCTTCATTCAAATCTCGGGCCCTAACCGACCGATTTGGACGATTTTAAATAGCAAACTTTTCAGGATGTTAATGAATCATTTTTTATGCCAACGAGCATCCTAGCTGCCCGATTGATGCCGTCATCGTGATTTCCACAGACGGACAGACGGACATCGCTATATCAACTCCGGTTGTTATAACGATCACAAATATATATATTTTATGGGGTCCAAATTTTTTTTTCTAATTATTACAAACGGAATGACAAACTTATATATACCCTCTGCACACTGGAGTGGAGGGTATAATGACATTTGTGCTTTTTGCTTTGTGTTTGTTTTCATTTTGAACACAGTAGCGAAAAATTGTCATTCAATCGAAAGAAGTTAGTTGATTTTTTAATGAGAAATAGACAATTTATATTTGATTAATAGAATTGGTAAGAATTATTTTTATTGACAAAAATTATGTTTTAATTACATATATTTTGTTTACAATAGAAATTATTGCCCATAATCGTCAAAAGAAAATTTACAAAAAAAAGGAGCGACCCATTTGCTATTCCGGATAAGGAGCTCTTGCGCTTGAAGTATTTATACAAATTATTAAAATAACTTAATTAACTCAACTACATTAAAAGGAATATTTTTAATTTGTAATAATAATAGAACAAAGAAAACTAGTGATGTGTAAACAATCAAAACAAATTAAATAAAACTGGTTATTTGAATACTTCTTTAATCTGCAATAAAATCACCACATAAATTACATATCTATGTACCTATCATTTTGTTTTGAATGTTTTTTAATTAATAGACAAGTTTATCATTAATTTTTTTTTCTATAAAAACCATATTTTTCTCAAACCCAGCAAAAAACAATTATAGATACGAATACCGTATGAATTAATAACCATGATTTTGCATCATTACAACTCAAGTGACAAATAAAAAAAGTAGTGTTGCTATCATAGAGTTTAATAAAACGTTAAAACGTTTATTACTTAAAATACTGGTTATGAATACGAATTTTTAACAAACCTTTTTAGGCTTAAAATGCGCTTTAACTAATTTGTATTTGAAACCTGATTTAAGATTTTTTTATGAATACGGCTGATGATATTTAAAATTAAAATTTTAAATTCAACATTCTTGTAAAGAATTCGAAGAATATTCAACTTCAAAATTTTTTTTGTTATTTAATATTATTTTAATTTTTTCTTCTAAGGAAATTCATTTTATTCTGATTTTTCGCTACTTTTAACAGTTAAAGACAGTATTTGTTAACTAATTTTTATAGTTAAAAAATATATAAAACTATCACGCAAAATTGAAAATTTAGTGATTTTTTGATAATTACGCGTTTTCTTATCATTTTTAATAATTTTAATATCTAATATTTTAAAGTTGACAACCCTGTGTATGGGTATCGTTTTTTTAACGCGAGTCCCATGTTTGACCAGCAATACTTTGAGGGGATTTGAGGCCTAGCTAGCCACGTAGCCGTAAGCTAACGTTTTCAAAAAATAATGTTAAAATAAATAATATTTGAAGAATATGAAATGAATATTTAACAAATATATTTGATATTAAAAATTGGGTAAAAAAGATTAAAAGCATAGGATTTTTGGCGTTATTCTTTATTATTTTTATTTAATAAATTAATAATTTATACCCTACCTCATAATACATTTTTGAAAAGTAGCTAAAATTTAGTTATTTGAGCATAAAACAAAATAAAATAAAACAAATAAGAAATACCACGGTTTAGAGTCCTTATCTCTTCGGTCCAACTAATTGGATATAAAAAATAAGCATAAATCAAATTTTAGTGCCATTGTTATTAAATTTTTTGGCTGCAGATATGAAAAAGTTCATAGCGGGTGCTATATTTATATGCAGCTTTATATGGGGCCTTTGACTAAGAATTGTCCTATAAGGATTTTTTTTGACTACTGATTAATGGATACAACAAACACATACAATCCCAATTTAACTAAGATCTATGTGATAGTTTGGATCTTATGGCAATTAATGTCGATTTCATAGGGGTCATTTGTATGAGGACTAGGTCTGAACATGCACCGAATTTCACCAATTTCAATAGCGTTCATCCTACGGCCGGTAAAAGCTTATATACCAAATTTCATCAGAATATATTCATATTTGCGACCTGTACTTTACATGGACACACAGACGGACAGACGGACAAACCCAATTTGACTGAGATCTATATGATAATTTGTCGATAATATGTCGATTTCATAGGGGTCATTTGTATGGGGACTAAGTCTGAACATGGACCGATTTTCACCAATGTCCTATGGCCGATAAAAGCTTATATACCAAATTTCATCAAAATATATTCATATTTGCGACCTGTAGTTTGATTACAAGGTTTACATGGACACGCAGACGGATGGGCGGACGGACATCG
The DNA here is from genome assembly GCA_963682025.1 of Cordilura impudica. Lineage (NCBI taxonomy): Eukaryota > Metazoa > Arthropoda > Insecta > Diptera > Scathophagidae > Cordilura > Cordilura impudica. The sequence goes on from OY821519.1 coordinate 146,645,939, forward strand.
CTAAATCGACTCAGAAAGTGATTCTGAGTCGATCGATATAATAAAAGATGAGTAGATGTCAAATATTTTTGGTAGTTACAAGCAGCAGCACAAAGTAATTATACCCAACCCACATAGTGGTATAGGGTATAAAAATAACTTAGTTTTTTCTCAATGACATACATATTTGTTTCATCAATTTTACCTTAGTGTTTTGAATAAATGGTGCAAAAACTTCTCAGTTTGTATTTTTGCCAAAAACTTCGGTAACATATAATTTTTTTATTTTATTTTATGAATATAAAAAAATTAGCATGCACCGAAAAGTACATTTGACATACGTTCAATTTAGTGTATTGAGGTTGTGTTCGCTGAAAGTACGATGTAGTGTATATATCCTTTCTTGTAAAGAACGTGTTTGCGTACTGTTCACGGTGAAGTAAATGACAAAATAAATTATACGTTGACTTTTCAGCCTGAGCTTTGAGTTTATAGGCGCAAGGAATATTCTCTTTCTCCGATTTTATTACCGCAATTGAAATTAAAAAAATATATACATTTCAATATTTTATTTTTTTTTAATTTTTTTAAGTATTGTGTCTGAAGTCAAGAGTTACAACCAAAAAGCCCTTTGCATAGCATCTTTAAAGAGAATTGAAAAACAAACGCAGGCTAAAAAGTCAACGTGTAAATTGGGACATGTTTTGGTAATAGCCCATGGCATATGCTAGTAATAACTAGTTTTTGGTGATAAGCTATTTTTATTATTCTTTAAACTGGTTTATTATCTGCTTTTCTATATAGAACAGTTTTTAAAATAAGCTAGTTATAACCTATTTATTTTGGAAAATGTAACTATGACTTTTATACATTCTATTGGTAGCACGGTATATTTGTCATATATGTACAGTGTTGGTCAGAACAAAAGCAACCACAATCACTTTTTATACCCTATACCACTTTGTGCTGCTGTTTGTAACTACCAAAAATATTTGACCTAGACCCATCTTTAATTATACCGATCGAATCAGAATGACTATCTGATTCGATTTAACGATGTCCTTCCGTCCGTCTGTGTGTCCATCTAAAGCTTGTAATCAAACTGCAGGTCGCAAATATGAATATATTTCAACGAAATTTGGTATATAAGCTTCTATCGGCCATAGGATAAACGCTATTGAGAATCGGTCCATGTTCAGACCTAGCCCCCATACAAATGACCCCTATGAAATCAACATAAATTGCAATAAGGTCCAAATTATCCTATATATCATCGTCAAATTGGGTTTGTATGTATTTATTACATCCATTAATCCGCAGTCCAAAAATGATCCCTATTGGAGAACCATTAGTCATAGGCCCCATATAGAGCTGCTTCCCTATCTTCACTTAAATCTATCAAAAAACAAAAATATTGCCATACATGGTCAGGAATGGTCCATTTTGGGGCCTAGTCCCCATATAGATATAGCATCCGATATGAACTTTTTCATATCTGCAGCCAAAAAAATAATAAAAATCCCACTCAAATTTGGTTTATGCTTATTTTCTATATCCAGTTAATTGGGCCTGAGAGATAGGGTCTCTAAACGCATGGTATAGGGTATCGTATAGTCGGTCTAGACCGACTATAATTTTCTTACTTGTTTGAATTTATAATTTTTACGCATTTTGTATTTTTGAGCATGTTATTGTTGTTTCTCCACGTAGATGCCTCACGGCATCCAGCGATGCCGCATCTCCCACTCAGAGTGTTACATCATAACATTAGCAAGAATGTCTCTACATTTAAATTTGTCCATTAATTCGTAGATTTCGTGGAAGGGTCCAATGCAAAACCAGAGAAGAATGCCCAAATCATAATTGATCCGCCGCCATGCTTCACAGTTGGTTTGCAGGAGCGTGGGGGATAAACGTCCGCCTTTCTTACGGCAAACAGTGTACATTCCGTTAGAGTTATGCAAATTAAATTTTGACTTGTCGCTAAATAAAACAGTTTTCCATTTTTCAGGCATCCAGTCTTGATATTTTTGTGCAAATGAAGCCTACAAATATTGATATGCCAAGCATTTCAGCGAAATAGAATTGAAATAAATAAGTTCTACCTTTTTGCCAAATGTTTTTTAGTGAGCAGTGGTTTTTTTGCTGACCTGAAGCTTCGGGAACCTGCTTCTAATGTTCGGCGACGAGCAGTCATTGAATCTATATTTAAATTTTACTCATTTAAAAAAGCTTTTGATGGATATTTTTGCACAATTTGTACAATGTGACGGTCTCTCCTTTCATCTGTCTTCCGTGGTGCTCCTCCCAAATGCAATGTTCTTATAGATTTTGTTATTTTATATTTTTTTATAAGCCGAGATATAGATTTATTAATCTTATGCTTTTTAGCTAGTTCTATTTGACTCTTTCCATTCAAAAAATCCTTAATTATTTAATTTTTTAAGTTTTCAGAGTATTTATCACGAGCCATGACGATTTGATTTAAACATGATCAATTTCACAACGCAACTAGCTGTCAGTCATCTTAAATTAAATTAAATTAAAAGAAATTGCAAAATATGCCGTTAAACTTGAAAGTAGAGACAATGCAATATGTTGTTGTTTTTTTGCAAAAAAAAAAAAAAAAAAAAATAAATATAACGGTTCTTTTAGTTTACAATTGTAGTTTTGTCTTTTTATTTGTAATGTTATAAAGAGTAAGAAATGGTAAAGAAGATTTTTTAAAAACAACAATAACATGCTTAAAAATTCAATAAAGGCCAACAGTGATTTTGGTTGGTTTTGTTCTGACCAACACTGTAAGTATTTATTATTAATTTTCATTTGATAATCATAATAATGGCAGCAATAATAAAAAATTGGTTAACTGTTGTTTACTGTTGCTATTTTATAATGTAAATGGCAAGTATAACTTTTAAGTGAGAATCTGTCAGTATCTTCTTTTGACCGGGAGGCTTCAAAGTTGGATATATTGTTTAACACTATCTCCAAAACTATTTATCTACCGATAGGTATTTGAAATATCATACAATAAGGATGAAGTATACAACTTCAAAAGAGTCGTGAATCTTTTGAAAATAGCTTGTCTCGAAATCCTACAATATGTATTTTGCTTTAGTCCGATTAGTAGTTTTGGAGATAGCGACAACAACAATTCCAACTTTGAAGCCCTACCCACACGAAAGTACGCAATTAAGCACAAAAGACATGCTGACGGTCTCTGAATTAAAGTTCCACTTTCAAAGTTTTGCATTTGTGGCAATAAAAAGATGTTAATTAAATTTATTTTTTGCTATGTGGGCCATGGACACAATATAATTTATCAGAACTTTGTAGACGTGGAGTTAATATATTTTATGAATTGTCAAATCATATTAACTTATGTGTGTCAAAAATTTCAATGTGAACGGTGTGTTTCACCATTTGACAACTGAACTTAAACCGCTGGAAAATTTAAGAATTATTTTAGCGAACACAATAATAAATAAAAATAAATAAAAATCTCGTCAAAATTATTTTTTCCAACTGCTAATATGAACAAATCTATGGAACATATATGTCCCATTGGTCATCAGCGGGCAATTGTTACCAAGTAATTTACTTTTATTTTGCAGATCCAATAACATCCGACAAAAAGTTTATCAAAAATTACACTGGTCTACAAATTAAAAAAAAAATTGACTGCAGAAACGAAGCATTTTTTTTTAAACTAATCTGGGTGCGCTGAATTCGAATCTGGCATAAAAATTGGGCTATCACGTCTTGTTCATTTTTTATCGCACGCTGGCAATACTGTGAAACAGTCAATACTGACACTACAAGTTCACAATTGTCAATTTGACAGAAGCCCACATTAATTCCAAATCTTCATAATAGTAGCGTTTAAGCATGCAGGGAGATCGTGTGTTACTGATTCAAGCTATTTTTGCTTTGTTTGTGGTGAATATTTGGATGGAGAAAAAGGATATGCAATATCAGAATCATTAAAATATGCATATTTCCATTTTTTTGGTTATGCTGTCAGAAACTTGGACAAACCGTGAACACCGATAATGTTCTGCAATAATTGCAGAACTGTTTTATATATATAATGATTCCTATAATTCCAAGTTGGAACAAAGGGCCGTATAACTGTTTTATACAAATGGTCAAATGGCAAGAAGATCTACTTCGATTTTGCAATTCCAGTACTTTGGAGAGAGTCAAGTAACCACCAAACCGATTGTTATTTCTGTTTTCAACATGATTTTTCAACATGAAAAATCGAAAAAATATTACTTACGCGAATGTCCCATCGGTTTCCAAACCAGATCAACGTCCACCAAATGATCCATTACCAGTCATTCCCAGTGTTACGAGCAGTGAGTCCGAAACATCTTTCACCAGCAGTGGTTTATATGAGGCTGAATGATGAACGCCATTTAGTGGCTCAAGCTGAGCTGAATGATCTAATTCGGGACTTACATAGAGATAGAAGCTTGGAATTGGATGCATATTTTGAAAAGAAACCCTCAATTCTATACGGTACTGATATTGATGGTTTATTTCAAAAAATGAAAGAGCCATATTTCAAAACTGAATTGAAATTATTTATTGATGGCTCTAAGTACAGTTTAAAGGCTCTTCTTTTGCATAATGGGAATGAAAAACCATCCATACCAATTGCTCATGCCATTAACACAAAGGAAAATTACGAATCAATGACTGAAATTTTGACATTACTTAAATACTACGATAATAAATGGAAGATCTATGGTGACCTTAAAGTGTGTGATTTAAATTTTTTTCTATATATAGTATAGACCATCGTAAATAACTGTAAATTAATCTGTTTCAGGTCATTGGTTTGTTGACTCGTATGCAAGGAGGTTTCACAAAATATTGTTTAGTCGCGCTACATTTCATCATTACGTCAGAATAGAGTGGCCAAAAAGAACTGAGTATTCACCAGGAAAACAAAACATTTCAAATAAAGCATTATTTGATCCAAATTACGTTCTTCTTCCGCTGTTGCACATAAAATTGGGCCTTTTTAAGAACTTTGTCAAGGCTCTGGACAAAGATGGTGCAGCATTTAAATATTTATTAGCGGTTGTTCCTAAAATTTCATATGCTAAAATCCAAGAATGCATATTTGTTGGCAATCAGATCAGGAAGCTATTGAATGATGACAATTATTCACAATTATTATTGGTCTGGAAATCTTTCCAGAGCCTCGTGAACAGTTTTCTTGGAAACAATAAGAGTGAAAACTACAGACAAATTGTTGCGGAATTATTGAAAAATTATCACGAATTAGGTGCACGAATGTAACTCAAAATGCATTTTCTTCAATACCTAGGTGCGGTGAGCGACGAACAAGGGGAGCGTGCTCACCAATATTTAATGAAAATTGAAAGAAATTGTCAAGGATTTTGGGATAAAAGCATGCTGGGAGACTATTGCTGGACTCTCATACGTGAAACCGAACCAACAAGATACAAACGACGTTCAAATAACGCCATTCACTTTTAAAAATTCATTGATTTTTAAACAGACTAATGATTTCTTATGTAAAAAACGAATAGAAAACATTTTTTTGTATCTCGAAAACCTGACGTGATAGATAAAAATCAATTACAGATTCGAATTCAGCCCACCAAATTACCCTAGGAAAGATATTTGGTTGCTCCAGTCCAAAACCTTGTTGGCTAGTGTTATTAAATAGCTATTTTTTTACTTTAGATTCACCCTATTATTCTCTGAGACCACATTCTAAGTGGTATAATCTTAAAGCCACAACCCTCCTCTATTGATATAATTCAATTTGAAAAAAATTGTGTAAAACAATAAATAAAAATGGGGCATATATCAACCATTGGTCGTCAAAGTGCTAAACTGCTAATGTAAATGAACTTTAACTGGAATTTTATGATAGTATTCAAAACACTGCACATTAGGTTAAACAAATACCAAAACTATGCTTTCCACTGTTTTTAAATACCATTTTGTAGGGAATACTCCAAACCAACTAAATAAGATTTTTGTTGTTGGAAAATAATAAATGTCGTTGTCAAACGCAGTCAAATTTATTGCATTGTAGTCTCTTTATAAATTTTTGCAAGGCCTGTATTGCTTCAACTACTTGTTTAAATAATTTCGCGAATTATGAAGAAGAAAGTTAATATGGAAAACAATAAATTAAGTAAGTATTAAGGTTTTTTGTTAGAAAAAAGGTGGCAATTTTGTTGAATATGCTTGAAATAGCCACTTTTTGAACATAACCTAAAAAGTGCTGCGGTTTTTTTTTAATGTAATTTCGTGGAAGCTTTTAAAATTTCAACCAGAAATTAATATATTGAAATGAATCAATTTCCATTTACATCAAATATTCATTTTTAGCCGTTTTCGAATAAAACCATATTTTTTAGGTTATTGCGTTTTCAAAAAGCGGAGTTATTTGAAATTTGCCCCAACGAAGATTCAAGCCAAAAAAAGCAGAATAAACTTGTGGATTTTATAGTCGACAAAATTGGTAAGGATGAAATATCCAACGACTGCACCAAATGTATAACGGAAAAAGTGCGTTTTTTCTGTAAAAACGTATCAGAAATATGGGGAAAGTATTGGGAAGGACAAAAAGGGTGAAAGGTTTCGAAGGGACTTCGGCTCAACGCTGAAATAAGCTTCGAAAATAAAAATACATCTGGCAAAGTGACTTTTTATGCTCTTGGACGTCCTTAACTTCCATTTTGCGAAACGCCTGAGTACGGAAAGAGGAATGCAGCAGCAGGTCTTTCCAGCGGAACAAATAATGAAACGTCAGCTAGAAAACAAGGAAATGCAGACTTAGCGGCGCATCTTAAAGGATCTTTAGCAAGCCCTACAAAGCATTCAAAAATAAAAAATAGTACAGTGAAATCAATAAAAAGCCTATTGCATTTCCTGCAGGGAAAGCATTTGTTTTTTTTTTTTTTGTTCGAAAATAATTTCACCAAAGAACAATGCAATACGTCGTGAAAGCAAATTAAGAAACTGCGACATTTATCCCCATTATAGCGAAATTGCTGCTGCAAAATTAATGTGCCGTCCTGATGGTTTAAGACAAGCGATACATCAGCAAGAGTACCCTTGGAATCGCTTTTATCACATACCACTAAGAAAGTTGTTCAAATGCAGAAGGAGGTCTTTGGATAAGGTGTAATGGATAAGGAAAATACCAAATATTTTAAGTGTTAATATTGAGTTACGGTTTCGATAGTAGCACTGGTCAAGCACAATTTGAACAAGCTTTTAACAATTATCCCGTTAAACCTTTTGCTCACGTCTGGACAGCCTATTTTGGAATTATCTTACTCGCAATCGACAAGTTTTGTCGGCCCGTTAAGTTAGAATACGTGAAGGAAACAAAGGAATCCATCTTGAAGGAAGAATCAGAATTGAAAAACGAAACTGAAGCATTAAAAATATGCACATTACGATGAGCGAAGGGGAAATTGTGGAAGTGTCCTTTAAGTTATATTTAACACTTATTGACGAAAAAGTTTTAAACATTCTGACTGGAATCAAAACAAATCAAACTTGTCCTATTTGCGGTTCCACACACCAAAAGACTTCTAGAATATAAGTGATTAGACTTGTGAAAGATTTCGTGCAAAAGATTCTAATTGTAAACTTGGATTGAGCCCATTACAGTGCTGGATTCGATTTTTCGAGTTTATATTACATTTAGGTTACAAATGTGAATTGAAAAAATGGCACACACGATCTGAAAACAACAACTTGGCAGTTTTAAAAAGAAATAACAATATTCAAGACGCTTTTTGGAGACAACTGGGTCTTCATGTGGATATGCCTAAAGTTGGCGGCTTTGGCAGAACAAATGACGGAAACACTCCGCGTAGAGCATTCACTGATCAAGATATCTTTGCTAACATTACTGGCGTTGATCAGACATAATTTTCTGTTTTTATCATGCCAGTTTCCTCTGAACTGTAGAATATTTGAGGCATTCTGCTTTCAAACAATGGAAATTATAATTTTAGTCTTGTGTATGGAGCAGTTCTAATAAATAAATAAAACCTTTATCCTTGGTTGGCGATGACAGCTACAGTCTACAAAATGCTTATACATTCCAAACAGATTATTGACAACACTGTGCTTCCGATTGGTTTCTTTGGAGAAGCAGGTGCTGAGTACTGGCACTAAATTTATAAATATATTTTTGTAGGCGCGTTAAAGTTCATATGACGCATGTAATTCAGTTTGTTTTTATGAATTTTATTTCCGTTACACGTTACCTTCCTTTTTATTTAAATTTTCCTTCAAATTATGCAATAATTTTGCGGTTATTAATTTTGCACAGAAAAAGAGCTTTTAGAAAATACGAAAAATCAAAAATAAATTTAAATAAGAGTGTTAAACTCAGCTGTGCCGAATTTTTGATACCCTTCACCCAATATTGGGTATGGCTACCACTTTGAAACTGTTGCCATACTGAAACATTAAATCTGAATACCAATTAAATTAAAAGTTAATCAAATGATTCTTGGCTACAAATTATTAATATTAAAAAAGGAAATTTTAAAATAATTTTATTTAATACAAAAAAAAAAAACACAAAAATAATAAAAACAGGTAAGAAACTAAAGAATGAAACTAAAATTTTTAATATTTAATTTTTGATTTTTAATTTTCCATTTTTATACCCTATACCACTATGTGGTTTGGGTATAATGACTTTGTGCTGCTGTTTGTAACAACCAAAAATATTTGACCTAGACCCATCTTTAATTATACCGATCGAATCAGAATCCGTCCGTCTGTGTGTCCATGTAAAGCTTGTAATCAAACTGCAGGTCGCAAATATGAATATATTTTGATGAAATTTGGTATATAAGCTTTTATCGGCCATGGGATGAACGCTATTGAAATTGGTGAGAATCGGTCCATGTTCAGACCTAGCCCCCATACAAATTACCCATATGAAATCGACATAAATTGCCATAAGATCCAAATTGTCATATAGATCTTACTCAAATTGGGTTTGTATGCCTTCATTACATCCACTAATGAGTAGTCCAAAAATGATCCCTTTGACCCCATATAGAGCTGCTTCCCGATCTTCAGTTAAATCTATTAAAAAACAAAAATATTGCACTGATTCTTCTCAAATTTTGTTTGTACATATTTTTGCAAAATACAAGAGACTTTACCATGATCAGGATCGGTCCATTTTTGGACCTAGCCCCTTTATAGATATAGCATCCCATATGAACTTTTTTATATCTGCAGCCAAAAAAATTAATAAAAATCCCACTCAAATTTGGTTTTTGCTTATTTTCTATGTCCAGTTAGTTGGGCCTAAGAGATAGGGTTTCTAAACGCATTGTATAGGGTATCGTATAGTCGGTCTAGACCGACTATAATTTTCTTACTTGTTCTTTTTCATTTTCCATTTTTAACTTTTAAATTTTTCATTTTTTCTTTTTAATTTTTCATTTTCCATTTTTAATTTTTATTTTTAATATTTAATTGTTATTTTAAATTTTTTAATTTTAATTAATTTTTAATTTTAACGGTAAAAAATATGTGGTAATACTTGCTTAGGCCAACAACTGCAATGACTTCAACAATTAGAAGAATTACAACATATACAACAAACACACTGGAAAATTTTAATTTTTCAAGAGATTTTTCAAAGTTTCATTCAAATCTCGTGACCCCTTTAACCGATTTTGACGATTTTAAATAGCAACAAATGGTCTAGCTTAGATATATACGGCGTGATCGTGATTTCCACAGACAGACGGTCATCGCTAAATCAACTTCCCTTGTTATAATGATCAAGAAAATATATGGTTTTGGGGTCTCCGGAATTTATTTCGATGCGTTACAAGCGGAAAGACAAATCTATACATACATATATATACCCTCTGCCACCGAGGTGTGGAATACGAAAAATACTTAAAATAACTGTAAATGCCACTTTTTTAAAACACCACTAAGTGTTAAATGTACTAAAAAGGTAAAACAGCCTTCAAGCATAGACATTAATTTTAAAACTACTGTAACTTTATAAGAAGATATACTACCGTCATGATTAATATACGTTTTTATGGTATTTTTTCATTTTAAAAAGCCATTAAGAAAACAATGGTTTTAAAGTTTCAAAAATATGGAAAATGAAAAGAGGAAAAATCGCATGTGGTTATCATTTTGGAGAAATTTCAACCTAAATTACAGAAAGTCTGAAGATTTTATTTAGCAGTAAAAAAGCTTAATTGGCAACACCTAAAAACATCTGTTAGTGCCGGTTTACACATGAAATATTCTTTCTGAAATTGTTTGAAATTCTCTTTTAAACTTTCGTCCGTGTCTACACACTGAAATTTTTGTATTGAAATTCAAGATTTGTTCATCTTTACTTTATTATTTTATCTATTTATTTTATAATTTTATTCCATTAAATTAACTTTATTTCAAATTATTGTCTTTCTTAACAAAAACGAACATAAAAATGAAAGAAAACGTAAAATAACTTCACTTTGAAAATTACGAAGCAAGAAACAAAAGAGAATTTCAGAGCAGATGAAAGTATGTACCCCTGCCATTCTTCTCTCCCGTCTCACCTATAAACTCAAGACTTTCAGCAAGAAAACTTTCATGTGCAAACACACACGAACAACAGGAAAAGAACACAGAAACAGAAAACGCGTGTTATATTGCAATGTAAATTGGAAGGTTAATTTAATTACATAACTGTTAAATAAACTTATTTACAGGAGGAACATTCATTTAAATAAACTTATCTATCAGTTCTTATATAAACATAATAAATCCACCCAATAACAAACAAATCTACATCTAATAGGTATAATCATTTTAATGTTAATGTCATTGTATTCGGTAATCATAAAACCTAAAACAAAAACGCAAAGATAACAAACAGCTTTCTTACACGCAAAACGAAATGATAACCTGTACCGGTTTAAAATACGAGTACATAAAAATTTAAGAAACACACTCATATTTACTACCTACAATTTGTATTTTGTCTCAGTATGTCATGATAACATAATAAGTTTAGGTTATTGACTGTACAACTAGTAGTAGACAAATGTTTTGTTTGAGGGGCCAATGAATGTTTTATTGAGAAAACAGAAAAACAGCTGTGTTTACTCTGACTGTATTGAGATTTGTATTTATATATGTATGTTAAAAGTTTCTTGTCTCATTCTTATGTTGAGATTTTGTTGTTTCTCAAGTTAAATTGGTGCTCGAAAAACTTAGTTTGTCAATACTCGATAATTTTAATTTGTAGAAACTTGTAGCAAATAGTTAAATCAAATTATTTAATACATGAAGGTGTATATACATACATACATAATCATGTTTCGGATCAATTGAGATATACAAAATAGCAGACATAATCTCAAAGATATGTACAGTCAAGTACTTAAGTCTTCATACATACCAAAAATTTCAAAAGATCGCTAATCCAAGAGCATGAGAAAAAATAAAGGAATTAATTATTGGAAAAAGGTTTTGTTTACGGATGAAAGTAAGTTTGGCCTGTTCGGAAATGACGGTCATGGAAAGGTTTGGCGCAAAAAGAACACAGCACTTTTATTAAAGAATATTGTTCCGACAGTGAAACATGGTGGTGGTAACGTAATGGCTTGGGGAACCATAGCAGCATCTGGAGCTGGATGGTTAGTGTTTATAGATGGTATTATGGATCGATACTATTATAAACAGCTTTTATAATACAATTTGGAGCCATTAGTTGATATGTTGGCTCTTGGATAGCATTGGATTTTCCAACAGGACAACGATCCCAAACATGAAGCGCACATTGTCAGAGATTGGTTGCTTTATTATGCACCAAGGCAGTTACACTCCCTCCCCAATCGCCAGATCTTAACCCCGTTGAGCACGTTTGGGATACTTTGAAAGAAAAATTGGACATTTTGATGTTACCAACAAGGAATTCTTAAAAAGAGCTTTACAAACGTGCTGGTCTCAAATTACTCCTGATATCACCGAAAATCTGGTCGCATCAATGCCAAGACGACTACAGGCAGTGATTGATGCTAACGGTGGGCCGACAAAATATTAATTTTATAAAAAAAAAGTTTTAAAAGTCACGCATTTCTTATTTCAAAACAAAAAATATTACAATGTATGTATGAACACTTTTGTCTTTCGTTATTTTTTGTTTTTTTTTGTACATATATTCCGTTATTTTTTAATGAGAAATAAAATTTTTGTTTTTGTTCAGTTATTATCATGAAATAAAATTATTCTGTATAAAAATTTTTTTCCTAATGCTCTTGGATTAGCAATATTTTGAAATTTTGGGTATGTATGAAGACTTAAGTCCTTGACTGTATATGCTACAATATATTGAAAGACCTACATATATAATTCAAGATCGAAGAGAAAATTTTCAATATAGGATATGAATAAAAATCGTGTTTTATGTGAAGTATATGTATTTGTTATCATATTTTTAGTTATTTTATTTGATCAGCCGTATCGAATACGATACCCGATACTAATGAGTTTTTCTGTAGTGCGATTCTGTAAATTTTAACGATCCGACAATCGCAAAATATATCGACAGCTATTGTTGTTTGCACTAACGATTAAAGACCTAGTTAGCCTCACATTGTTAAAATGTAGCCATACCGTAAATGTAACGTTGGCATTTAGTGCAATTACACAGTACAACGCATGATTTCGGGACTCAATTTTGATAATTTTGTGTGAAAGTAGCCTAAAAAATAAGAACTTCTGTATCATTCGTTTGGTCATGTTACATCAACAAATAATTTTAATATTTTTTTGAAGTTAGTAAGTATCGTATAGGGGAATTTGTCACGTTTTAGGCTCTTTTGTTTAGCATAACTCGAGAACCACTACTCGGATTTCGCTGAAACAATTTTTGAAAAATCAAGAATTACAATTACTTTCATCTGTTTATATAACGTTTCACTACATAAGATACAGTTTCGCAGTTATAAATAAATGTATGAAGAAAAAAAAAATTTTTTTTGCCTAAAATTTTTTTTTTTTTTTTTATTCATAAAAAATCCAAAACGGTCAAAAGTGCCAAGTCCTATTACTTTTGCGTAAAGTCACATAACCTGTGAACAAAATGAGACATAAATCATGAAAATCGCGTTTCGCTTTTATTCACAATTAAGTGAAGGTATGAATTTCAAAAAATTGCTCGAGATATGCACAAAATTCTTTGGAAAAAACATTGATGACTTTTTTTATGATTTTCAGAATTAAAAAAAAATGTAATAAACAAAAGGTTATTTGATTTTTATGATTGCGGTAGCAAAGTAATAAACGCTAATAAATGCTCGTGGACAAAAATGAAAAAAGGAAAGTGCACTTTTTAAATTAATTGGGGTTTTCCGTTAGTTACCTGAATAATTTTTTTACGGAAATTACGGAAATTTGCGCCCAAACGTAGTATTTATAGGTGTTCATTGATCGGTTTTTGTCATTCAACAATTGCCGACGAACACGAACAAATAACAAGCTATTTTTTTCCGGTTTTTTAAAAGTGAATAACAACAAAACATATAATATATTTCGATATGGAAAATAACAATTGCCCAAAATTGGATGATTTTTGTTACGTTTGTGGTCATATCATCCTAAAAATAGACCAAAAGGGTCGAAAAAACTTGTTTAGTGAGGAATTCAAAACAGCGTATTGTCATTATTTTGATGAAGCAGATTTAAGTGGTGCAAATTTTACGCCGAACACAGTGTGCAAAAATTGTTATAATACCCTTATAATGTGGATACATGGAAAAGGTGGAGAGTTTTCTTTTATGAAGCCAGTAATTTGAGTGGAAGACCTAGGTGGACATAATAAATCCAGGTGCTACGCATGCATAAATTCTCGTCATGGATTAAACAGAAAACAATTGAAAACAAAAGTATACATTGCTGCTTTTACTGCCACACTTCCAGTTAAACGCGCTGCTGATATCGATACACCTAAACCTCCGAGTCTGGATATTGTGTCCCTGCCAGCCGAAACCGTTTTCACCAATCCGACCAATGTAAATGATGCAGATTGGACACCCGATATTGAAAAAAATGCACCACAACCGCTAACAGAAATCGAAATGGATTACATTGTTGCCAAGATGGGACTATCACAACAAAAATCCCAAATGTTGACATCATTTTTGAAGAGCAGAAAACTCACACAGCAAAATGTCAGCGCAACATCATACCGAAAACGCCAAGCTGAATTTCAGAAATTTTATTCCCTTGACGAAGCAAATACGTTCACTTACTGCCATGATATCCCAGGTTTAGTGAAAAAATTGGGAATGGATTATATTGCTGCCGACTGGCGTTTATTCATCGATGGTTCAGTTTCAAGTTTGAAGGCTGTGCTGTTGCACAAAACAAACAAAAAACCGTCCATTCCATTGGGATTCAGCACAACTATGAAGGAAACGTATGAAACATTGGGCGAAATTTTGGAGAAAATCAAATACAATGTACACAAATGGAAGATTTGTTGTGATCTAAAGGTTGTCAACATAATACAAGGCGTTATATTAAAGGGCGGTTTTCCAAAATACTTCTGCTTCCTTTGTAATTGGGATTCGCGATATGCAGAGAATCAATATCAATGTAAAGATTGGGAAGCAAGAACTCCCGAGCTGGAGAAACAATTAAAATTACGTAATGAACCTTTGATAAAGGATCTAGCCATCGCTCCACATGAAATTAGGAATAGCTGGGAAATTCGTCGAAGTGGTAGTCAAAGATATTTATGACGCCTATGACTGTTTGAAATCCATCTTTCCAAAACTCAGTGAAGCTAAAATTAGAAAAGGTACGTATCGTTGTCTGTATTTAAATATTATCATATCTAAATTTGTTCCCTTCGATAAATTCGCATTACCAATAATTTTTTCGAAAATGTTTTTTTTTTTATATTTCAAACAGGTACTCTCAATGGACCGGATATACGAAAGTTAATGAAAAGCGAATCTTTCACAAATATGCTTTCGAACCATTATAACCACCTATGTGCATGGGACGCATTGAAACAAGTCATCGAAGGCGTTTTAGGAAAGAACCGTGTACAGCGAGATGACATACAGACACGAGTGGACAACTTGCTGATTTATTTTGAGAAAATCAATGCATCCATGACGTTAAAATTACATTTCATGCATTTCCACCTTGATACATTTTTGGCACAATTACCTCAGGAATCGGACGAACAAGGAGAGAGGTTCCACCAGGTGACCATGCCAATGGAAAAGCGATTCAAAGGCAAAAAATTGGATGCATTGCTTGCGGAGGTTTGTTGGTGGAGTTCTAAAATTATGCAGTTTGAAGATGAAAGCACCGAAGATGAAGATGACACTGAAATTGGTGGACACACTGAACAAAACATGCCCTTGAATATTATGTCTAACTCGGATGATGATGCAGACTCAGAACACGAATATGAACAACCTACGAAGAAACCAAGGTCATCAGAACCACAAGCGTCAACTTCAACGAGGATGGATAGTGACAATAATTGAAAATGTTCTAAATTTTGTTTCCATGCACAGATAACATATAAAAATCACATATTTTCTGTGTAAGAATAGCTGTAATATGAATCGGAATGTTTTTTTCATGCAAAATAAAGTTTACAAAAAAAAAAAAAAAAAAAATTTAGGCAAAAAATATTTTTTTTTTCTTCATACATTTATTTATAACTGCGAAACTGTTGCTTATGTAGCGAAACGTTATATAAACAGATGAAAGTAATTGTAATTCTTGATTTTTCAAAAATTGATTCAGCGAAATCCGAGTAGTGGTTCTTGAGTTATGCCAAACAAAAGAGCCTAAAACGTGACAAATTTCCCTATACGATACTTACTAACTTCAAAAAAATATTAAAATTATTTGTTGATGTAACATGACCAAACGAATGATACAGAAGTTCTTATTTTTTAGGCTACTTTCACATAAAATTATCAAAATTGAGTCCCGAATCAATAAGCTTAAAAATGTTGTACTGTGTTATAGAACGTAAAAAACGAACCAGCATGTTGCTGTGTAAAATTAACCAAACTTTATCAGCTATTCATAAATGCCACATATAAAAGTAGCAAAAATCTATTTTCAACAGATTGGGATGTTCGGTTACGTGACAGTTGATTTCGGTAACTGCTCTAAATGCTTTTAATGTAACAGAAGAAAAAACAGCTGACACGTTTGGTTACGGTTACGTGTGGCTGACTAGGCCTTAAGTGATTCACTAAGTACACCTTACCGATAGTCGACAAATCTATTTTTCTATTTATTCAAATTGTAAACGAGTGGCATCGCTGTCGAAATAAGAATAAAACAAAAACAAATCACTTTGTTTTTGACAGGATGATTTTTAGTTTATGTTTAATTTCTTTATTTTATTTATTTGAAAAAAAAAAAAAAAATAAATAATGAATTGTATATGCTATTTAATTTTTTAATTTATATAAAAAGTTTTTATAATAAAAGCAAAATATTTTCACTATTTTATGATTTTTAAGTATCTATGTTTAGACGGACAGCAAGATCAGTGTTACCAGATGCTCGGCGCGGCCTCCCCCCATACAATCTACTAATCCCCTTAAAAAACCCCTAAACAATCTAACGCGATAGATCCAGTGAAACTTTTCAAAGATTTGAACGACACAATATACTCGATTCTTCAAACCCTTGTTGTACCGACGCAACTACAAAAAATTGCACAGTATGATCTTGGAACTTTCGACTTTAAATGTCTCTGCATGCCCGTTGATTGCATTAATTTCGGATATGAGTTCAACGTTCTAACGGTAAACGTGTATCGGGAACCTTTTATCCAAATCAAAGAAAGATGCAGAAAAGAGTGCCAAAAAATATAAAAATTCTCGATCAACGTTCTCTCCGCAGTCCGCATCTTCTACAGTGAAAGCCGATATCACCAATCCGCACACACGCTGTGCGGTGATATCGACTCAACTTTGAAGGAGTGGAACTTGCTCCACATGGTTGAAGTTGCCGATAAAAACAAGCACAGAAGCTTATTGGGCAGAGATCAACGAGCTCATCGACTCGGGAGGTAACAAGAAATTTGGAAATGTTTCTAAGCTTGTTCTTGGCCTTCTAAGTCTCCCGTTCTCGAATGCTGCGGTTGAACCTCCGTTTAACATTGTCAGCATCGTCAAAGATAAATTACGGAACAAAATGTCGGTCGCCATGCTCGAAGCAATCTTCAATATCCGCTGCACACTTGACGTCGAGTGCTACAAGTTCAAGCCTACAGCATCTATGCTAAAACGCTTCAATTCGGAAACGGTGTATGGCATGATCGATGACGAAGATGTCATGGTGCTCGATACTTTACCCACGGAATGATAGAAATACATCGTTTTAAAGCCAGTGGTCTGAATTCCGATTTCTTAATAATTCGTCCTAGTCTAGGAATGATACTAGTCTCCATCCGACAACATGATATAATATTATTTTAGTTTTATGTGCTGTAAAATAAATAAAATATTTATTGGCTACAAACATTTTTTAAAAATATTTTTCTGCATTCTGGAAACTCCGTAAAAAACCCTAATTTTGTTTTTACCCTATTTGCCCCCTGGCGAGAAAACCATAAATCTAGGGGGAAACCCCCTGATCTGGAAACACTGAGCAAGATTCTCTCATTCACGGTTCGCGCCCCAATCATGATTGAACATACATGATTCGCCATACAAAATTTTTAGAGCGAACCAACTTGGTTCATTATGAATCTAGTTACGAACTACGAAAATTGTACTGTCATCTCCAATTTTGATAAAAATTATCGCTAGTATATCTGAACTAGCTGTCAAAAAAATTTAAACAAAGAAAAAACAAAAAAATTAATGTGCAATAAAATAAATTGAAACATTTAAACTGCGTTCACACTACGTGTTTTGCTTGTGTTTTTCTTAGTTTTTTAGCACGTGTAATTTGTACACATAGCGTGAACCCTTTCAAACATTGTTTATGTACACCACATTTTGCAAGACATGTGTAAATTTTTCAATTAGAGCAGGTTCTATTTTGGCAAGACAAACATATGAAAATACAACACTGCTTGTGGCGAAAGAAAAACAGAGTAAATTATAAAGATTAATATTGAAAGAAACATAAATTGTTTAATATTAATTACCAATTAAAAATATATAAAATATATAACTTTATTTTTAACAATAAATTTTTGTAAATTCACAAATTAAATCAGCTGTTGTTTACATTTAGAGGTTATGTCATACGGTAATACATATGTACGTTTGAACGCAAAAATTATGAATCGTATGTAAAAAGCCAACTTTGACACACACACGGAATTACGTATGGATCGTAAAACTGAATTTACATATGCAAAATACACATAGTGTAAACACACCTTTAGCAAACAAAAAGTATATATTTACATATACATATGTATATGTATATTCAAATAAAAATGGAAAAAATGAAATAGTGAAACGTAAAGTGTAGAAGGATGTCTTCAAATATTTGCACAAAAAATATAAACGTCAAAATGAAACAAGAACACTCGTCTGAACACCACTGTTCACAATCATGATTCAGAGAGCGAATCAAGTGGTTCATTTTGCCATCTGAACATGCTATTATTATAATGGGATTCGTTAAATATCGTTAAAATCTGGAGCAAAAAATAAATTTACTTAATTTGTCTGAATAAGAATGGCACAAATGTACCTAGTTTTGCAATTCCCTTATTTACAAGCAATTGGTCTTTTCATTTCGAACGAACAATAATTGACCGTATTTTTTATATTTTTATCAATGTACTTTCTGAATTTGTTTTAAGAATTTGTTTCGTCTAAGTCATTCATATTTTGGGAAAATAATACAACACTTTGTATATAACAACCAAAATACCTTTACTACTTACATTTAACTAAATACAATTAACACTTTACTAGAAAAAGAAATACCAACAGTTATTAAAGAGAAATATTTTAACAAATATGCGCGCGCATTTATAAGAGAAATAACATTCTACATAAATACAGAATTAAAATATACACTTTTTTTACTCTCAAGAATTAAAAATAAAAAAGGGAAAGCAGTGTTGTCAACATTACATAAACAAAATCATCATCAATGTGTTGAATTCACATTAGACAATTTCATTACCATTAACAAACTTTCAAACAAAAAAAAATTTTTTTTTTTAATTGAACATTCTACAAATATTAATTACATTTAAATCCCATTTACTTATTATTATTTCTGTAATAATTAAGTAAATGTAAATAACAATAAGCTGTTAAATTTAAGATAATTTTCAATAAAGATAATTTTAATGTTTTGCAACTTGCTTGTCCAAGAGCTTAATCATGTTCCTAATATGAAGTTACAAGTTATAGTAACCAAATGGTCATTTGGTAACATTTTTTCAGTCGTGTTTTCTTCGCATTCAAATTTTGACTGGTTACTATTATTTTTGTTTTAGAGAAAAATTATATTTCAAAAGCATCATTTATGAAAAAAAAAACCTTTGAATTGACATCACTGTAAGATTATGTATTTTATAACCTCTAAAAAAAAACAAAAAGTTTAAAATGATAAAAATGTATACAAATTATACCAATTTTTTCTGTAATCTGCTTGGAAACCACATGATTCTTAAGGATTTATTACATTCAACAAATTTTTTTTTTTTTACAGATTTTTATTTTTTCTTTCTTAAATGCCATTAGTTCAAAGTGCAAAACAAATTGTCGATACGCTAATTTAATTAATAACATGCAAAAAGATACATACACTTTTTTTTAACAATTTAAAAAATAGTTTTTAAGTGTAAGTGGTTAAATGGTTGTTTATTTAGAAACACAACATTTTGAAAAGAAGGTACAGTCACATTTAGTACAGAAGAAATAATGAATGAATGAAATCAATATGACAAAACAAAATTCGTTCGTTCCATAAATCGAAAGACCACCTTTTTCGTGCAAGGGCACTAGACATCCTTGATTAACTAAGGTGTGTGGCTGTATGTAGTAGTTTTGAAAAAAGAAACAAGCCAATGACACTTGCAGGAAAATTTACAAGAAATTTATGTATGTATGTATATTTTTTTAAATTTTTAGATTTTACTAAAATAAATATTAACACACTCATATGTTTGTATGATAGATTGCTTGCATGTGCTTTTGTGACATGCAACACAACACAGCCACAACAAAACACTCATTAAGTTAGTAAAGACGACATTCAAAAACGTTCACGTGTTTCGTATTTTTTTTTTTTCAGTGCAAAAAAATATATAAACATTTTAAAACAGTTTTTATAAATCATAAAAAACGCGTTTTTTAATTATGCTTCACATTTGTTTTGTTAATCATTAATTTCTTTGTTTGTTTTTTTTTTATGAATTCTTTTTTTGTTCAACTATTTTGCTTCGCTTCCTACTCACCATGTTTCCAAATTACTAAATTTTTTCGTTACGACTTTGCCCAAATCGATACCCAAACGGTCGACAATCCTTTGGGCCAAATCCGGATGCGATGTACCCGAAAACACTTTAATGTTTGGCATTCTGGAGTGTAATGAAAATGAACTGGCTTGTTTCTCCAAATTGTCGCGTATCAAACTTTTTGCGCGTATCGGATTAGCAGATCGAACTGGCATCACACAATCTACGAGTACAAGTTTATATATTACAAAAAAAAAAACGTAATAAGAATATGAAGAAAAATACCAATAAAAACAAAGACGAAAAAATGTATATAAAAACTCTTAATATTATATTAGTATGAGTTTAATGTATAGGCAGTAGTAGGTAAAAATAGTAGGTTTTATCTCTTCTTACTCAATAAGTCATTATCTACTCTTATATTCCTTAAAGTTGTGAATGTGTCGCAGTGCTGCCAGTTCAGCGGTTTTCAGATAGATTCAGTGTTTATTCTAGTTTAGTTTTTAAGGCGGTAAGACTTGTTATATTTTTTAGGGATTTTAAAAAATTTTTAAGAATTTCTTTTACGTTTTAATATTTTACAAACTACTAAAAGCCTGGTAGTTTGTGAATTTGTATGTGATGCTAGCACATAGTTACAAAGTTAGTAATTCAGAAACATATCTGAAATCAAGGGTTAGAGTACTTTGAGATGCCGCAACGAAGCAAAAAACCTGTTTTCTAAAAAGTATACCACGACAGGAGTTTTATTATATTTTGTGGGCAAGTTTTTAAGAGATTTCAATTTTCAAAAATCACAATATGCAATATTCAACAACTCTTTCTTTTTGGAGAAAACGCATAAAAATTAAAAAAAAATGCAGTCAACATTTTTCAATATTTTCAAAGTAAAGTTTTTTCGCAAACTTTTGGAAAATGTAGTTGTTTTTCGAAATGTTTTCGGCTGAAAAAACTTAAAAAAACATATTATTTTCTTTTTAATTGCATTAATCTTGGGGTTTTTTAAGCAGAAGAAAAAAGCAAATGGCAACACTGATGTGTCCTCTTAATTACACTTTTCGCTCAATGAGCGAAATGTTTCATTATCTCTCTCTCTCTCTCTGTTTCTCATTTGTTTTTGCGATTTGTTTACAAGTGTTAGTTCTTGATTATTTTCGTTTCGTTTATTAGATTCTTTAGTTAGTGGGGGTTTGTTTTCTTGTTCTTACCTAAGCTCTCGCGAGCTTTTTGCAACCCATGTGACTTGCTTTTTGTATAAAGCTTTTATAATTTACAATAATCACAAAGTTAAAAATGAGCATGCAGTAAATGTTTTTTGAAGGTTTGAACATCTTAACACCGGTATGCTTAATTATTTGCACCACATCAGTAGCGTAGAATATGTATGTAGGTTTACTAAAAAAGCAAGGCTGAATATAGTTAAATTTATCAGGTACACAAGTTAAAAAATAGTTATTGAAACTCCAGCGCAGGTTGCATTTCTACTTAATCGTCGATACAAAAGATAACAAGTTTCGAGTTTCCGTGTAACACTCAAATACTCCATTCCCCGTTTATAAAAACAACACGATCTTTGTGTTTAATAAATAAAACCCTATACACTAAACAAACAACCTCAAAAGTTACTTTTTAATAATTAGTGAATATTTGCAACACAATGCAGTAGTAAAAGTATGCAAAACAAGTAAACTAAGGTAACTTCGATTTTTCTAAAGGTGTTCGGAAGTGATTGAGAAAGAATAAATTAAGTTAAAAAAAACACTCAAAAATTAACATTTTGCTTTTAAACTACATATGTATAACAATACGTATGCCAGACTGTGGCCAGGCTATCATATGGTCCTTGATAAGCCATATAGTGGTTTATAGCTGTTTCCATTATATCGTCGTTAGAGAAAATTTCAACGACAAATATCGGCGTTAAAGATTAATTTTTGTTGCTGGCTGTATGTATCTCGGTTATATCGTCTTGCAAGTGCAGTTACTGTAACAACTCAAAATGTTACTGTTTTCTGAAAACTGCTCTATTGGGCTAGAAGAACAAAAAATAAAGGTCAGCTAGTTCAATACGATAATATTTAGAGATGTTAAATTTAAAATCTGTTTACATAGAAGACAGGATTAATTCATCACAAAAAAGGCATTATTTTGTGTTTTAACTTATATTGATGTAATACATTAACCACTCAAAGCTCTAAAATTACTGGTTATAATATTTAACAGCTGCATCAAACTGGACTATTTACCAAACCATTTCAAAAATGCTAAGGTTATAGCCATAAACAAACCTAGTAATTCAAAAAATAATCCAAACAGCTACAGACCTATTAGTCTATTAAGTAACTTAGGTAAAATATTTGAAAAATACTACATTCTCGTCTTAGTGAATTTTTAACGACCAATTCTATTGTTGCTAAAGAACAATTTGGATTTAAAAAAGGGCATAGCACTACTCACCAAATGAACAGAATTAAAAATCAAATAATCACCAATGAAAACCATAAACGTTCAACGGGTCTAATATTGTTAGATATTGAAAAAGCGTTTGACACCGTTTGGCATAATGGCCTAGTATTTAAACTTCTTGATGCAAATATACCAAAATATTTATGCAAACTTATTTCAGATTTCATTCATGGCAGAAGCTTTAAAGTTGCGATTAATAATGAAACATCGTCTCCAAAAACCATTGCCACAGGGTTACCTCAAGGATCAGTCTTGTCGCCATTGTTTTACTGATATATACATCCGATTTCAAAGTCCCGAAATATATGAAAATTGCTTATTACGCTGATGATACTGCGTTAGTTTCTTCAAACAAACTTACAAGTGCACTCCTGAACAAAATGAAAAAGAGACTTGTAAATTGCAGTAAATATTTTCACAAATGGAAAATCAAAATTAATCCAAACAAGACCCAAGCTATAATTTTTCCATTCAACAAATCTCCCAAAAGACTTAACGATGTCAAATATCTCGAAGTTGTCTTGGACAAAAATCTAACTTTTAAACAACATACTATGGCTACGTACCAAAAGGCTATAAAATCATTTAAAGCATTATGGCCACTACTATATAGAAGGTCATTTCTAAACCCCAAAAACAAAAATCTACTCTTCAATGTTAGAAGGCTAATATTAACATACGCGTGTCCTGTTTGGAGTGACGCTGCCAACTGCCACCTAAAACGCTGACAAATTATACAAAACACATGTCTTAAAATGATAAATAAAAAGCCCTGGAGGAATCTTCTTCATGAAGAAACAGGTTATGAAAAATTATAGATTTATAACAAGGATTAATTAATTACTTTGCCTAAGTTGAAAATTCCTTACCCACTGATAAGAGAATGTAGAGAAATAACGTAAAATTAAAAAAGAAATCACCAAATTGAAAATTATATGCTTATAGAGGTCTATTATTTCTAATAAACCTCCTATAAGCATATACATAAATATTTTCAGATAGTATTTGAATTTTTTCCTCCCATTTTCCTTTAAAAATCATTAAAAAATAAAATAAAAAGTATTTAATATCTTATGATCCTATATATTATTTGTTGGAATATCTATATGTAAAGATAAGATCTCATATGTAAATGTCAAATTTGTTAAAATATGTAAATAAAAGAAGAATATCTAATTGAAAATTGAATGTAATACATAAAAATCAATACTTTAAAGAATGGTAATTATTTTACAATGTTTATACAAAACGATAAAAGTTTAAACCGTAATATTTCAAAACTATCTAATTTGAGTTGTTATAGTATTGCACTGGCAAGACGATATGTTTGTTACATCCATAAATCAACAGTCCAAAACAAAAAAACTGTATAAGTTCAGCTTTAGTCAGAAGCTGCTTCCCGATATTCACTTAAGTCGATCTAAAGACAGCCAAATTTTATTTGTTACATGTAAATCAAAAATATAACTCATTAAACTCCGAATAGCCAGTATGTGAAATTTTAAGTAAAATGTATATAAGCAGTCTAAAAATCAACATAGTTTCCGAGATATGACAATCAGAAAACTTATAAACTAACGAATAAAAAACAAAATATATTATATATTGGAATATTTTAAAAATCATTAAAGAAATGAAATAAGTATGATTCTCTCGCCTGTGTACGTATTCCAGTCACAGGGTCTGTAAGTATAACGGTCCTGTGCCGCATTATTGTTGGATCGATGTTTAGATAACCTCGCCACAAAACAGAATGCACCCCGGACCTGTTTAAAACGGCCTTGTATATTATTGCCAATAAAGTCATTGTCTACCTATTCGTTACATCACACATACATATAACCTTTATACTACATGGAGTGAAAACTTTGTGGCCTAATTAATTTTATTCTTCAACGTAATCTCCGTTAAGTGAAATGCACTGCTTCCAACGATCCTCTAACATCTTGATACCCTCGAAAAAATACGATTTGTCAAACTCTTCAAAATAGGCTTCCGTCTCTGATATGACTTATTAATTTGTGGAAAATCTCTTTCACTGGAGCTGTTTTCAAATAATAATCGCTGGAGGCCAGATCAGGAGAATACGCGGGATGGGGAAGCAGTTCGTAATATAGACTTCAATTTTTCTGAAGCCAAAGCAGATTAATGCGTCGGTGCATTGTCATGATGGTACAAGGTTTTTTTCTTATTTTAATGGTGTCTTTTTTTAATTTCTTCATCTGTCAAATAACTAAACACAGTACTTGGCAGTTATTGTTTTTCCATTCACCAAGTAATCAATAAATATTATACCACGTTCATCCTAAAAACACTTCTCATCCATCGTTATAAATCGACGTAAAAATTCAGTTGAATTTACTTCAAATATACTTTGAAACGTGGTCATGTTTCAGTTTTTGTTCAGTTGTTAAAAATCACGGCACCCATCGAGCAGAAAGCTTTTTCATATTTAAATGATCATGTTATATATGCCGAACTAGTTCTGTTTATATCTTTTTTTTTCTAATTAATGAAATATCATGCAATTTTGACACAATTTGTCTAACAGTTGGCCCTACTGAATAAACAGAAAAAAATTGGCACTTGTCGCGCCATACTTATGCCATCTAGTATATAACCAAAGCAATAGAAAAACTTCTTGAAGTCGCGATTCGCAAGAAAAAGTTACAGGCATCTGAAATTCATAAATGAGAGGTAGCTGAAATTGAAATGTTGAACTGATCCGAATCGTCTTCCTTTTATTATGACTTAAATATCGAAGCTGGTTTAGATAGATTTTAATGATTAAAAGCGAAAATGTTTACAAGCTTACAAAAAGAATATAAACCAGTAGACATTGAAAAATCTAAATTAAAAGAAGAGTTTGTAAAACAATTAAACGGAATAGAAAATTATTTTCGTTCATCAAAATTGAATGTGGAAGAAGCAATCACTGTTTATCCAGAAATTATTCATGATGCAGCTAGAATTGTGACTGCCATGCCTTCGACACAAGTGAACGTTGAAAGATTATTCTCAGCTTTGAAAATTTTTAAATCAGACTAAGAGCATCGGTAAAAAAGGATTTGGCTGAAGCAATTATTTTTCTTATAAAAAATCGATTTTTTTTTATTTTTTGTGTTTATTTAAATGAATATGTATATTTTTTTTAAAAATTTTTTGCTTATTTATTTAAAAATAAATAACATTTGAAGTTGAATTATAGTTTATTTTTTTATTAACAAAATTTGAAGTTTATTTTCATTACTTGTATTTATACATAATATCTATAACATTAATAGGGAAGGCGATTTCTTGTGACCGATGTTTTGTTCTACCGTTTTATCCCGATTTTTACCAAACGTATATTATTTGAAAGGTATTTGTTTTTAGCCGTTTTGCAGATTTACAGATTTTTAAATTTTTTCCTTTATTTTGAGTAAATTGCATTTAAAGTTGCTACTAACACATACATAAAATTACACATATGCTATGTGTGTTTTATTAAATTTGTTAATGTATTTGTTATCTTCATTCACAATAATAATAAACCACAAAAGTGTTGGTTTGTGAATTAGCTAAGTTGAAAAAAGCTTCCTAGAAACTGCACTCGAATTTCGAGCGCTGGAATCTGCTGGTTTTTATAAATATGCAAACTATAAATATATTGTGGAATTCCTGTTATATTAAAGAGTCGGAGTCGCTAGCTTTGATCATCGAATCCGCAGCCCTGATATATACATGCGAGTATAAAAAAATATTATCGGACGACTTGGACTATGTAGTATATACTTTATACCAAGCAAAATTAACTTCGTTTATTTATAGTTTGATATTTCTGAACCCTTTAATCTTTTGCTAGATCTTGCTAGAAAATTTATCCATACACTTGCAGATGACAAAAAATTTATCATTTGAAAGGTATTTCTTTTTAGCTGTTACCCAGACTCACAGATTTTCATCGTCTGGAATATTTTTTTGCAGTTATGATAGATTAAAGTTGCTACTAACACATGCATAAAATTATACAATGCTATGTGTGTGTTTATTAAATTTGTTAATGTGTTTGTGTTAATGTGTTGAGTTTGTTTTCTTCATTTAAAGTTGAATTGTGAAGCATACCTTTAGGGTCTTTATTAAATGAAAAAATTAAGTTTCCTAGAATTTGCACTCGAATTTCGAGTGCTGGAATCTGCTAGTTATAATAAAAACTTTAAAAAAATATTTCGTATCAAGAAAGTATTCGTATATTTACAATTCCAATTACGATTTCATTTTTGTAGAAGACAAACTTATTTGTATAATGTCGATTTCACTTCATTATATTTCTTTCGGAAACTAATTTTGAGCTGAGTCTCAAAATCAAAGAAAGAAATCAAAGATAAAAATTATAGGAAAGCTTGAAATGAGAATAAGTCTTTTAGTGAAATAGCTCGGGTCATAGCCAGAAGCCGCGCCTCAGTGCAGTACGTCGTTAAATTTTGTCAAAACTTTTACTGGTCGCCCCTCCAAACTAACTGGGCGCGAAAAGCTAACTATTTTGGCGTCAGTAAAACATAATGCCAGTCTCGTGGTAGTGTAGTGTCTTAGTCTGCATCTTAGTCTCTCTAAAAATCGAAAACTGCTTGACCGATTTACAAAGCAATACATGAGTTGGAAAAGTCTACTTTCACTGATAAATTTAAAAAACATTGAGAAACATCTACGCATATGCGGTTTACGCACACTTTTGTGATAGTGTGTTTTTCCCCTTTAAAATGTGTGAATTCATAATGGAATTTATTTTTATTTCTTTTTATGCCAGGTGCGGTAACTGAAAATAAGGTTAGCGCTATGAATTATTACGCGTATCAATTATTTGTTCGAAAAAATGAATACACATTTTGCATGTATGTGGGAACGCAAGGTGGTATGAATATGGGCCCCAGGAAAATGGGCCCCAAAAAAAAAAATGAAAATGAGCCCCAAAAAAATGTATGGAAAACAACAACACGAAATTTTGGGGCCTGTTTTCCCATTTTGGGGTCGTTTTTCATTTCTTCATGTGGGGTGCATTTTCGTAATGAAAATGGACCCCAAACAAGAAAATGAAAAAGGGCCCCAAATAATTTTTGGGGCCCAATATCATATATTGGTGGGGCCTTACTTCATATTTTGGGGTTCATTTTCATTTTTTTTTTTTTTTTAATAAACTTTTATAAACTTCCATGATGTAAAAAAATCGAATATTTTCTTTTTTAAATTCAGTTTTATTTAGTAACGTTAGTATTTATTATTATTCATTTATCAAATTCAGTTTCATATTTTCAAATGTATATGTACATATGTATTTAAGAATATATCTGAAGTGTATCTTCAACCTTTGCACGGCAGTAGGGACAAATTTCTTCAATATAATTTTAGTGAGCCGGACTACTTTTTTACGGTGGCGTGATATAACGTCTAAGGACATAATGTCTATAGACACTATGACACTCAGAATTCTAAAATATTGATTTGATGCAATGGAAAT
Source organism: Cordilura impudica (assembly GCA_963682025.1). Taxonomy (NCBI): domain Eukaryota; kingdom Metazoa; phylum Arthropoda; class Insecta; order Diptera; family Scathophagidae; genus Cordilura; species Cordilura impudica. Next base: position 146,674,363 of record OY821519.1, read on the forward strand.
AATAACAATTCATTTTGTTATGGATGGAATACAAATAATAACAATTTATTGAAATTTTTTTAAACTTTAATACACTTTAGAGCAAATAATAACAATTTAGTAAAATAACAATTTAGTTAAATGGAATACAAATAATAGCAATTTATTGAAATATTTTTAAATTTGTTTCAACAATTTGCTTGCAATAAGGACAAAGCAAAGACGAATTGTTACTTTGAGATTTTTTATCCAAAATATCCAAACAGCTTGAGCAAATTTTGAAATGTTTGCAGGGAAAAGACATTTTTTTATTCTTGTGACGTACGCAGGAAAACTTTATTCAGCGAAGCCACCTGCCGCGTCCTACTGGAGGAGAAAACCCTTAAGCGCGGCCGCAGGCCGCCACGCAGAAAAACTTTTGTATGCGAAGCCAGATTTCAATACTTAACTTAAGTGTCTCCGGGAAGACATTACAGAATGTTATTATTATTATTAATATTATTCCCTTTTGCGGAATGTTTACATCTAATTTAAACATTTTGTAAAAGGGAAAATAACGGCACTTTTACCACGTTTACAAGATTTGAAATGCTTTAGACATTATGTCACTCGTAAAAGTGCCATTATGTCACAAATGAAAGTGGCACTCTTAGACGTTATGTCATGCCACCGTTTTTTACTATTTCCTGAATCATTTAAGTCAAGCGGTTAAATTTTTCAAACCACATTACGACATCTCATTGCAATTTTTTCGTTTAAAAATTAAAAAAAATATTTTTGTATAACAAATGTCACATTGTTTTACAAATCTTTATTTTCAATTTAAATACTTCTTCCAAGCATATAAAAAAAATTTGAAGAAATGCAATTCTTTTATATTTAAGTGAGCCGACCTAATTTTTCACTAATTCTTCAGACAAAACAAGTTAATCAACAAAACAAGTGAAAAAAAAAATTGGGGTCCGTTTTCACATTTTGGGGCCCATTTTCATATACTTCATCGTACCGCATCCTTTAAATGAAAATGAGCCCCAAATAGTGTTTATGCAAATGAGCCCTAGAATAGTTTAGGGCCCGTTTTCATTCGTAGTTTGGGGCCCTAGTTCATTTTTTGGGGCTCATTTTCATTTCTAGAAATGGGGTTGATTTTCATTATGAAAATGAACCCCAAATTTGGGGCCCACTTTAATTTTTTACTTTGGGGTCCATTTTCCTGGGGCCCATATTCATAGCGCCGGAACGCAAGACATCGAGGTCGACAATCGTTGGATTGTCTCATATTCACCAATTTTATCAAAAATTTTTAAGGCTCACATTAACGTTGAATACTGCAATTCAGTTAAAGCGATCAAATATATTTGTAAATATATCACGAAAGGTAGTGTTGTTGAAAATGATGATATAACACATTACCGATCTGGTCGATAGATCAGCAGTAATAAAACAGTATGGTCAGCGTATTTGCTTTAATGAATAAAATGCAGCACAAAGAGCAAGTGCCCCACCAATTACAATTTTGACCTCATTTTTTAAATTGTGCCAAGAAGATTACAAGATTAAATATATATTACAATCCAAATGTATTGACAAATTGTGTTCAAGAAAATATCCTAAATTAAATCAACAGCAAGAATTGGTTTATAAAACAATCATGCAATAAATTGATAATGGTAATGGTGGCATGTACCTTTTGGATGCACCTGGTGGCACTGGCAAATTTTTTTGACAGCTTTAATTTTAGTAACTGTACGAGCACGTGGTAGAATTTCTTTATTGGATGGTGGTAGGACAGCGAATTCAACGCTAAAATTGTGTTTGAATATGACGATAAATGAAGCACCGTCATGCAATTTATCAGAAACCACTGCATGCACAATGGCACACAAGAAATCAATTAAATCTTTGGATCGAACAATGAAAGATTTCCGTGGAAATCAAAATTTATTTGGTGGTGCCTTGATGTTGTCAACAGGAAACTTCAGACAACAGTACCTGTTATCTCAAAATCAACACACCTGATTAAATAAATGCAAGTTTGAAGTTATCAAATCTATGGAGATATGTTAAAACGTTAAGGCTCGCCACCAATATGATGGTTTCATCACAATTCCGGGAGATTTTTGCATATTCACGAATTCAAAAGAATAACTAATCGAAAAAGTGTTCCCAAGTATACAACAGCAATACAAAAATGCTTGGTTGAGTGAAAGAGCTATATAGCAGGAAAAAATCATGCTTTCATTATGCTTTGTAATATAAATCCACCAAAATTATGCAACGGTCAAAAAATTTACGAATTATGTAATTGAAGCAACAGTTTTAAATAGGAAATTTAAAACATATAATACCACGCATCCTAATTGATATCCCATTTGAATTTCAACGATTACAGTTTCCCATTCGTTTGGCTTTTGCAATGACTATTAATAAAGCTCTAGGTCAGTCGTTGATAGTTTGCGGTATAAATTCAGAAGTTTCTGCGTTTTCACAAGGTCAACTGTATGCTGCATGTGGCTCTTAATTCAGGGGAGAGTGCAAATTTTTTTTTTTATTATTTTTAAATATATAAATGTAATAAAAAACAAATTTTGAATAAATTACGATTTTTTTTATAAAAGAAAAAAATTTTGTAGCTTATAGCAATTCATTTATTTATATAAATAATGGAAAATATTTTTTATCTTCGCTATCGTATTTAATTTAATCATCGCGATCATCATCATCATTATCATAATTATCATCATCTCTTCATTATCAGAATTACTGTAAAGAATGAGTAATTCTAGTGCAGATTGCGGCAATACTTTTTTCTTCTTATATTTCTTGCTTATTTGTGATATAATTGGATTCGAGCTTAGAAGAAACTTAATAAAAATACCTTCATTAAACTTTCCCCGACTGCATTTATGGGAAAAATGTTCTCTGTAATTTTTGAAGTCTTTGTTCCTGGCTTCCTGTGCTTCCTCTGATAGCTGTCCAATTGGCAAAAGTGCATGCGGTATCATTTCAGGACCATGAACAAAAAATTTCTGCAATGTTGGTGTCATGTTAAACAATAGATAGTTTTCAACATAATATTTGGCAGTGTTGTGGGTGAAGTTTCAAAAACGTTCAATGTGGGCTTCCTGACTACAAGAAACGACAGTTAATATTGTATGCATCTTTTTATAAGTTCCATGTCCATTTTTGTAATTTCAGCTGAATGTTCTGCATTTTCAAAGAAACGTCCAGCGTAATACCATCCTTAAGACACCCTTGTCAATACCCTAAATGTTTTCAGGTGATCACACGACGTGTACAAATTTTGCAATGTTAATATCGTCAGTTCAGATTTCTTACGACCGGAATATACTTTTACCAATACGTTTACAAAGTATCATGGTAATCGACTAAATAAATATTTTGGATAATTAAAAACTAGGTACCTAAGTATGTTACGTAAAAAATATTTTAGCTTAAGTTGGAATTTTGTTGTTGGCGGTTAAATTCATTCCTAAGCTATTATTCAATTCTTTATGTCATGTATGGATTCATAGAATTGTTAAAAAATTCATTCCAAATTTAATTTCTTACATCTATTTGTCATTGAAAGCAAACCTTCAAGCTTCATTTGTGTTTTATTAGATTGTTGTATTAATTAAAATTAAAACAAAAATCTTCCATTGGTCAGACCTTTGAACCGCCACTTATCTCTGTATAAATATTTTTAATGAAGCTTAGCAGCCAATCAATTGATTATCAGAAAAAATAACAACAGATTAATCGAAAATTGTAATTTAAACAAATTACACGGATCGACATACAAGACAAGCCCCTTCAACGACGACACTGATACTTCTTTTAAGACATAGAGAGAGAGAGTGAGAGAGAGTGCGAAAGTTAGAAAAAAATGCATTCCACCGCACACACACATATTTAAACAAAAATGCATAGCTGAAGAGTTTTAACTTATTCGCTAGGATAAGAAAATAAATATAAACAAAATATTATTACATACAACATACGAGTACATGTGGATGTATATAAGTATAAGAATAAAAATATGTATGTAGGCAGACATATCTTTTAATATGTATTGATGTTTTGACAAATATGAGAAGTATGTGAAAAAAATATATTATTTCAACAAACCATTTTCTTCGGTATCCATGCGTCCCGGCATAACGATAATAGATTTACAATTTTCAACGGAAAGTTTTAGAACTTTTAATCTTTTTTATTTGAACCGCTTTTCTAACATTTATCTAGTAAAAAAAACGTAACCGTACATGACCTCTAACAAATATTAAATAGGAAATGAGGAGATTATGTTCTTTTCTACACTTTGGTTCTTTTTTTTTAGCTAATTTAATTTATTTTTATTGAGTTGTTCACACAAAAATAAATATTGTATTTGTTGTGATGTTTACGCTTTGGATACTAATACGCCAGCCTTTATATTATTATGTTTGGCCTGTCGTCTGTACTAAAATTGCCATAGACTAGTAGAGCTTATTTATTGTTATTGCTGTGTAAATAGAAGGTATTTATTCCTACAACTTGTAGAAAATATTATTGGAATAAAAACTACTGTTTACTAAATGTACGAATTTGTATGTGCACGTAGTACGTACACAGGCAGCATCATATAAGAGAAATATAATAGAGAAAAAGCTTCAATCTAAAGCTTCGTTGTATTATATATATATGTACAGCACTTCAAACTATCGAGTGATATGATTTATCATTGGAGCGAATATTTAAGAAAATGCTAATGAAAGTGACAATGCATTTAAACACCTTCTCTGAAATTAAGAAACAATAGAATAACCTCTTTAAAAGTTACAGTGTTAATGCGTTTGGATCTCTTAATTTTTGATTTGGCTACGTGACAATATAAAAAAATATTCCGGCGTTTTATTAGCTATACAATTTTTGTTGTTGTTATTTGTTGTTAACTATTCGATACCTAACCCCATAAGTCCTAGGTTCCAAAAATGGACAGATTATAGCCCTAATAGATAACTATAAATAGAAAATAATAACATCGGATGTGCGCATTGTTTAAGGTGCTATTACACGATGTGTTTTTTACATATGTACTGTCACTTCTTTTATCCATATGAAATTCCGCATGTCTGTCAAAATTGTCTTTTATATACGATTCATAATTTTTGCTATCACACTTGCATATGTATTTCCGTATGACATAACCTCTAAATGTAAATAACAGCTGATTTAATTTGTGAATTTACAAACATTTATTGTTAAAAAAAAGTTATATATTTTTTAATTGTTAATTAATATTAAACAATTTATTTTTCTTTAAATATTAATCTTTATAATTTACTCTGTTTTTCTTTCGCCACAAGCAGTGTTGTATTTTCATATGTTTGTCATGCCAAAATAAAACCTGTTCTTTCCTCATGTATTGTACATAAACAATGTTTCATATATATCTCACGATGTGTACAACTTTTGTTGTGGGAAAATTTGACAGTACATACGTAAAAAACACATCGTGTAATAGCAGCTTTAGTGACTCAATCCATAAAACCTCGCTCTTTTATGTGTATAAACCAATTTTTAGAAAAGTCTTATTTGGGACACATGATTAATGACACATAAACTTAATTTACCCAAGATATTCAAATATTATTATCTACGTCGTAAAGTAATTTAAGTAAGCACTGAATTCTATCAATTTCAAGAGCGTTCGTCCTTAAGCCGATCAAAAAACTTATGTTTCAAGGGTTTCATTACCACAGAGTGGAGTAGGATGCACAAATGGTGTCATAGAAATAATATTTAGCTTTAAACGAAAATAACAATGCATACGCAAACATACAATGAGTGATAACACTGTGTATAATTTTTTAAGTCATGGAAATATAACCATATACGGACACCACTACGTGATAAAAGACCAAAAAAAAGAGACCCCTGTCTCCCAGTTTTGCCCCAAGTCATGCACTTTTTTTATGGGCCCCCAAAGATTTGGGGCCTCGGTGTCATTTTTGTAAAAAAGTGCTAATTTTCTTAGGCTCAAATCTTGCAAACCGTTCGGAATTTAATTTACTCTCTGAGGCAAAGTTGTAGCTTTTTTCATAAAGAACAAAAATTGTGAACATATAAAATCAAAAAACTTCATCGTCAAGATCAAAATCGCAAAAAACTTTAAAAAATTCGATTTTTTTAAACATTTTTCCCCTGTTCAGGTCCATAGGTAGCAAACCGTTCAAAATTCAAGGAAACAATCAGCTACAAAAATGTACCTAAGACCTCAATAAACAACTCACGCGATAACGAACCGACCGCAGTAGCACAGGCAAAGCAGTAAGAGCTCAGCACACGCATCAAGGGACGCAGCACACAATATAAAAGCGACACGACGCTCACATCGAGGCATTACACAGCGCGGCGTCAACGAGAGCTCAGCGGTGAAAGTAATAGAGAAAGTGCTACAGCATAATTCGCACACAACATTGGCAACTGACAATTTCAATATGCAATGTGAAAAATTTAATTTATTTTGCTACGTTTGCGGCCATCAAATCAGAAAAAAAGTTCTACAAGATTTCAAAAGGAAAAGAATCTTTTAACTGTGAATTCAATGGAGCATATAAGTTGTTTTTCGATGAAGTAGATTTGACCGGTGAAAATTACACACCTAATACAGTGTGTCGCCAATGTTATAACAATCTCATGGCATGGTTGAGTGGACGCAAAGATAGTATTGTAAGCCGGTAAAGTATTGTAAGCCGGTAAACTGGTTTAATCGCCCAGGTGAGTATAATGCAACCAGTTGCTATGCATGCTACAACTTTGTCTCAGAGAGTAAATCAAAATTCCGAACGGTTTGCAAGATATGAGCCTGAGAAAATTTCCACTTTTTTTTGCAAAAATGACACCGAGGTCCCAAATCTTTGGGGCAAAACTGGGAGACACGGGTCTTTTTTTTATCTTTTATCACGTAGTGGTGTCCGTATATGGTTATATTTTTTCGTGTTGCACTGTGTAAAACAATGGAAACTTTTAACAAAATATATATTTACGACTTGAACGGTCAATACCAAAAAATTCGATCATAAAATTAAAAACTCTTTTATTAATTTAAAAATTTGTATGTTTAATTTATTTCAAAAAGAAAAAATCACCATAAAATAGCTTAACTTCAAAAAAAAAAAAAAAAAAAAAACTTAAAAGAATGCATTTTTCTGGTATTGACAACACAATAGAAACCTTTACTATACAATAATTGAAAACTTTCCCTCTATTTTTGGATTCAATATTTATTTTATTTTTATTTATTTATTAATTTAATTTAATGATTTCGTAACTAATATAAAAAATTAATGTAAATAATATTATAATATAACAAATTACTAAATTATAATATAAAAAAAATATGACGTAGAAAATTAAAAAAAATAATTAATTATAAAAATTTTAAATTATAAATGAAATTTTTTAAGGAATAAAAATTAGGAATTGAAAATAATAATATAAAAATTAAAGTAATAAAAATTTTGACACACAAAAAATAATTATAATATAAAAATTAACATTAAAAAGATTTTTTTTAATTCATTGCGTTGCTGTTTATTTGTTGCCTATGTGGAAGAGCATTCCAAAGACGAGTAGCATATATGAAGAACCTGCATTCAGAAACGAGACATCGGAATTTGGCAAAGCGTATATTTTGAAATAAGTACTTCGGTTTTTGAGAGCATCTATTATTTTTTAGTATTGCTTCACAATGCCAAGTCAATTAAATTGTTTATGATATCCATTTTTGAAACTCTGAATTAACTGACTATGAGATCTGTCTGTCTTGTTTTTGTAATTTCGTTTCCATATTTTTTGATCTACATATGTATGTGTGAAACTGTCCACTTCAAATCACTGACTGCATTAGGCCGAGGCCACGCAATGAGCGGCAGAGCGGTGAACGGCAGAGCGGCGAGTTTGAGCGGCAAGTGGCTTATTATTGAGCGTCATTTCTGAGTCATTATTTATTATTTATATAAAAAGTTTTATATAAATATTTTCACTATTTTATGATTTTTATTTATGTATGACTAATTTCAACCTTTTTATTTTTTTTATCGATTGAAAAACAACACAAAAATGGTTGTCGTTAAGATAACAACAACAGCTTACTTTAACAATAGCGAATATCGTTTAAAAATTTTACCGAATACCAAAATCGAAAATTTTGTTGTTTTCTTTTTCTAACAATTCGATTATCATTAAAAAGAAGTTACTGAATCGCGCTACAGACTGACAAAACAAAGAAAAGCCATTTTTTGCCATTTTTATTCTTTGCCGCTCAGAAAACAACTAAAAATTAGAACAAGTTCTATTCCTGAGCGGCGCCCCTCAGACGCTCAGAAATGCCGCTCATTGTGTGGCCACTTCAGTAGTATTTCATATGTTTTAATTTTTTTCCGCTCATCGCTTTGCTGCTCGTCGCTTTGCCGCTCATTGCGTGGCCTCGGCCTTAAATGTAAGCCATTCAGTAGCAATTCTGGAGGCATGTTTTAGGTCAGACCAGAGTTATATTTTTCCCGCGTATGGATACATTAGAATTTGCCTGTATGCAATTCCTGTTAGAATATCTTTTACTAAATGAATTAGATCCATTCCTTGGACCCATTCCTTGCCACCACCAAACTTACCCCTCAATCTAACATCACACTGCAATTGTAAAATCGTTGTGTACGTATTATCAACGAAAAATTGATCGAATTAGTCGAATCCATTGCCATTAACTTTTATGCTCACACATCTGACTGCAATCTCATTTTTAAAATGTTGTCGAAGCGTAAACTTGAAAAAAGTTGTATACTTACTTCTCTCTCTTATTTTATTTTAAGTAGAGTTACCGAGTTTATTATACAGGCACATGTTTGAGGGAAAATGTTTACATTTATTATTATTAGTATTATTTTAATAATAGTTAATAATATTTATGCTCTATAGTTAACAAACTTGCGTTTTTGTATGCGCATTTCAAAAAATAAATCACTATAATAGATTTAACAAGTTAAAACTTTAATTACAATTTTACTGAATCCAGTAAATTTGCATTAAATTTATAACAGGGTAACATTAATCATCGTTAGTGTCTGCCTCTACTCGCACGAAAAATTTGGTGCCATTAGTGTGACCACTGCGGAAAATGTGTGTGTATTAGTAAAAAAAATGTGAGTCTATTGAGTTTTTCGAACTTGCAGGGTGATGTGAGATGGCTGGGTTAGCAATTTAATTTGTACCAGTATAGCCCAGCACTCGAAATTCGAGTGAAAATTCTACGAAATATTATTTTTTCATTCAATTTTTTCTTTCAATGTTTTTTAATCTATATATACATATATAAAATTTATGAATATTTGAATGAATTTGAATTTAGCAATTCACAATTCAACACAGAGCGTGTGATATACAATTTAAATCATTCGCATTAACAGGGCGTATGGAATTATTATAAATATTTTATTTTATTAATTAGTTATTTATTGTTCGGTTTAAGATCATGTATATATTTTTCTAATGAAAGAAAGATAATAATTTTTGTAATGTAAGAGAAATATTGGAAAAAAAAAAAATTGAAGACAGCGCTAGATGGAGTAGCTACTTTCGAACAAAGCGCCTTGTTAATCTTCAGCATCCTTCTGCCTATTACTTTAACTCATGCTTAATCAACTATTTAACTCAACATTTGAAAGAAAAGAACATGGGAAATGTTTTTTCTTTTTTATATACGAGAGTTTGTACGAACAAGCTGAGCTTTTCCAATGTTTAGCTTTCTCTACATTAACATATCCAGATCAATTACAAGTCTTGTAATGTGAACAGCTCTTTGTTTTTGCCATTGTCCTCTAGATGGAACTGTAATGGCATGTGAAATCTTAACAGATTACACAAATGCATTGTACCTAATGTGTTGTATGTTATTGTTATGTATTGCTGATCTGTATTGGAATAATTAGTTATTTATTGTTCGGTTTAAGATCTTTCTAATGAAAGAAAGATAATAATTTTTGTAATGTAAGAGAAATATTGGAAAAAAATTGAAGACAGCGCTAGATGGAGTAGCTACTTTCGAACAAAGCGACTTGTTCATCTTCAGCATATATATTAATATATTTTTATAACACACCCATTGACTCCTTTTACGGGGCCTACCGAAAAAATGTTGAGTCGTCACCGTACCTCTTTCACGATATTTCTTGAAATTTTTTAAATTATGGCTTTCTTCATGGAATATTTCTCACAAATTTTCTTTTGCTTAAAGACCAGCAGTAAAATAATCATCTATTATTCTGGTTTTTAATTCCTCGCAAAACTTTATTCTGGCCTTTATTTTATTAAATAATTAATTAATTAATTATAAGATTAAAGCATTGAAATATTCAATTATGTGTAAAAATCAGTTTAAACTTTAAATAAAACAATTTCATTACACTTAAGATTTAATATATATTTTTTCATACCATCTTCGATTTTTTGTTGTTTTTATTGTTGTCTTTTGATAGAAAGCACATCAAAGGGTGATTTCGCAAAAAATATATAATTTTGGGTCACGAAGTTACTGAAAAACATAATTGGCAAATTTAGAATTTTGTAAAAGTTTCCAATGTATTGTTACCCACGGTATGTATGCGTGAATGTATATATATTAGGGCTATAACTATACTAACTCTTCAAATTTTTTTCAAATATCATATGCCATATTTTAGGGAAACTACGATTGATAAACAAGTTCCACAACTAATAGATTTTATTTTATTTGACGAAAAACGTATATGTATATATATTTTTATTAGTGCCCCTACCAGGCTTAAGTAAGGGTATAAAGTTTCAACATTAAAAAATAGGTTTCATGGGTGAGCTTTTTGTTTTAAACTGATCCGAAAAAAATATAATGTATATATAAAAAAAAGTTAAGCAAAACGAAATTTTAAAGCACTATTACTTATGTAATAGAGTTTTCAATTACTCTGCCCACTTTTGGTTTGTCTACTTAAATAAATAACTAATCTAGTCCAAATATAAATATTTACTTTGTGTGGGAAGTGCCACACCTTCCAGTCTGATCGCACTTATATTTTCGACGCTTGCACAGTTTAAAAACTTACGAACTCACAGAAAGTTTCAAGGCTCTCTGTGTCATAGCACTGGAGATGTTTAACATTGTATTGGAGGTCCCACGTCCACTGCTTTGATTAGTTCGACTGCTCACATTAATAACTCAGTCTGAAAGCTCTCACTACCAAAGTACGCCCGATATATGATATAATCACACTCATTTTGACTACTCACATTAATAATTTATGGACACATACTAAGTTTAAAGATTAGCCTTTTAGTACTACATATTCCAATTATTTGATATTTTGGCTTACCCATTGATATTATTATTCAATCAACTCACATATTGTTAACGCCCTTTCAACATACTATTCCTGATATATCATGATAAATTTTTAATTTTATGATCTATTTTTGTGTTATAGACATTTCAAGTCATCAAAAATATAGCTTATTAAAAGTTTCCATTGTAATGTCACTCATTGTATGTTCATATTCATCAATATTTTTTTTTTAAGGAAATAAAAAGATTTTTAACTTTAATGTTTAATTTGTCGACCAAATGCATAAGTCGTTCCGAAAAAAACAAACAAAGGTCTAAGAAAATTTTAAACCATTTTGTTTCCATTTGATATATAAGTCGTCGTGGTTAACAAAAATATAAAAGGGTGTAAAAAATAATGAAAAGTAACAAAAATGAAGTGTGTTAATTTTTTTTTTTATAAAACGGGCTTTTTAAAATTTCGCCACTGTATATACTTATGTAAGTATGTATGTAGCATAGACATACATATATCGTCACATAAAATGCAAAATAACGTAACATTAATTTTTGGTACTTTACAGGAGAAGCAAAAGCGTTTTAAAATTAAAAGTTTTTAAGATTTTAAAACATCTTTTGTAATATAGCAAAATTTATCCTAAGATATACATTTCTGAAAAAAATGTTTTTGTCAAAATTTTTCAAGTTATGTGTGTTACGTTATTTAGAATTTGTATTTTCTGAAACAAAACAACGTATCATCAGGTAGAATATTTTATCATATGTTAAAACAAACATAATAACTATAAAATGGTTTTGAAATAAAACTATTTTAGGGCTTTATTAAGAAATAAAGATTTTATAGAAAAAATAAATTTGTGATAAGATTTGTAGGTATTTTTTCATTAACAAAAAAATTAATTTAAAGTTTAAATAATATAAAAATAAAATTTGTAATGTCATAGGTAAATATTTCTAATTTGTAAATGGAATATTATCATAGAAATAATGACAGTATGTCGGAAACAAAAATTTTAGTTACTGCATATGTTGCCATTTCTTTTTAGATATGAATTTGTAATCTATGTGAATGTAATTGTTTAGGTACAGTATCTTCAACTTTTTTTGCAGCTCTTTTCGGAAGACTCATATTCACTTTCAATGTTGGTTTTAAAATAAATGGTTCCAGATGAATCATATGCCAAAGCATATAAAATTAAAATAAAACTTTGTGAAGTTTGAAATGTATTTTGAAATAAACATGGTCGAATAGAATTGTACAATTTCAGTTGTTTGTTTTGACTTGTAATCCTTTTTAACTCAGTTCTTAAAGCATTTTGATTTTCTGTACCTACTGCGAGAAAGTAAAAACCTTACTTACTCATATTAAAAGTTTTATTAAAATGAAGTAATTAACACAAAATCAGAAATAAATTTAATGAATTCAAGAATTATTTAATAATAGCTGAGCTCAATAAAAACATTAAACAAAAGTAATTCAAAACAAAAATAAATTCACTTTATTTAGAAAATTACCAAATTTTATGCGTCAAAAAAAGTAAACAGCAAAAAAAGGCAACAGAACTTCAATACAAAAACTAAACTTTTTAAATTATTTAATATTTGGTTTATTTTTATTTGACCTTAAGTACCTCATATAGTCTTCTAGGCATTGACTCAACAAATATTCTTGTTATATCGGGGGAGATGGCTCCACTCTTTCTTTAGAGGCTTCTTTAAGTTTGCATTGCTTGAAATAGCCCTTCGACTTATTTTTCTGTCAAGATATTCCCACAGATGTTTGATCGGGTTAAGGTCCGGGGACTACGGCAGTTGATCAAGTGTCTAAGGAGTCCGGTACAGTAGCCACTCTTTCACAATTTTAGATGTATGCTTTAGATCGTTGCCCTGTTGGAAGATCCAGTTTCCAGCCATGCCTTATTTCTCGAAGCTAGAGCCAACATTGTCCTTCAAAATGGCTAAGTAATCTATTTGGTTCATAGTGGAGTAAATAAAAACAACCCAGGAAAAATTTCGTAATAGCAGGTCATTGATTTTTGCATTACCAATAATGACCTACCCTTGCCCCTGCATTACTTCTATAGTGAAAATAAGGCGTTACGAATAATGTGTTATACAGATACTTATATTTCATGCCAGCTCCTTGTATACTGCATTACTTTCAAAGTGAAAATAATGAGTTCCTAGGCAACTAGCTACCTCCAATGACATCCCCGTGCTAAAATAATGAGCTTATCAGGCAAACTTCAACCAGTTACTTCTCCTTCTAAAACCCACCGTGTTTGACAGAGTCGGTAACACGCTTTTCTTTGAAGTTTTCACTCTTAGCACGCCATATTGTTAGAGGTCTTTTCGCGCCAAAAATTTCGTATTTGCTCTTATCTGTATATAATATGCTTTCCCAAAAAAGAGCCTATTTTGTATCGAAATTCATTAGCTTGCTCTGATTCGCCTTGGATATGTATGGTTTCTTGCATGCTATCCTTCCATATAGGCCATTTTTACTGTGCTCGAACTTACTGGTTTGACTGATGTCTGCTTTTGTCTTTCGATAATTTAACTGCACTTTAGGCGGATATGTATTTACTTTTCTTACTACAGCTCTAACTTCGGTACCACTAAGCCGCTTTGGGCGTCCAGATCTCGGTAAATCTTCAACCTGATAGTGTTTAACGCATTAATTAACTATTTCTTTTATTGTGCAGTGCTTCCTACCTAAAATTTTGCCAATTTCAAGGAAGGATTTACTTTTTTCTTTTAAAGCAGACGATTTTTGCTTTCCCATAGTGAGATTAGCTTCTTTTTAGTTAGTTAGTTTAGTTGATTTTTATCGAAATTCTTTGAACTACATCCATCCTTCGTTTCTCTTGGCATTCTCCTTTGATAAACCCTGTTATTGTATACGATTCATACGATTTTTTTTATTTTTACCTCTTTTTTATTAGTAGTTTTATTATAATTATTTTCATTTTTATTTTCACTCATTTTTGTTGCGTATCACTTTTTTTGTTAATTATACATATATCCTTTTTAACAGTTTTCACATTTTTGTCACGTTTGTTAAATTTTTTTAAAACAATAGTTTCTTATAACGCTAAATGAAAAAATATTCTTAGAAAAAAAATCAATCAAAATTGAAATATTGTGCTTTTCTTTCTCATACAAAAGTGATGATGCGTTGTTTTGCTTTATGAAATTATTGCACTTGATGTGACGTTGGTTTGAATTTTGTTAATAAAATCGACATTTATGAACTTAGATTTCTAAAATTTTTTAGAAACATGTATTACGACCAAATGCACCATACTCAATTAAAAACACGATTTTGATTTTTTTTTATGTTACGTTGGTTTGCATTTTAGGTGACGATATTTAGATATGAATTTAGGAACAATGCCAAAATTAGAAAAAAATACGAAATCGTATTTCAATCTCTTTCGAAAAACAAATGTCACGTTTTATTTTTCCCCATGTTGACATCTTAATATACAACAAAGATGATAAAATATGTATATAGGTATGTATGTAGGTACATACATACATATAAATAGAATACAAAGTGGATTAAAGGAAAAATATCACTTAAAAACAAACAAAAACAATTAATTTAAATATATTGTATATATACATATGTACATATTTGTTAAAATATCTAAAAAAAAAAATAGACTACAATTGACGCAATTTGCATGAAACCACGTGTAAATTCTATTATAATATAAATTAATTGATTTATTTTATATCTAACTCTCTCTCATTTAAGAAAATCCACTAACCACTTTTATAAACATAAGTACATATATACATACATATATACTTATATGCATACATATGTATGTATGTAGGCATAAATAAAAAAGAATCGATGCAAAATGAAAAGAAACACTCACTATTTAACCAGTAAAAAATTCGTTGTTTTTACTTTAAATATCTTTAAAGCTGCATCTACATATGTGATATTCAAATGAAATTAACACTGCAGAGATTAACACTGCAGACAAAGAAATGTAATCTTGAAAATAACGAAAGCACTTGTTTCTGTACGATTAAATTGGCGACGACCCGTTTATACTAAAACAGTTGAGTTGTTCCTCAAACAAATGCTAAATGCGTTATGTTTCAGCTTCTCAACAACTCCACACATAAGAACTCACAACAAAAGTAATTGAAATTCTTTTGCACGTATGGATTTGTGTATACTTTTCGTTTGATTTTTTTTTTATAACAACTTCATCTAATAGTGCGTTTACAGCTAAGCAAAATCTAGTAGATTTTAATTGAAATCTATTTCAAAATCTATACCGTTTACATCTAACTTTTTTGACACACTCGTTAGAATTTGTTTCCATAACAATAAACAGCTGATTAAAATAAATCATATGAACTAGAAATACCAAAAATATTCAAAACAATAGGAAAATGGAAATATGGATTTTACTATTATATGTATTATACATCAAGAATGCAAAAAACACAGGCTGAAATAGAAATTTTGCGAAAACATCAGCATTTGTTAAATGTATTGTTTGAATAACAAAAACAAATGCATTTTGCACAATTATTATATAGCAGATATTTTTATCAATAATTAATATTTTATTTCCTTTTTATTCAACTTGTTTGCTTTTTTTTTTGTTTTTAAATGTCAATTTTTCAGTCAGTACGTTGTAATTTTCTTCTGCAAAATTAAAAAGTATCACAGTAGTATCATTTGGTAGTGCTCAAGTTTGACGAGATTTTGCACAAATCAAGTAATAGCGTTTACATCTGAGGAAAATCTGGAAGATTTTAGTTGAAATCTATTTCAAAATCTATACTGTTTACATCTAACTTTTTTGACATTTTGTGAGATTTTGTTTCCACAACAATAAACAGCTGATTAAAATAAAACATATAAACTAGAAATACCAAAAATAAACAAAACAATAGGAAAATGCATATATGGAAAATTCTAAAAAGGAAAAACATCAGCATTTGTTAAATGTATTGTTTGAACAACAAAAACAAATTTATTTTCCACAATTACTATTTAGCAGATTGGTATGGGCACATGTCGGTATAAAAAGTTATAACTTTTCAATTACTAAATATTTTTTTTTTTTTGTTAATAATTAATATTTTATTTCCTTTTTATTCAACTTGTTTGCTTTTGTTTTTAAATGTCAATTGTTCAGTCACTGCGTTGTAATTTTCTACTACAATATTAAAAAAGTAGTATATTTGGTAGTGCCCAAGTTTGAGAAGATTTTGTGAGATTTAGCACAAATCTAGTAACGAGCTAGATTTTGTTTTGTATGGGAAATCTAGTAAAAATGAGCTAGATTTCGCTCGAAATATCGTATATACTAGATTTTGCTTAGATGTAAACGCACTTTAAATAGTTTCTATAATGGAAATAAGAAAAGCAAAATAAATAACACGTAAAAATAATAAACGAAAAAGGAGATAAAATATACCTCTAATTATATGCTAAAGCCTGCTACAAATGAAATATAAAGCAGAGGCGGAAATAAACTATAAATAAATGGAGCAATGTAAACGATTTCACTTAATCCATTAATTTAGTATTCAGTCCAAGTGAACCTACTTTTGTACCAAGTTAAAATCTGCCCTCAGCATAAATTTTGTTACAAATGAATTCATTCCGCAATTCAATGAATGAATTTTTAAGCATATTGTCCGAATAAATTCTATGGCAAGGAAGGCAGTGTTTTTAAATGATATTTGCTTTCTGTTCCTTTTGGTAAATTAATTATATGCAGAATTAGTAGAATTGCACTTGGTAGTCAACATAATGGATGGATACAGCTTTTTAGGTTTCCCCTTTATTTATCTGATTACATTTCTGTTATTTCAAATCTTAACCTACACAACCACGTGTTGGCGTTATATTCACACATATACAAATATTCTCATTTTAGAAACGAAAACGAGCCCCCTTATGCTATACAGAATATGAACAATGGAAAAACAACAAAAATTCACAATTTATATACTTAGAAATAACCTGATTTTTACGTATATGCTTATGAATTTTGTGTAGTGTATATCGAAAAATGATGTTGCGCAAACACGATGTTGCGCAATCATTTTGTGTAGTCTATTTGGGCCTTAAAGCCCTAAATACATTCACTGCGAGTTGCGAGTGCGAGAAAAAACGAGAATGAGACAGTTTGATTTTTTCTAATGTGGAAGCGAGATCGAGAGTAAAGCTTTTTTGTGTGGCGTTGCCAGCTTAGGTTGTAAAAACACTCGCAAGGGAAATAGAACTGATTCTATTTTCTGTGCGAGAAAAATCAGATGACAGGAGAATTAGCTGTATTTATGAACATATGACAGAAGAATCAGTGTGTATTTATTGTATTGTGCATTGTGACTTGCGAAATGATAAGTTGTTTTGCTTATAGATTTGTAAAATTGTAAAATTTGTAAAAAGCATTTTGATGGTTTTGTAAAAGCACAATAGCAAAATTCTCGCATGCAAAAACCTTATTTTTACTCGCACTCGCAACTCGTAGTGAATGTGTTTAGGGCTTAAGGATGTGTTTCCTCAGTCCGAGTTCACACAAGGCACCTTTTGTTGCGCAATTCTTGAGTTTGTAGATGTTTGCGGTGAGGGAAATAAAAAGGGAAAAATAATTGCCGGTTCTCGGCTATTTCAAGCGATTCTCTCATTCGCTTTTTTTTTTTTTGTTGAATATTTGACATTTCTTTTCATTCGGTGTTTCGCTTCTTGGTGTGAATAATTCGTAATTATTGTTTACTTTATTAAAATGGCCTTTAAATGGAATCGGGACTTAATTTTTTTCTTTTGAATTCATTAACCAATTAAATTAATTTTAATTTTATTATTGTTCTTTACGACTAGAGCACAAATATCAAATTATAAGAAAATAAAAACAAAACAAAACAAAACAGTAAAATTGCCGAAGAAATTGTCGTGTGTGGACATAAAAGCAATTTCAAAAGAGAATTGCCAAAAAGTTGCGCAATAAAAATTGCCTTGTGTGACCCCCGAATCAGCGACTTTTGACGACGTTGTTTTTCGACGTCTTTTTTTGTTTGTGGGCGAACGGAGTAGAGAAGCAAGAGGGGTAAACAAAAAGACACGTTTTCTTGTTATGTTTTATATTATTTCGTACTTTGAAGTGAGATCAAAAATCGCTTATTTTTATTCACTTTATTTAATATTTATGCATAATTTCTTTAAACTAATATGTTTTAACTAAAAACTTTTAAATATTGATACGTTCTGCAATTTGATTAGATATTCTAAAGATTCTACTCTTAATAATTTAAATACTAAATATGTTTTTGTATATAGGCCTGTATGCAGCTTGCTAAGTCCAAGTTCACACAAGGCAACTTTTGTTGCGCAATTCTTGAGTTTGTTGATGTTTGCGGTGAGGGGAATAAAAAGGGAAAAATAATTGCCGGTTCTCGGCTATTTCAAGCAATTCTCTCATTCGCTTTTTTTTTTTTTGTTGAATATTTGACATTTCTTTTCATTCGGTGTTTCGCTTCTTGGTGTGAATAATTCGTAGTTATTGTTTACTTTATTAAAATGGCCTTTAAATGGAATCGGGACTTAATTTTTTTCTTTTGAATTCATTTTTCAACAAAACCAATTAAGTTAATTTATGTATGTATGTATTTAATTTTATTATTGTTCTATACGACTAGAGCACAAATGTCAAATTATAAGAAAATAAAAACAAAACAAAACAGTAAAATTGCCGAAGAAATTGTCGTGTGTGGACATAAAAGCAATTTCAAAAGAGAATTGCCAAAAAGTTGCGCAATAAAAATTGCCTTGTGTGACCCCCGACTAAGGAATCAAAAACTCCATATAAAAAAACGCTTCAGAAATGCTTAAGGAATTTTTCTGTCAAAAAATTTCTGTTGATAGTCTGCAGCTTTTTAAAAAAGTAGTATTGTTTTTACTACTTTTTTTTGACGTAAATTAAGTTAGGCAACCCAGGCTTTGAGCAGGAATATCAAATTTTTTGTTCTTTCTGAACGGAATTTTGACAGGAGAGGTAAGCATAAACAAAATGTAATATGCTAAAAAAAATAAAAGTTATTTTTCAGTTGCAAACATGGAAAAAAACGAACAAAATTCGGCAAAGAGAAACAAGAAGCGGATGGGTAATTTTGATACTCAGCTTAAAAAGCGTTTAGCAGGCCAAATAAAGCAGAACCGGAGAATTGATTTGTTTTCAATTTCACAATTCTTAATAATTGACAGAAAACAGCTGATTTCTAGCGTTGCACTGAAAGGTAGTTTTGTGCTTTTTTTCTTTAAGAAATATATGAAAATTTTCTGTTAAGATTCCTTAACAAGCTGCGTACAGCTCTTATAGTGTGAAAAATTGTGATAAATTATTATGTTTAAAAAGATTTAATCTTATAATGAAATAATGTAAATAATATTTAACAAATAATTCATATATTTTTCGTAATGCGAAAAATAAACTAAAGCAGATTAAAAAAAAAAAATCATGTGAGTCCGATCACAGGGAAGATGTGTAAACATCTAGTAATTAAAAATTTTTTATGTCATTTTTTAAAATCAAACAGAAAGCGCCATCTATTTATCGCTTATAGCAAAAACTGTTTCAGCTAATTCAACAACCCTTTGCTGTAAAACGTTAAAAATATCCCAATATAAACGTATATAAGTGATACATAGATGACGCTTTTAAAAAAGTGGCATAAAAAACAATGTTATATCATAATTTTTTCACCAATACAATCATAAGTCACACAGCGTTATCTGCTTCAGCTCACGCCGATATGAGTTACGCTGTTTTTGTGATTGTATTGTGAAATAGAAATTTACCCCCCTGCGCGTATAGATGCTTACACATCAAAAAAAGACATGAAACTAAAAATCATCGTATGTATGCAATAGGTTTTTAGTAGCAGCTTCAAATGAGAATTAAGAAAAAGCGCGTCGGCAAAAATCGTCGTCTGAATTGGGCCTAAGCCTCTAAAAAGTAAGTATTCGTCCAATATTTTTATATGTATTTCCATTATGGTTTAGCATTTCTCCAACCGTAATGAGAAAAATGGAGATACTCGAGCGTCACATTGTATGGAAATTGTAGAAGGGAACTGTAAATACCGTAATAAAAGATTTTCCAATCACTTTATTAGTGAAAGGGCTTCTTTATCTCCATTGTCCGAATACGCACTCAATCTAATGAGAAAATTTGTTGAAAGATTAACTTATTTTGAAGAAAATGTTATTCAGGATATTCTGCCCAGCGAAGTTGAGTTGAGCTGGTCAAATACAAACTATCTTTCTCTTTGGGAGAACGGTATGGACGGTGTTACTGGTCATAATTTCTACTCAAGTCGCAACCTTGGCTTACATAGAGGGTAAAATTTTTATTTATTTTTATTTTTTCTTTTTTCCTCACTTTACTTATTTTTAGTTTTAAGTTTAGCTATAAGTTTAGTTTTAAGTTAATAAAAAGTAGATGTTACTCTACAATATAATATAAGTGTCTGGAGCAAACGCTGTTTATCTCTTTATATAAATTTTTAACAATTTAGTTCCTTTTTTTCTGGTTTAAGCAAGTAGCATCAACTTAATTGCCATGCTATTAAAAAAATACAATTCATATAGTTTTATAGTTTCCAATATTATTATAATTTGTTAATATTACTCTTTTAAAGAAATTTATATGAAGTCGCAATAAAACCAAATCAAATCAACTTTTTGTCCTATAAAATTTATATTACAATATATATATTCAGGCATATCATAGAGCCAATTTCTATATTCGGGATTGTATCTGAACTTTATTTCTTAAAAAAAATAATAAATAAATTAAAAAAAAAAAAATACGGAATGCAAACGCTTTCAATTTGCTTGCTAATAGGAGTTGATATTTGCTTTTTTAAATCAATTTCACGCAAAGAACTATGTTTTACGCTTCTAGAAAATAGAACAAAAATTTTTATTAGGGCCTAAAAGTAAATTCTTTGGCCGCACCGTTTGAAGGACAAAAGAAATTTTGAAAAAGTGGTGCCAAGTTTAGTTCAATAATCAGTAATGTTATGCTATGTAAAAACAGCTGATGTTGACTTGGTTCTCTGTTTACAAAACGGATAAAGGTGAAAAACCAAAACGAAAAACTTCTTTACTCTCCCAAATACAATTTTTTCGAATTACATATTTTTCCTTTATATATTTTAACAAATTTAATACTTAAGGCATAGTTAGCCACACGTTAAAATGTATCTGTACTGTAAGTGTAACGTTGGCATTTAGTGCATATATAGAACGTAAAAAACGAACCAGCATGTTGCTGTGTAAAATTAACCAAACTTTATCAGCTGTTCATAAATGTCAAGTACAAACGTAGCAAAAATCTATTTTCAAGAGATTGGGACGTTCCGGTTACGTGAGTGTTGAGTTCGGTAACTGCTCTAATTGCTTTTCATGTAACGAAAAAAACAGCTGACACGTTTGGTTACGGTTACGGGTGGCTAGGTAGGCCTTTACATTGCAGCAGTGCTGCCCAATTTAATTTAGTTGTGATACCAACTCTGTTTTCTGGTGTGCTTTTCTCACGCATTTCTTATTATAGGAGCAACAATAAAAGTTGTTTTTTTTGTTCAAGAAATAAAAAGTTCTAATAAACAAAATTTTAAATTTATATTTATTCAGAGGGATTTAAAATTAAAAAAAACTTTCTTGTGAAAATAAAAAAATTGTGAAAAGAAAAATAATTATTCGAAGAAAAGTTTTTCTTGCTCTCTTAAAATATTTGTAAAATAATTTGCATATGTGATTGTGTGAGTTTTGAATGTGTTCTTTATTTTAGCAAAAAAGAAGAAACTAAAGAAGATCAAAAACAAAAACAAATTGTAATAATTTGTGTGAACTGTTTGTTTCTTCTGCTGCTGGGTCAATTACGTTAAACATAAAATTCTGGTAGGCCGAAAAAGGAAAAATTCCTCCATCTATCCACCATCATGGCTAATATGGCTGTATCTCGTATTAAGCGCGAATTTAAGGAAGTGATGCGCAGCGAAGAGGTATGTTAATGTAAAAAATTAATAAATCCATCTTATTCTTTGGAAAGGCAGTAACTTTTTGCAAATTGGTTATTTTGTGACTGGTATTGAATTGGCTCCTAACCTAGTTTTTTTAATCTATTTTTGCTTTTAGGCATGGCATTTGATTTTATTTATTGTTTTTATGTCGGAATAGAATGTATTCCTGATTATGTAGATTTTTTGTAAAATCGTATTAATATTCAAAAATTTTAATTTACCGTATAGTGCATTTCTTTTCGATGAATCATTCAAATTTCCAATTATGTATATCCTTTTTGTTTCTTTTTCAATTAATTTAAAGGATATATAACTTGATTTTTTTAATGCGTTATGCACAACATGTTAAATATGTATATATTTGTGGTACATCTATTAATCATATCAAGTTAGATAATTATTGTTTTCCAACTTTAGTAAATAGCAAGTAAGAGTGCTGAATTCGAGTGTGCAGAATCTTTGATAATCTTTGCTGTATTTTAAACTCAATATTTTAACCAATGTTGGGAATGCTTATCATTTTAATAGCCGATTATTAACCTTTTTAATTATACCATTTAAATTTAAAGTTATTTGTTTTCTTCTATGACTTTTTAATTTTTTTTTTTTTATAGAACAAATAATTGAATATAAAAATCTGAATAATTGCATTATTTTTCTATTATTAGAGTAGCAAAACTATTAAGATCCCTACATAAGAAACCAAAGAGAAATACTTTTTGAATACAGCCGGCGTTAGAATACACAAAGTCAAAGTAAGGGATTATACGGGGGTGGTCCATAACAATATCCGACCTGAAGTATAGATGACGGCAGTAGATAAAAAAATACTTTGGTGAAAAGTTGCAACCTTATAAAGCATACATATGTTTTTAAGACGCCACGTTGTTTAGTATTGTTTTTTTTTTTTTTGTTGAATTCATCAAAATAAAGATCTCAGTGAATTTACAAACATGGGGAAAATTGGTCACCGTTTTGTAACCAATATTAAAGCCGAGCTACTGTGAGGGAGTCTGCTCCTTCGAATGCTACTATAAAATATTGAGTGGCAGAGTTTAAAAGAGGTCTTACGAGCTGCCGAGACGAACACCATAGTAGTCGACCAATTAAGATGACTACGCCAGAAACGGCTAAGAAAAGAACTTATGTGGAAAAATCTTTGGTTGAAGGTACGTGAGCTATCTGAAATGACAGGCATTTCAAAAAGTGCTATACATCGGATATTGACCAAAAATTTGGAGATGAAGCTGTCCGCAATATGGGTGCCGCGTTTTGTCACAATAGAACAAAAGCAGCAGCAATTAAAACAGTGAACTGCCCAAAGAAGGCAAATACAGTTCCATCGGCGGGCAAGGTTATGGTGTCTGTTTTTTGAGATGCTCGTGGGATAATATTTATTGATCATATTCAAAAAGGAGTATTTATTGATCACCTGCTAACTTATTGCACTGTTTAGGTGACAAGACAATGCACCAGTTCACACATCCACTAATGCGATGATCAAAATCTATAAATTAATGTTCGATTGCTGCATCATGCACCTTATTCGCCAGATTTAGTTCCCTCGGATTATTTTCTATTTCTAAACTTAACAAAATGGCTCGGTGCTAAACGATTTGATGGCTATTTTAAGGAGCTCGACAGTTCTTACTATAAACATGTTATCGAAGCTATTGAATATTGCTGGGCAAAAAATATATGGGTTTTCACTAATAGTTTCCCGAAAGGAAGTATAAATAATTGAAAACATACAAATTGAAACACATTAATCAAAAAACCGCCGAGTTGTTACATCGTAACTAAGACCTTACACGTGAAAGTGAAAATTTAAAAAAATTTGATTGAATTAAAAGAAAGTATGGCAAAAACTGCGGAGATTTCAATTGAAACACGTCACCATATTATTTCCCTACACAAAATTGGGAAAATCAATCAAGGAATTGCAAAGAAGCTCATTGTATCGCGTCGAACTGACTACAGTAAAACGACGCCTTATAGTGGCTGGCTTAAACGGCAGAATCGGCATGAAAAACATCATCTTCGCGCACAAAATAAAAGAAAAAGATTAGAGTGGGGATTAAAAATATGAAACCTGCGCTTTCTACGATTGGTGAAAAATCCTTTAGTCTGATGAATCGAAGTTTTAAGTGTTCGGCTACAAGAGGCGAGGTTTTATGAGGCGTTCAGCTGGAGAACGGGAGTTGGATGCATGCCTAGTGCCAACACTCGAACACGGGGGAGGTTTCGTAATGGTTTGGGTTTGGCGAGTTCTAAAATCGAGAATCGAAGGATACTTGATAAAACCCAGTAAAAAACTATCCTGGAAAGGCGTGCCGTGATCGCTGAATTGTGTATTGTGGGTAATGTATTGTATTGTGTATAATGGCCCAAAACATACAATAAAAATTTGTAAGCAGTATTTAGAGACCCAGAAAGCAGCTTGACCTGTAAAGTTATGGGGTGAATTGGACAGGAAAGTTCGAACCAGGAAGCATGGAACTAGATCACTCCAGAAACTTGATTCAAAGGATGCCAATACTACGTCGTGAAATTATACGAAATGGAAGAATCTAAAATTTAAGAATGGAGTGTTGTTTCAAAAAAAAATATTTATGTAAATAGTACAAGTAAATAATAAGGAATATATGTATGCTTTAAATTTGAAGAGTTTTCATTGAAAAACAAGTAAGAAAATCTCCATGAGTTTAGAGTAAGTGTCTTAGGTCCATCTAATTGGGTGTAGAAAATAAGCATAAAACAACTTTGTGTGGCATTGTTATTAATTTTGTTGCCGGCAGACCTGTAAAAGTTCATATCGGATGCTATATTTACTATATGGGGACTATGTCGAGAAATGGATCGATCCAGATCTTTATTTTAATAGCGTTCGTTCTATAGCCGATTGAAAATTTCATCAAAATATATTCATATTTGCGACCTGTAGTTTGATAACAAGGTTTACATGGGCACACAGACGGACGGTCATCACTAAATCGACTCAGAAAGTGGTTCTGAGTCGATCGGTATAGTAATACAAAGTCACATAGTAGTGTAGGGTATAATAAAGGAGATATGAATATTTTAAATTTAGGGAGGAGGGGTGGAAAATACTTTTGGACGGTAGTGTAAATACTTTTGGCCAAAAATAGAATGAGTTGTCGTAGGCAAATGGAATTTGGTACACTGCTATACAGTGGCGTAATTAAAAATAGAGCCAGTTTTAAAGAAACTTTTGAATAGTGTGCCTTGCCACGAATTAATTGTATGAATATAATGGCGTTATTCCAAAACAATTTTTGCTTTATTATTTACCTCAGTCTTAGTAAGTTGAGAGAAATACAAAAATAGAACCAATAAACATTTTTTTTTTAAATACTTGATAATGATTAAGCCCTAGTTAGCCACACGTTGTTATAGAACGTAAAAAACGAACAAACATGTTGCTGTGTAAAATTAACCAAACTTTATCAGCTGTTCACAAATGTCACGTACAAACGTAGCAAAAATCTTTTTGCAGCAGATTGAAATGTTCCGGTTACGTGACAGTTGTGTTCGGTAACTGCCCTAAATGATTTTCATGTAACAGAAAAAAACAGCTGACACGTTTGCTTACGGTTACGTGTGGCTAACTAGGCATAGAGTTTGAAATTAATTATTAATTAAAAATTCTTAATATTATGAAATCACTAAGTTTTTGGGATGTCAAATGAACTTTCATTAGTTAAACTCAGATTTTAATACTTATGTATGTATATCTTATTTGACTAAATCGTTAAAAGTTGTAAGTTTAACTAAACTAAGTTTATATCCTAAGAAACTCGGTTCAATTGAACTTGGATATTATTTTCTGTATGATTACATAATTTGGAGTACAAACTTTGTGTTAGAAATTATTAAAATTTATATTAAAGTTAATTGGATGACTGGCGATAGCCAAAAATGTGAGGTTGCGATCTTCTCTTTAGAACATTCTACAAAGAGATCTTGTGAAGCTAGTGTAGTTGCGGTCAGGGAGTTAATACGACAAAAACGGCCCAAGCTGATATACTCAAAGGAGCTTAGCTTGAGTCTGGCTCGAAGGTTACTATACCACTGCAATCAATATTCCTAAAAACAAAAACCGCCCTTAACTGCTGCACGTTTTTAAATGAAGAGGTCAAACAGTTTGATATTAGACTGATATGGGTGTATTAACATGTTATATAACAAGACAAATCTGGCAATCTCTTTGTTATTGCCCGGCGCCAGAATTAGACTATTGACATTGGAATCGTTGTTACTTCATGATCTCTCTGATCTTTCAAATGTTGGAAAGCTACATATGGGGCTAAAATTTCATCTACGGTGGGAACTGCGGGAAAACCTATTCGTCCCGTGAAATCACAACGGACCCCAAAGTCTAAGTGTGCTAATGGTCTAATGGAGTTTGTGACGGCATTAATTAATACAGCAATTTTAACTTGTACCAATGATAACTATGCATTTTATTGTGTTTTACTTCTAAGCACTAGCTACTATTTCACAACAATATACAGTGTCGGTCAAATCATTTTGAAAAAACTCACATTTCGTGAGATAATAAAAATATTAACCCTCTTAGCTATTAAAATTCCACTCCAGTAAAAAGGCGGATCTTAGTTTTAAACAGAAACATAATTTTATTTCAGATATTTACACTTTAAAATTTAGAAAAAAAAAAAAATAAAATACAAACTAAGCTTTAAGCATCATGTGACAAAACATTTTTTATAACGTCAGATTCTCGATGGTAGTCATTGAAACTGCTGACCATACATCTTTAATTGCTCCGAATAGCAGATTTGGGTTCTGCCGCACTGCTTCCCGATTGATCCTTTTGTTGACAATTTCCCATAGATTTTCAATCGGGTTAAGGTCTGGGGACTGTGCAGTCCACTTCATGACATTGGCCCCTTCCTGTTCCAACCAATTCTTGACCAAATTTAACGTGTGCTTGGGGTCATTGTCTTGTTGGAATATCCATGAAGTCTGTATTTTCTCCTGGGCTTGAGGTAGCATTGTATTCTGCAGTATATCCTTGTACATAGACCTGTCCATTATTCCATCAATTTCGTGTAAGGGTCCTAAGCTTTTAACATGTTTAATAGTTCCCTGGCAGTATCGCGGGTCCAAACGCATGTTTACTGGCCTACGCACCCTTTTCATTCCATCTGAATCAACAAAATTAAATTTGGATTCATCCAAAAATAACACACTGTTCCACTGTTCAACTGTCCAGGATATATGATCCCGAGCAAAACTTAAGCGAGCATTTCGATTTTTCTTCGAGATAAATGGTTTTTTCGCCGCTCTATAACTCTTTAGCCCAGCTTCAACAGCTCTCCTCTGTACTGTGCGAAGGCTCACGGTTAAATCCAGAGACTCTACAACACTTAAAGGTGATTTATATGGGGTATTTTTAAATTCCCTAACTATCCGAGCATCAGTGCACTTTGGCCGGCCTCCAGAATGTATCGTGGCACAGTTTTTGTCTTTTTAAACTTATTTATTATATAATTTACCGTAGATTTTGGCAGCAACAACTTTCTGCATATGTCTTTATGGCGCATACCGGCTTGGAACTCTTTTATTGCACCATTTTTTACTTTCGCTGCTATGTTTTGCCCAAGCAATATTATTTTACCAATCTAGAAATACTATAAATCAGAAATGATTCCTAATTTTTGAAACCTATAACTTACCTTAGCACTACGTCTTGGTTTATACACTTATTCACTGTAATTGTTTTCGAAATATTTTTAAATTAAACTGAAAGCAAATATCAATTGAAATTTTTGTAATAAGAAATCTAACGGAACTTTTTTCTTTCTCTTTTATTCAAAACCGGTTTTGTTCAGTATGTTTTGTCACTTTAATTCTAGAATTATGTTGTTACTTTATTTATTTTAATATTAGGAATGTATGAACAACTGAAATAATTTATTATTTTTATTAAATACAGTAGTCACTCTTTTTACTGCACTTGAATTTTCGCAGCTAACATGGTCCAATTTTATGTTATTTAAAAAAAAGTGGGAATCGATTTTTGTTCAAAATGATTTGACCGACACTGTATAATTCTTTATTCCTCTACTCGCGTTGCCAAGTAATGTCAAATTTAATTTCGTTGCATCTCATTTTTCGAAAAATGCACATAGGTGTTTTAGAGTTGACCCATACTCCATTTCCGCCGGGGAGGCATTAAGATCAACTTTCAATGTTGTACGTAGACCCAACAGTACAAACCAGTCGCTAGATGAGTGACATTTTATTGCACTTTTTAGTGTTCGGTGCATGCGTTCAATTAAACCGTTTGCTTGGGGATGGTATGCAGTAGTTAATAAATGTTTCGATTCTGTGTGGCGAGATAATTCATTGAACAATGTTGATTCGAATAAACCGCATTAACCGATCCATACATGTAGTCATTAGAAATTGACAGAGCATCTACAATGTCCATGTTTACGTGTCTAAACTTTTCATCTGGAACATTAAAACGTGACAAAGCACTTTTGTTTTGTCTAGTAATTTTAGAACGTCGACAGGGTATGCAGAGTATGCTGGCAATCAAATCAATTTGGTTTCCATTGAATATAGGTTCTACGCGAGACAAAGTGTCAGCAACTATATTATCCCTACCTGGAATATGTTGTGTATTTATTTTTTACTCACTTATAAAGTTTAATTGACGGGCCTGTTTTGGTGTTAATTTCTCAGGTTTTTTTCAGTTAACACAGTTAACACAAACACAGTCACGGTCATCGATAAAATGTTCAAAATATTTTATTGATTGATATATAGCCATTAACTCTCTATCATATATACTCAACCATTTTTGAGAATCCATAATTATCTTCGAAATTAACCCAAGAGGTTTTAGTTGACCAGATTGTATCTCGTGGATCGCCGCACCAACGCAAAAGCTCTTTGCATCAACATAAAGTGTCCGCTTTGTGTTTAGAGACGGGAGACCTAAAAAAGTTGCGCTGGCAAGTGAAATCTTACATTCATCAAAAGCTGAAGACGAAAACGACGATAGTAAATAGTTTGACAATGCAGTAAATCGTCTGAGTTCATGAGCAACTGTTGGCTTTTAAAAGTTTAGTACAGCTTCAACTTTTTCTGTGGTGGTTTTTATACAATGGCCCATAAAATTTTCTCGCTTTGCCCGAAGACACATTTCGAAATTTTAATTTTCAGTCCATATTTTCGTAAACGATCAAAAATAATCTTTAAATGTTGTAGGTGTTTATCTTCAATATAAACTAAAACGAAGTCTAGATATCGAAAAATCTGATCCATAAATTTTTGGAATGTTTGATATGCATTTAGCAATCCGAAAGTCATCACATTAAATTCAAATAGACCGAATGGTGTTATAATTGCCGTTTTTCACGGTCTGCTGGTGCTATTGGTATTTGGTTTATGCACTCTCCAAATTTAATATGCTACAATTTGATTTGTTATACAATCTATGGGAATAGGTGAGATACTTTGAATGGTAGAAACCCTAGAAAAAATTTGCATCTCCATCATTTTATCTGCTTGTTCTGCCATTTTCGTCTAACCCCCCAATCTCACATCACACTGAAATTGTAAAATCGTTGTGTACGTATTATCAACGAAAAATTGTTCGAATCAGTCGAATCCATCGCCATTAAATTTTATGCTCACACATCTGACTGCAATCTCATTTTTAAAATGTTGTCGAAGCGTAAACTTGAAAAAATTTGTATACTTCTCTTTCTTATTTTATTTTAAGTAGAGTTACCGAGTTTATTATACAGGCACATGTTTGAGGGAAAATGTTTACATTTATTATTATTAGTATTATTTTAATAATAGTTAATAATATTTATGCTCTATAATTAACAAACTTGCGTTTTTGTATGCGCATTTCAAAAAATAAATCATTATAATAGATTTAACAAGTTAAAACTTTAATTACAACTTTACAGAATCCAGTAAATTTGCATTAAATTTATAACAGGGTAACATTAATCATCGTTAGTGTCTGCCACTACTCGCACGAAAAATTTAGTGCCATTAGTGTGACCACTGCGGAAAATGTGTGTGTATTAGTAAAAAAAATGTGAGTGTATTGAGTTTTTCGAACTCGCAGTGTGATGTGAGATTGGTAGGTAATTACCATCGACTTTAGAAATTGTTGATCTAATAGGTAGTTGTTCCATCCATAACGATTTAAGAGCATCAACAGAAATTTTGTCACCTGCCAAACTTTTATTCGTTTCAAAAGTTGTGATCCCAATTCAATTTCCTTCCTATTAAATAAAGCTGGTTCTTTAATATATTTCTCATATCAAATATTTTTCTTATAGAATCAATCCCGTAGACTTAACAAAAAAAAATTCACTAGGTCTGGCAACCCTATTCTTTAACTCTCATGTTAATGTTAGTAACGCCCGTCCTACACAGGCCACTGCCACTCCCACTACAGCTGTATATGTATTATCAACGAAAAATTGTTCGAATTAGTCGAATCTCTCGCCATTAGCGTTTGTGCTTACACGTGCCACTGCAATTTCATTTTGAAATTAATTATTTTTGAAATATTCTTTTTTATTTAGCATCCATATTCACTTTTTGTTTTGTTTACAAAATAGAGTTACCGAGTTCATTATATAGTTAAATTTTTGGGGAACCGGTTAACATTTATTATTATTTGTAAAAATAAAATATTGGAGCTCGAGGCCTGGGTTTTTTCTTTAATTAGAATTCTTCTTTATTCTCCAATATTTCGGTATTCATCGAATATCATCTTCAGGGCGTATCTTTAAATCAAATATAAGAACAGTACAAAAAATAAGTATAAATTTATATGTAAGTGTATGAACAATAACATATTTAAGTGTAACAAGTAATTCGTATTAACAAACAACGCACACAATATTAATAACAGTAACAAAATAATTTTTCACAATATTTTATTATTCAATTTTCAATTAAATATTCTTCCTTTATTTACATATTTTAACAAATTTGATATTTACATATGAGATCTTATCTTTACATATAGATATTGCAACATATAATATATAGGAGGAAAAATGGGAGGAAAAAACCTTTATATGATTTAATATATTCAAATACTATCTGAAAATGTTTATATGCTTATAGGAGGTTTATTAGTAATAATAGACCTCTATAAGCATATAATTTTCAATTTGATTTCTTTTTTAATTTTACGTTATTTCTAAACATTCTCTTAGCAGTGGGTCAGTTCGAATCTAATTCTCTTTACGAACGGTCGTGTAAATAATTAATGCGCTTAGAGTACAACTATTTAAAAATAACAAGTGTAGGTATATTTTTGTTTTTGCAATTGCCTATGCTTGATCTCATTTGAACTCACGTGGTAGTCAATTCAGCTTAAAACAGGAATAAAAATTTAGCGATGGCCCGAGGGGCCAAATCTTCATCAAAAAGAAAGCTCCTTGCGAACAAGAAGATGACAAAACTTCCTCCGGGTTTTGTTAACCCGAACATCGCGTCAACTTCCAGCAACAGATTTAGCCTGCTTGCTGGCCTCAATGATATGGACGTAACTCCTTCATCAAATATTAACGATATTAAACAACACAAACCTCCACCTATAGTTGTAGAAGCCAACGCCTCATTTGCAGAAATACGAAAACTACTTGGTAAAGATTGTATTTTCAAACGTACTTCAATTGGTACCAAAATTTTTGCTCCAACTAAAGAATTGTACGAATGCTATAAGCAAATTCTTAAAGAGAGTAAAATGGAGTTTCATTCATATGGCTCCAAAGATAATAGGTTATACACAACCTTTCTACACGGTTTACCCCGCATAAACTCTGAGGACATCACCGAAGAGTTAAAAAACTACAACCTAACCCCTTCTTCGGTGGCTGAAATAGTCACCAAATTCAGTTCGAACAACAATACTGTTTATAAAGTTCAATTTGTTCGTAAAAATTTTAACCCAACTGCCTTAAAAAATGTGAGGACAATTTCCAATATCATAATTTCTTGGAAAAAATACAAATCTAGATCCAGAAATAAACCAACTCAATGCTGGAACTGCTTAATGTATGGCCATGGCGGTTAACATTGCCATCGAAGTGCTGCGTGTATGATATGTGCAGAACAACATCATACAAGTGTGTGTCCGTTTAACACAAATGAAAAAAGACCAGCTGTTTTTACATGCTTTAATTGCAAAAAACATGGAAAAGAGAGAACTGATCACTCTGCAAACGACATCAACTGTCCGTTACGTTCTCTCTATTTGGAAACTAGAACAAGAGTGACTTCCAAAAGTCATAACAACAGCAGGCAACAACAAAATATTTCATTTCAAAGGTTGATTTCCCAAATTTAAGTAACAACAACACAAATTGTAACAATAACATCAATAATAACAGCAAAGCTACATATGCTAACCAGCTCAAAACAACGATTTATTTAGCATTGATGAGCTTTTTGATATTTTCACTACAGCTATGGATGATTTGCATAGGTGCAATTCAAAAGTACAACAAATCAAAGTTGTAATATCAATGGTAAAATACGCCCATGGATTATACTAATAATTTAAACGAATTCAAAATGCGAGAAAATATTAAAATAGCGTCTTTGAATGAAACATTTTTTTCAGAAAATCATAGACCCTACTTTAAAAATTATTATTTATATAGAAGTGACAGAACAGATGCAAGAGGAGGAGGAGTAGCTCTGTTAATTCATAAATCTGTCTGTCGAAAACATCTCAATTGAAGTTATTATAAATAATAGACCTATTGTTGTATCTTCGTTATATTCACCAAGATATACTCATAACTACTGTGCCGATATCTTGAACCTAACACCTTCCACCAAAGAATATATAGTTTTTGGTGACCTAAATGCCAAACATTGTTCATGGAGTTGCCGTTCAAATAATATTGCAGGTATCGCACTCAACAACCTACAGCAATCAAGCAACTTTTTCATTCACTATCTTAATAGTCCAATCCTATTCCCCCATCAACACAATCGCGAAGCATCCACAGTCGATATTATTTTAAGCAACTCCGCTTTAAATATAGACGTAAAAACAATGGATTACGAAATACCATCGGACCATCGCCCCATTACACTTAAAAGGTCAATGGCATTGCAGGTTGACCTCAATTATTATGATTATAGTGCAACAACTGGAATATTTATATGAATTTTTTAGACAATAAAATCACGTTATATTCCGATATATACAATACCAAGGCAGTAATTGATCAGGAAATTCAAAAATTTATAAATGTAGTTTTCGAAGCAAGGGATGCGTCTACACCTAAAATAACTCAACAAAATAATTACACATTACCAGAAAGTACTGTGAAATATATAAAACTAAAAAGAAGCTTTAAAAGAAAAAGTCAACGATCTTCAAATATAGCCGAGCAAACTTTTCATAATCAATGTACTAAGTTTCTAAGTAACATGATTGATAAAAGTATAATTTCGGAGCGCAATAAGAAATGGTCTCAATTATTATCCAATTTAAAACCAGGTGATAAATCATTTTGGAAAATAAGCAGGAACTTGCGATGAAAAGGAAAAATCAAATCGCTCACTTCAAAGTTGGAAATACAAAAATAACATCTGATAAGGACAAGGCTGAAGTCCTGGCAAATATATTTGTCAAAGCAAATAACCTCACTTCGAACTATAACCACTCGGCAGATACACTAGTAAATACAACAGTAAATAATTTTAAGAAGGAAAATCCCAGTTCTGAATCTGCAATTTATACATCTCTTGAAGAAGTAATGAATATTGTCTCATCAATAAAACCCTCAAAATCTCCTGGTTTTGACAATGTTCCCAACCTGCTCTTAAAGAAACTACCACTCAAAGCTCTAAAATTACTGGTTATATTATTTAACAGCTGCATCAAACTCAACTATTTTCCAAACCATTTCAAAAACGCTAAGGTTATAGCTGTCAACAAACCTAGTAAGCCAAAAAATAACCCAAATAGCTATAGACCTATTAGTTTATTAAGTAACTTAGGTAAAATATTTGAAAAAATACTACATTCTCGTCTTAGTGAATTTGTAACGACCAATTCTATTGTTGCTAAAGAACAATTTGGATTTAAAAAAGGACATAGCACTACTCACCAAATAAACAGAATTAAAAATCAAATAATCAGCAATAAAAACAATAAACGTTCAACGGGTGTAATATTGTTAGATATTGAAAAAGCGTTTGACACCGTTTGGCATAATGGCCTCTTATTTAAACTTCTTGATGCAAATATACCAAAATATCTATGTAAACTTATTTCAGATTTCATTCACGACAGAAGCTTTAAAGTTGCGATTAATAATGAAACATCAACTCCAAAAACCATTACCTCAGGGTTACCTCAAGGATCAGTCTTGTCGCCATTGCTTTACTCGATATATATATATCCGATTTTAAAGTCCCAAAATATGTGAAAATTGCTTATTACGCAGATGATACTGCGTTAATTTCTTCAAACAAACTTACAAGTGCACTCCTGAAGAAAATGGAAAAGGGACTTGTAAATTGCAGTAAATATTTCCACAAATGGAAAATCAAAATTAATCCAAACAAGACCCAAGCAATAATTTTTCCATTCAACAAATCTCCCAAAAGACTGCCAAGACGTCATCCTCTTATTGGAAATAATACCATAAATGTACTTAACGATGTCAAATATCTCGGAGTTGTCTTGGACAAGAAGCTTACATTTAAACAACATATTATGGCTACGTGCCAAAAAGCTATAAAATCATTTAAAGCATTATGGCCACTACTAAATAGAAGGTCATTTCTAAACCACCAAAACAAAAATCTACTCTTCAAAAGTGTTATAAGGCCAATATTAACATAGCGTGTCCTATTTAAAACGCTTACAAATTATACAAAACAAATGTCTTAAAATGATATATAAAAAGCCCTGGAGGTATCCTACAAATCTTCTTCATAAAGAAACCGGTTATGAAAAAATTATCGATTTCATATCAAGGATTAATAACAATTACTTTGCCAAAATTGAAAATTCCTCTTACCCACTGCTAAGAGAATGTATAGAAATAACGTAAAATTAAAAGAGAAATCACCAAATTGAAAATTATATGCTTATAGGGGTCTGTTATTACTAATAAACCTCCTATAAGCATATAAACATTTTCAGATAGTATGTGAATATATTAAATCATATAAAGGTTTTTTCCTCCCATTTTCCTTTAAAAATCATTAAAAAATAAAATAAAAACTATTTAATATCTTTAGATCCTATATATTATATGTTGCAATATCTATATGTCAAGATAAGATCTCATATGTAAATATCAAATTTGTTAAAATATGTAAATAAAGGAAGAATATATAATTGAAAAAATCTTAGCAGTGGGTAAGAGGAATTTTCAATTTTGGCAAAGTAATTGTTATTAATCCTTGATATGAAATCGATAATTTTTTCATAACCGGTTTCTTTATGAAGAAGATTTGTAGGATACCTCCAGGGCTTTTTATATATCATTTTAAGACATTTGTTTTGTATAATTTGTAAGCGTTTTAAATAGGACACGCTATGTTAATATTGGCCTTATAACACTTTTGAAGAGTAGATTTTTGTTTTGGTGGTTTAGAAATGACCTTCTATTTAGTAGTGGCCATAATGCTTTAAATGATTTTATAGCTTTTTGGCACGTAGCCATAATATGTTGTTTAAATGTAAGCTTTTTGTCCAAGACAACTCCGAGATATTTGACATCGTTAAGTAGATTTATGGTATTATTTCCAATAAGAAGATGACGTCTTGGCAGTCTTTTGGGAAATTTTTTGAATGGAAAAATTATTGCTTGGGTCTTGTTTGGATTAATTTTGATTTTCCATTTGTGGAAATATTTACTGCAATTTACAAGTCCCTTTTCCATTTTCTTCAGGAGTGCACTTGTAAGTTTGTTTGAAGAAATTAACGCAGTATCATCTGCGTAATAAGCAATTTTCATATATTTTGGGACTTTAAAATCGGATGTATATATCGAGTAAAGCAATGGCGACGAGACTGATCCTTGAGGTAACCCTGAGGTAATGGTTTTTGGAGTTGATGTTTCATTATTAATCGCAACTTTAAAGCTTCTGTCGTGAATGAAATCTGAAATAAGTTTACGTAGATATTTTGGCATATTTGCATCAAGAAGTTTAAATAAGAGGTCATTATGCCAAACGGTGTCAAACGCTTTTTCAATATCTAACAATATTACACCCGTTGAACGTTTATTGTTTTTATTGCTGATTATTTGATTTTTAATTCTGTTTATTTGGTGAGTAGTGCTATGCCCTTTTTTAAATCCAAATTGTTCTTTAGCAACAATAGAATTGGTCGTTACAAATTCACTAAGACGAGAATGTAGTATTTTTTCAAGTATTTTACCTAAGTTACTTAATAAACTAATAGGTCTATAGCTATTTGGGTTATTTTTTGGCTTACTAGGTTTGTTGATAGCTATAACCTTAGCGTTTTTGAAATGGTTAGGGAAATAGTTGAGTTTGATGCAGCTGTTAAATATTATAACCAGTAATTTTAGAGCTTTGAGTGGTAGTTTCTTTAAGAGCAGGTTGGGAACATTGTCAAAACCATGTGATTTTGAGGGTTTTATTGATGAGACAATATTCATTACTTCTTCTAGAGATGTATAAATTGCTGACTCAGAACTGGGATTTTCCTTCTTAAAATTATTTACTGTTGTATTTATTACTATATCAGCTGAGTGGTTGTAATTCGAAGTGAGGTTATTTGCTTTGACAAATGTATTTGCCAGGACTTCAGCCTTGTCCTTATCAGATGTTATCCTTGTATTTCCAACCTCAAGGTGAGAGATTTGATTTTTTCCTTTTCCTCGCAAGTTCCTGCTTATTCTCCAAAATGATTTATCACCTGGTTTTAAATTGGATAATAATTGACACCATTTCTTATTGCGTTCCGAATTAATACTTTTATCAATCATGTTACTTAGAAACTTTGTACATTGATTATGAAAAGTTTGCTCGGCTATATTTGAAGATCGTTGACTTTTTCTTTTAAAGCTTCTTTTTAGTTTTATATATTTCACAGTACTTTCTGGTAATGTGTAATTATTTTGTTGAGTTATTTTAGGTGTAGACACATCCGTTGCTTCGAAAACTACATTTATAAATTTTTGAATTTCCTGATCAATTACTGCCTTGGTATTGTATATGTATATCGGAATATAACGTGATTTTATTGTCTAAAAAATTCATATAAATATTCCAGTTGTTGCACTATAATCATAATAATTGAGGTCAACCTGCAATGGCATTGGCCTTTTAAGTGTACATATAATGGGGTGATGGTCTGATGGTATTTCGTAATCCATTGTTTTTACGTCTATATTTAAAGCGGAGTTGCTTAAAATAATATCGACTATGGATGCTTCGCGATTGTGTTGATGGGGGAATAGGGTTGGACTATTAGGATAGTGAATAAAAAAATTGCTTAATTGCTGTAGGTTGTTGAGTGCGATTCCTGCAGTATTATTTGAACGACAATTCCATGAATAATGTTTGGCATTTAGGTCAACAAAAACTATATATATTTTTTGGTGGAAGGTATTAGGTTCAAGATATCAGCACAGAAGTTATGGGTATATCTTGGTGAATATAACGAAGATACAACAATTGGTCTATTATTTATAATAACTTCAATTGAGATGTTTTCGATTGATGAGGTGTTTGACATAAAGAGGTTTTTATGAGCGACAGATTTATGAATTAACAGAGCTACTCCTGCTCCTCTTGCATCTGTTCTGTGACTTCTATATAAATAATAATTTTTAAAATAGGGTCTATGATTTTCTGAAAAAAATGTTTCATTCAAAGACGCTATTTTAATATTTTCTCGTTCAATTAGTATCTCAAATTTTTTTTAATTTAGAAAAGTTTGAAATGCCATTAGCATTCAAGTGATTTAGTTATATGATAATTTATATACACGGACTTTAGCAAAGCTTTTGATAAGGTTAGCCATGATCTTCTGCTAGCGAAACTTGATGCTATTGGATTCTCCGGGAACTTCTTAAAATGGATTCGGTCGTACTTAAAACATCGTAAGCAATGTGTAATTCTCAATAACTCTAAATCGAAATATATAGATGTTACTTCCGGTGTCCCTCAAGGGAGTCACCTTGGACCTCTCCTATTTTTGCTGTTTATTAATGATCTACCAAAGTCTATTCAATATAGCAATATTCTTATGTATGCCGACGATGTAAAAATCTACTCCACCATCATAAACAACGAAGACAGTATACGTCTCCAGTCTGACTTAAATAGCTTCTACAAATGGTGCAATGTCAACTTAATGGAATTAAATCTAAAAAAATGTCAGTCTATGACCTTCTCTAGATATTCGCCATCTTCGAACCACTATGTCATCCATGACACAAAACTAAACTCAGTTGAATCGTTCATAGATTTGGGAGTTCATTTTGATAAAAGACTAAGTTTTAATTCTCACGTAACAATGACTGTTAATAAGGCAAATGGTGTTTTATCTTTTATAAAGCGTTGGGCAAAGGAATTTAATGATCCTTATATAACAAAAAATCTATTCACGTCTTTGGTCAGGCCGATACTTGAATACGCATCAGTAATCTGGGATCCACAGTACAATGTTTTCATCAAAAAACTTGAATCAGTTCAGAAACAATTCTTACTATTTTGTCTACGATATCTTGAGTGGAATGCGGAATTGAGTCTTCCACCATATCGCAGTCGTTTGGCTCTAATAAAGCTTCCAACTTCGAAAAGTAGAAGGATCATTTCTAATATAACATTCTTCCTCAACCTGGTTCATGGTAAAATTGATTCTGAATGCCTTCTCGGAAAAATTTGTATAAATGTGCCTAACAGACAACTTCGATCGTATGAGCCGGTTTACCTGAATTTCCACAGATCAAATTTCATTAATTTCGATCCATTCCGAAGAATTTGCACCGAAGTGAACAGACACTATGCTTTAATTGATTTATCCGATGATGTTGATGTTATTAAAAGAAGATTAACGACATATTTGAACTCTAATGATTATGTTTATAACTGTATTTAAAGTCGGTATTATTTTTATAAAATATTTTTGTAAATATTGCTCAGCTGTTGCTTTATTGTAGCTGAATTAAATAAATAAATAAAAAAAAAAAAAAAAAAGTAGTTGTAATTTCTAAAACGGTTTTTTCGTTTACATATTTTTAATTCACCTACGCACCAATTTCTTATCCCTGAAATAGATAAATACATTGTTAAAGTTTTTGTTGAAAGTTAATGAAATCTTAATTAAGCAAAAATCATGTTTAATGTTCTTTTCTTAAGATTGTTTTCCGAAGGATCCACGTGAGCTGGCCATTGGGCTACATACTTAATCTAACCTATTCATTAAATTTATTAATGATGGGAATTTTTTGATTAATATAAATAAAAAAAAATAATTTTTTTCTTTTCTCTACAGATTGTACAGTGTTCTATTAAAATTGAATTAATCAATGACAGCTGGACTGAATTACGTGGTGAAATAGCTGGACCACCCGATACACCATATGAAGGTGGAAAATTTGTACTAGAAATAAAAGTCCCAGAAACGTATCCGTTCAATCCACCAAAGGTAATAAAATATTCAAGAAACTTTTCATCAAATAAACATTTCTATATGAATAAAAGGTTCGTTTTATAACAAAAATTTGGCATCCTAACATATCATCGGTTACTGGGGCCATATGTTTGGATATATTAAAAGATAATTGGTAAGTTTGCTACATTTAATGAGGTATAACAGAAATTTGCATTGTAAACAATTATTTATAAAAAAAAGGGCTGCTGCCATGACTTTGCGTACAGTTCTTTTATCTCTGCAAGCATTATTGGCCGCTGCTGAACCTGATGATCCCCAAGATGCTGTAGTGGCTTACCAATATAAGGATAAATATCAATTATTTGTAACGACTGCACGGCATTGGACCAACGTTTATGCTGGTGGTAAGTTGTCAATTGTTTTGTTTTTCAAACTTGGATTTTATCGTGCAGTTTGATATGAGCACTTTATCTATTTCAATATAAATTAACGCACAATTACAATTTTCTTTACGCATTAGGTCCTCATAAATATCCTGACTGTGATGCTAAGATTCAACGTTTAAAGGATATGGGAATAGATGAACATGATGCACGTGCTGTTTTATCAAAAGAAAATTGGGACTTGGAAAAAGCCACTGAGAGTCTTTTTAGTTAGCTTCATTTGCTGCAACCCTATGTTTGTAACAATTTGTGGGGATTTTTTAGGTTTTGAAAAAAAAAAATAGTTTGCAGCGGCTCAACGCAAAAAACAATACAAAAAAACGAAAAATCGGAAACAGACTGCACTGAGCGTCTTATGTTTTATTTTCCCTTTTCGATTGTTTTTTAAATATTCTTTTTAATTTTTTTTTTTCGTTTTTCTGCCTCAAAAAGCACACTTTATTTATTTAAAATTCTATTTTGAATCCTTTTTTTAAAATGAATCCGTTAAATAATTTTTTTAAATCTTTTTTAAATTAATCTAAAAGTATTAGGTTTATAGAGACAGTTGAACTGTTTTGCTAAAGGGCTTAAAATTATTTTTTTAAATTACATTTAATAAAAACTACTTAAAAACCTTTTCTTTTAAAAAATATTGTTTTTAATAAATTTCGTACCAATTAATGAATAAAGATAGAAATTTCATTTACAAAAATTTTCATTTAAACAAAAAAAAAAAAAAATAAAATAATAGATTGTAAAGTAACAAAGACAACCCATAAAATTTCATTAAGTTTAAAGTAAAAATAAAAAATATAACAAAATTTGAGCAACCTTTTATTAGTATGTTTAATCAAATACAGATGCTGTACAAATTATGCATATTTTAAAGTACAATTTTGTAAAAAGTTAATTTCGATACTATATATGTTGAGACTGCAAAAGTCACAGTTCTTCCCAGGCTCCTATAACCGTATAATATTTGATTTTTTAAATAAA
Source organism: Cordilura impudica (assembly GCA_963682025.1). Lineage (NCBI taxonomy): Eukaryota > Metazoa > Arthropoda > Insecta > Diptera > Scathophagidae > Cordilura > Cordilura impudica. Next base: position 146,715,854 of record OY821519.1, read on the forward strand.
TTTGTTTTGCAAGAGTTCGATTAATAATAAAATGAAAAAGACGAAGTGTCCGTTTGGAGCTGTACCAATGCAACTACAATGACAAAATAAAGGGTTAAAACATAGTAATAGTATAGTAGGCAGGCAGAGTGTTGGAAGAGCAATTTACATGGTGGAAGAAGTATACCAACGTTAGATTTGTAATTTTAGAGTGCCTTAACTAACCCCAAAATATTGACACCGATCTAGGCTTGGACAATTGTATCACAAAACGTTGGCAAAGCATTGGCAAATCAAATTTTAAAGTGCTTTTAAAATAATTTTTTAAAACGGAAAAACTTTCATTGAGAGTCTATTACGTATTTTGTTTAGATATAAGCCACTGACGTACACCTTCCAAAGATGTTGGTCTTAATGATACTCAATTATCGTTATTTGCATGATGTATTGTATAACAGAATTCAAAATATCTTCAGAAGATCGTTCATTGGATTAACATTATTTAATATAAAAAGTCTTGAATGTAAATCTTTTGCGTCAAGCAATGTGGCTTTTTTTTGCAGGTATGTGCGAAAAAGAAAATTAAAATATTGCAGGGTTGTGTGATAGAGGCACGAGAAAAATCCTTTTTCCCAGGAATCCCGGGATAAGAAATCTAGGCAGTGTACTCGTAATTTGGAGTCTTGTAAAAATAATAAATTCATATTTCCAACTTTGAACCCTCATACTTATACAAAAATTCAAATTCAAGTTTACATTGAGTATTGCCCAGTACATTCCAGTGATAAATGGACTTCTAATAGAAAATATTAACTCCGAACAACAGACAAGTATTGGCTATTGTAGAGTTGATGGAATAAAATGTGTTTTCTTTTTTACATATTCTCAAAATTATCAATCTTTTATTTATTTAACTTCAATTTGTATTACTAAATAACGAATAGTTGAATTCAAAACCTTTTAAGTGATATGACCTAGTTTCCACCGCCACTACCGATGTCACCCTTCTTTCTCGAAGGCTTTATATTTAATGATGAGACACTATTATTACAACCTATGCCCATTTGAGTATTTGATGAATTAGATCCCAAAGCATACATTCGTTGTTTAAATTGCTCCTTCCATTCCTGTTCAAGTTTAACATAAACACCACCCAGTGGTTTATTTTGTTGATTTGCACTCATATCTGATCCCATTTTCTTTTGTACCATAACCATGACCTGTTTCATAACTTTTTCTTCGAACTCTCGTTGATGATCTTGATTACTGCGTGCTGAAAGCTCACCAGACCAATAACGTCCAGCAGTTTCAATAGGTTTGCTTAATATAGAGATTACAAAAATTTATATAAGGATTATCAATTATATATTTTATATTCTTAACATATAATTTTGTATTTCACATGTGTTAATGCTTAATGTTTCTAGAAGCAAAACAAAATAGTTGAAATTTACTTATAAGCGGGTAAGGCCTAACTAGTAGAGACGCCTCCTTTTCCTACTGTGACCACGAGTACGAGAGTACTTTTTAGTTGATTTCCAGATTCTTGTATTCTATTGAATATGAAATAAATATGATTTGAAATTTTCACTACAAAAATTGGGTTTAAAAATAATATTACAGATTTTTAAAAATAAAATTACAGATTTTGTTTTTAATTCATAGCTTTCAAACACAAACAAATCATGAAAATCGGACAATAAACTACTCTCGTAATCGTTTACACTGTTGCGCAATATTTGGCTTTGAGAAAATCATATTAAAAGAGTTACAAAATAGATTTTGTCTAACAAGATTGGCGTTACGACTGGGTTCGATGTCAAGATAGGTTGATCATCGAACTTTAGTATGTTTAAAAATTCGTTCTGAAATTTTAGTATTTTGACTTCTGATTTGAGTAAAAAAAAATTATTTGCTGAAGGTTCCTAACGGGGTGCTGCGAAAGTGATTGATGCCTAATTTACCTTTTTCTGCTTGATTTTTTGTGATAATTTTTTTTAAGCGCCATAGATTTTCTTTCGGATGATTCACAACCATCACTACTACTGGTGGAAAAGCTGTCCTTATAGGTTCCTATTCCAAATTTCGTGCAACGAATATTTTCTATGGTATCGGTACTTTCTGTTTCTGTACTGGAATCGGCAAAAAATTTTGATGAAGCAGGCCGAACACGTCTAGCGAAACGACTTGTTGATTCTTAAAAAAGTGAATAAATAAAATGAAAGTCTAATTAAGAATAGATTTTAAAAAGAATTGATACTACATGAAAAGACCTACTGCCAGTATGCGCATATCAAAACAAAAATTCATTAAAAATTCAATTAAAAATATATGTATAATTGTTTTTAAAAATTGTTTAAAACTAATATTGAACAAAAAACGAGGGTGTTTAATTCGGCTATGCCGAATCTTTGATTACCTCCACCTAGGTTTTACGTTTACATTAATATCTGGACTTATTGCACTTTTTATAACAAATGGAAACAAAATATTTGAAAAAGTAACCAATTTGATAAACTTACTAAAATATTATAACAAACAATCTGAATTTGTAGCATTTTCTAGAGCTGTCTCCATATTTTTGGACATGTCTTGGCACCATGATGCCCGATATATCCCGTTTTAAATACCAACCTCCTTGAACTTATGATAAACAATATTATCCGAAGTTTACCCAGGTAAATTGTGTAGTTTGTGAATGAGCGTGATTTGTTGTAAGGATCAAGACTATATATACTTTATGGGGTCGCAAATTAATTTTTCGATGCGTTACTAACGGAATAACAAACTGATATATACCCTCTGCAAAGTGGTATGGAGGGTATAATAAATTGTCATGATTAAAGCATATCGAATTATCCAAATATTTAAATTAACTAAGAACGAACTATTAATTACAGACCTCAATACTATTTATGAAGATAATTTTTAGTGTTAAATAAGTATTAAAAGACTTGGATCTAGTTTTTGGTATAGATTTACTATCCGATAGGTTAATTGGAAAACAAATGTATTCCGGCGTTAACCAAATATGCAGTGTTTCAGTGCTCGTTTAAGAATTAGTGCTGCCATATTCTATACAGAAAATTTAGGGGCAGCATTGAGCATTTCTAATATGAATGTGACAATGTTTACATATCTTCTCGTATACCAAAAGGATTTTTTTCTTTCCAATCTAAACAAACTCACTTATATTTTTCAACTCCCCATCTTTCTCGATTATAGTCGAGTTAAGCACAATTCCATGTTTAAACCTGGTTAACAAATACCGATGGTTAACTGACATGCCAAAAACTAGCTCTGAGAGCATTGAAAATTTCTAATTTTAATATGACAATCTTTGCAAAAGAAAAATTCCAATCAAACAATAAAGCCCGTTCTTAAAATATTTTCTTTTGGAAATTAAATACAAAATTAATTAATCAGGTATTTATATTTTGACAATTCGAACTTATCGTGCGCGGTTAAACTCGAGTTAAAAAACAACAGAAACTACATCCCAAAAAGAGAATTCCATAACCAGGGTTAACTAATACTCTAATTTAACTCAAATCGCAAAAATTACATCTTATAGAAATTACTTTATTCATTTAATATTAACTAGCAGAGCCCAGCCCTCGAAATTCGAGTGCAAATTCTATGAAATTTTATTTTGCATTTAATAAATAATTTTTTTTAATTTATTATAAATATTTGTTGAACACACAGAAGATATATAAATGGGGTGTTAATAATAAATTATTATAAAGGAGGCTAAAGGTATGCTAATCAAATTTAGCCAATTCACAATTCAACGCAGGGCGCTTTTGATATTTATAATAAACACACGCACAGTATTTATACCCTATACCACTATGTGGTTTGGGTATAATGACTTTGTGCTGCTGTTTGTAACAACCAAAAATATTTGACCTAGACCCATCTTTAATTATACCGATCGAATCAGAATCACTTTCTGAGTTGATTTAACAATGTCCGTCCGTCCGTCCGTCTGTGTGTCCATGTAAAGCTTGTAATCAAACTGCAGGTCGCAAATATGAATATATTTTGACGAAATTTGGTATATAAGCTTTTATCGGCCATGGGATGAACGCTATTGAAATTGGTGAGAATCGGTCCATGTTCAGACCTAGCCCCCATACAAATTACCCCTATGAAATCGACATAAATTGCCATAAGATCCAAATTGTCATATAGATCTTACTCAAATTGGGTTTGTATGCGTTCATTACATCCATCCATGAGTAGTCCAAAAATGATCCCTTTGGCCCCATATAGAGCTGCTTCCCGATCTTCATTTAAATCTATTAAAAAACAAAAATATTGCACTGATTCTTCTCAAATTTTGTTTGTATATATTTTTGCAAAATACAAGAGACTTTACCAAATATGATCAGGATCGGTCCATTTTTGGACCTAGTCCCCATATGGATATAGCATCCGATATGAACTTTTTCATATCTGCAGCCAAAAAAATTAATAAAAATCCCACTCAAATTTGGTTTTTGCTTATTTTCTGTGTCCAGTTAGTTGGGCCTAAGAGATAGGGTTTCTAAACGCATGGTATAGGGTATCATATAGTCGGTCTAGACCGACTATAATTTTCTTACTTGTTATATGTATTTGTTAGTTGCAACCTAAAATTAACATTACTCCAAAAAAAAAAAAACGTTCCAGACGGTGAAAATCTGTAAATCTAAAAAGCTAAAAAGAAATGCCTTTCAAATGAGGTATGTTTGGTCAAAATCGGTTCTTAACTACAATTTTTATATCGGTCACAAGAAATAGCCTTGTCTATTAATATTATAGATAATAAATTCTTTTAAGAAAATGAAGTCAAAATGACGAAATATGTTCCTTATTTTGCAATCCGGATATTGAACAATCCAGTTTAACAATTTTCGAATTATGAATGGCGATTGTTGAGTCAGCATAAATAATAATTTTCGACAATTTCTACTTACCATTTGGATTCAAAACCGGCAACAAACCCTGACGACAACGTTGTGGCATTAATGAAACACCCATCCATCTTGGTTCAATCTCTCCATTTGCCATAATATCTTGAATTTTGAGGGGGGGACAATCCCCTAAAGCGTTGCCATCAGTGGCCAATTGGACTATACTTAAAATTGAACGCTCACGATCGGTTTCCACTAAAACACTGTGTTCACGAAATTGGCAGCCCTAAATGCACAAACAAAAATATAAAAAAAAAAATATATAGAAATAAGAGAATATCAATTGGACAACAAACATGGGGACCCGGTAAAGTTTCAAAACGAAAGGCCTGTTGTCCACAACAGGCATAACGTCCAGCTGGACCAGTAGTACGACCTTCGGCTACAGGTCCCAAGAAACTGGGTGGTTCTGGATGGTAACGACACCATGACATCTAAGAACAAAAATATAAAAAAATTGTTGAATAATTTTGTAGAGGTTGCATGGAGATGTATGTATTGGAAATGGAAACCTGGTAGACGGGAAAATACATTTCACATAAGCAGCAGTACAAATAATGAGCGTGACCCCAAAGTTTCCAATAAACTAGTCGCCATAATTTGAGTTCCTTAAATAACTGAGTGATGTAATAATTTAAATCCCATGTAGGATCTCGAACATGATGACTAATAATTTGACCCCATCGATTTAAACGAACATTGCCGGGTACACATTGTACATATGACTTCATGGTATTAGTCAAACATTTCTGGCATCTGAACGAGCAATGGAAAATAATACACAATATTCTCAAATTATGAGGACGTTACTTGACGAACTAATGTTCTTACTTAGAGCATTTAAATAAACCGGCTAAACTGTAATAATGACCTCTCAATGCTTCCGATTCCGGTTCACAAAGACTGTATATCAGTTTAGTCCATAGTCGAGGCAACAAACGATCTTTTTTATCGCTCACCATCTCCAGTTCAACATTGGTAAACATAGCTGCCATGCGAGTTATAATCGTATCATTAAGACAGGATAGATTAGTAGAAACTCTAACCACTTCACCTAAACGGGAGTGACAAAAGCTTAAACAATCTAAAAGCAATGGCTCCATCTTAAATTCAAAAATAAATTATGAGTTAATGTTAGTTGGCCAATAAAATTAACAAAACCTGTAGAAAACTGGCTGAAACCAAAATGGGAACTACATTGTTAACATTTAAATTGGGAGAGTTTTCGGCAGTCGGATCTAAACTGTTGTTGTTATCCTCAGACTTTACCCATTTCATGAGCCAATCAAATATCTGTATGTCACAGTGAACCGATATATCCATGTCCTCGAGTTTTTGACCGGCAGTAACATCGGCAAAATATCCCATCTTGCTGACGAGCAAACTCTGAGGGCACATGAAATCCTTAGATGTTTTTTTAACCTCATCACAAACATGTATAACCACTTCAGGACTAAGAATATAAATTAAAAGTCACTCAAAACATTCATTCATCCAATTCGAAATAACTTACTCCTTTTTAACATTGGCTGCTGTTGTGGCTTTTGATTGTCCCAAACTAATTTTACTTTTGATTTTCATAGCTGATTCCTTACCAGAAACCCCTTCGGCTTCCGGTAAATTCTCACACGGTACGACTGACAACGTTGATGTGGGAACCTTGTTATCCTTGGTTTCTCGACATTTTTGTTTCAAACGACCAGTATAGGTGTTGGGCAATGGCATTGGACAAATAAATGGTAAAACTGTATCCAAAATACCCTCATTTAAAACATTGTCCAATTTTGCATTTAGTATCGGATGCAAACTGCCATCATTGTTGCCTGGTAATTTTGGCTTAGATGTTCCCATCATCATCATGCTTGATGCCGTTGATGTACGCCTTAATCTTCGACTAGCCTCACCACCACTGCTGGCTTCACTATCGGTGAAATCATCGCCGATTAATCTTTGACTACGACCGAATCCAAACAAATCATTTACTAAACTATTATACGATAACTTTTGAAAATCGATAGGACTATGTGTACCAAACGACTTTAAACGGTTTCCATACTCCGATGTGCCCAGTCCACCAGAGTTCTTGGTTGCTGATGGTTGTTCTTTAAGCTGCTGCTGCTGTTGTTGTTGTGACTCACTATTTTGGGAAATCATGTCATTGACATGACACGATAAATTCAAAAAATCCAAAAAATCATTCAAATTAATTATCTTTTCCGTACTGTCGTTGCTGACATTTTGATTATTTTGTGATTGTGAAGTGTTTGACACATTCACCAATTCCGGGTTAGTTTTAATGGAATTTTTACGTGAAGTCATTATTCTCTTCTTATTTCTCAGAAAGTTATATAAAGTTTTTATTATGCAAATACATATGAGTATAACAAAAAGGTACATTATATTTTAAATAACAAAATTTCGTGTCTTAGTAACGGTAACTCATTATTAATGTTATTAGAATTACTTCCATATAACACTCCTAATTTTTGGTTAGTTCTGATTTTAATTGATATATAAACTATATACCTAGTGTAAGTTTGGGTATTATGGAATATATATTATGGATTCCTTTAAACATGTCAAAAAATAAATCCTTCGATGTGCAGTTATGACAAAATTATCATATCCCTTGGTTTGCCAGTTGGTTGGGAAGCATTTATGGGTGTTTTAGACTTTTTATATACTTTTTTAATGAGTATGCAGCATACTGTATGCTTTGACTGTAATATTGTTAACTTCTTTTAATTTAGTTGTTAATCAGGTAAAGTGGAATACTATAGTATAGGGCATCATTAGTCGATTTACACCAACTATTACTTTCGTACTTGTTTGTTGTTAAGTTTGTTATAATGTATATTAAAACAAGTAAGATTATTAAATTTGGCTGTGCCGCATCTTTGATACCGTCCACTAGGGCTGCGGAGTCGATGATCAAAGCTGCCAACTCCGACACTTAATTTTTTCTATTGGCGACTCTGACTCTTTCCGACTCCGACTCTTCAATATATAGTAATAGGTTTTGCATAATATATTTTACAGTTTGACTACTAATTGTACGAATGTATGTATATTTATGAATATTATTATGAATAAATACAAGTAATGAAATCAAATTCAAATATTTTTATTTTTTAATAAAAACAAGGTTAAAAAATATACATATTCATTTAAATAAACACAAAACAAAAAATATAAATAAAATTAGATTTTTTGTAATACAGCTCTCAGAAAAAGAATTGCTTCAGCCAAATCTTCTTGAGTTTGATTTTAAATGCTTACTTATGACGGAGGCATTGCAATCACAATTCTAGCTGCATCACGAATAATAAAAGTAATTGCTTCTTCCACATTCAGTTTTGATGAACGATCATATTTTTCTATTCCTTTTAATTGTTTTGAAAACTCTTAAAATTTAGATTTTTCAATATCTACGTGTTTATTTTCTTTTTGTAAAATTAAACTTCTTCGCTTTGCTTTTAATCGTTCTATTCTAAATATGCTACGATATTTCAGTCATCATTAGAGGAAGATGATTCGGATCGGTTCAACATTTCAATTTCAACTAATTCTCATTTATAAATTTCAGATGCCTGTAACTTTTTCCAACGAATTGCGACTTCAATAACTTTTTCTATTTTCTATAAAGGTTATATGTAACGAATAAGAATGCAATGATTTTATTGTCAATATTTTTACCAAATTCATATAACTGTGTAAATTTTTATATCGAATTATGTAAACAGATTTTAAAAAGATTTGATTTCAAAGGTTTCAGAATGATGAATCAAAATTTTATTATTACCAAAAATAATGCTTTATTTTTTGATATACTTAGAAAATTTCAAAATTTTCATACTGTGTAATGGTGCGGCGGTGGTGGAACTTCCGCTTCCTGTTTCCCTGAGCCTTTGCTGGTCGCAAGTGCTTGCGAAGGGGCCTAGCTCGCCGGATGGGTGGGGTCTTGCTCAGGCCCAGGGAAACCGCACTACAGATGTTCACGTGCGATTTAAAAAAAAAAACTGTAAAAAAACGGAATCTAACGGATGGATGGATGGCATACTTACCTTCCGGTGGGGACTAGCTGTTATGCCTCTTTTTGCCCTCCCTACCATGTTACCTGATATTCCATCTTACTTGGAGGTAACCCACCGCAATGAAAACGTTTGGTTTGGTTTGGTTTGGTTTTCTACATTGGGTTTAACAGAAATTTATTTAACCTTCATTTTTAAGGTGTTCAAAATTTAAATTATATTTAACAAAATTTATTTTATTTTTTTATATTTATAGTTCTAGCAAAATTTTACTTTTAGGAAAATTTTTAATTTTAGGAAAATGTTAATTTTAACAAAATTTTAACTTTATCAATTTGAATTTAGCACTATTTTAGCACAATTTATATTTAGCGCAATTTAATTTAGAAAAATTTTGCTTTTCATAATATTTTAATTTTAGCTCAATTTGAATTTTAGCACTACAGAATAATAATAATATTTTAAATTAAATTTAGTTTTAATTTTAACCTTAACCAAAAAAAAAATTTTTTTTTTTTAAATATGGTACCATTTTGTAGATTCTCTTAAATTTCTATAATTTAAAATTTAGGTTAATTTTCAATTTTCAAGTAATTTTAAATATATTAAAATTTTGGGGATTTTAATTTAGTTTTGATTTTAATTTAGAAACATTTTATTTACAGCAAAATTTTAATTTTAGCTAAATTATATTTCTTATTATAATTTTTAATCTTAGCTCAATTTTATTTTCATTTAGGAAGTTTTTTAGTTTAATTTTATATATAGCAAAGTTCTTAATTTAGAAAGTTTTTAGTTAAAATTTATATTTAGTAAATTTTATTAACGTAGAAAAATTTTAGTTTAAATGTATATTTAGAAAAAATTTTGATTTATAATTAGAAAAATCTTTAAAAAATAATTTTAATTTATAGTTAGACAAATCTTAGGAAATTTTTTTATTTAATTTAGATTTAAGAAAACATTTTAATTAGTTTCTTTTAATAACCGCCATATGGTTGTAGTTGTTGAGGATGAAGCTGCTGCCGCCAGACGCCGTGGTTGTGTCTCGCAATATGCCATTGAAAAAAATCGGCCATAGCTGCATTAATAACGATATTGTTGCTGATTTCCATACAAAATGTTTATAATTCCTTAATTTTGTTTTATCAATCAGGTACCCAATATTTTGTGGTTTTATTTATTTAAGTTAATTAATACACAGTCTTAGAGAATAAACAATTCATTTTGAAGGAATTTTGTAGTATTGCTTATTTGGTTTATGTCGATAATGTTTTTTTTTTAATTTTAATTATACTTTGAACTTTAATATTTTATATTCATAGCACTTTAGTTCTTAACTTAATTTAATTTTTAGTTTAGTTTTTTTTTTATATAATTATAGATTTAATACAAAAAGATAACTACAAAATATATTTGTTCGATTTTTAAATTTACATTTTGCTCAGAACGTTTTCTTTAGCACAAACAGAAATATTATTAATTAACACAAAAATATTTTTTTTTTTTTATATTCACATGTCATTAAAATCTAGTTTTTTTTTCTTAAAGTTTATTTAATTTTTATTTGTTTTTATTTCTTAACTTTTACAATGTCAATACAATCTAGTTTTTTTTTTTCTTAAAGTTTATTTAATTTTTATTTGTTTTTATTTCTAAACTTTTACACTTTCTTTCTTAATTTTCTTAATTTTTAATTTTCTTAAACTTTCATTTTTTTTATTAAACTTAAATTTTTTTTTTAAACTTAAATTTTTCTAAACACTTATTTTAGAACTTAATGTTAATTTAGTTATAAGGTTTTTCCTCAACCTTCTTATTCAAAAATCAAAACTCAACTTTTTTAATGTTCTTAATTTTTAATTTTATATTTCTTTAAACTTTCTTTAGCACAAACAGAAATATTATTAATTAACAGCAAATTTTCTTTATTCACATGTCCATCAATTCTAAAGTTTTTTTCTTAAAGTTTATTTTAATTTTTTTTATTTGTTTTTATTTCTTAACTTTTACCTTTTTTTTATGTCTTTTAGTTTCATTAAAATTCTTAAGTCTTATGCCGGTTTTCTCAATGTATCGTCAAACTGCCTGTTAATTAACCAGGACATACATTTATTGGACCGATAAACTACTGGTTAACAATTTTGGTTTTCTCAATGTACCGACAAAAACATTATTTTCAGTTGGCAATGCCTCTCAAAATACGTATGAAATTATTTTCAGTTGGCAATGCCTCTCAAAATTGATATGAAAGTTGGGACAATAATTTATCTGTACGATAAATAAATAATTGGCAGATGAGTGCCGGTTAGCTTTGCGACAAAATAGAAGCAAACCAGACATTGAGAAAACCAAATTTCTTTAATCGGCAGTTTCTCGTTGGGATAAAAGATAATCGCCTATTGAGAAAACGGGCATTAAACTAATTTTTATTTTAATCTTATTTTTTCTGAACACATTCACTTTAATGTTTTTCTTTTTTTAAATTTCTTAAATCTTTAATGTTTTTAATCTTAATTTTAATCTTTAATTTATTTTAACTTTCTACACATACCTCATTTGAAAGGTATTTCTGATCTACAGATTTGCACCATCTGAAAATTTTTTTGGGAGTAATGCTCATTTAAAGTTGCTACTAACGCATACATAAAATGCATACTATGTGTGATTTTTATAAATATAAAAAGTCCTGTGTTGAATTGTGAATTGGCTGAAATTGATTAGCATGCCTTTAGGTTCTTATAAAATTATTTATTAAATGAAGAATTAAAATTTCCTAGAATTTGTTCTCGAATTTCGAGGGTTGGGCCTTGCTAGTTTATGTTATTGCTTTTACTTAATCTGTGCTAAATTCTGGTATTTTGATAGTAACAAGTTTTTTTTATTTTATATAAATTAATTTTGAAATATTTTAATTTATCCGATTAATTGAAGCAGATTGATTGTTAGTCGAAAATCAAAAAAGAAATGTTTTCGAACGATAATCGAATAATTCTTAACCGGTTGATACCCCTAGTGGCTACCCTGTGTATAAGATATATGCAATATGGGTATCAATAATTTAAATTTCGAAAATTGAAAGCATACTCCCATTCAGAAATGATCGAAAAATTAAGTTTTTACAATTTTGTTTGTTCTTAACAGAAGCCAATATAGTTTTTTGTGCTCCACCAAATATTATTCCATTGCAAATTATTTGATATCATGCCCCCATATAACATTTTTTTCAATTAAGGTGTCCTATTATTATTCCATCATAATTTATTTAAAAATTTCTATTTTTGAAACAGAGTTAAATGGAAACTAAAAAGACAAAAAATAAATTTTCTTAGAGTACCGTTAGTTAGAAAAACGATTTCTATAAATATATCACAATTTCTATAATTATTATTAATTCTAATATATTTTATATTTTAATGAACCGAGCAATATCATACTTAGCAAAGTCAATTATATTTCTCAAAAACATACACAAACGAAATTTTACTAAAATCAATGCAATTTTGTTAGTTAATAGTTTCAAGTGGTGATCGGGAGCTGGTATATATGCAAAGTATGACAAAAAATGGTTCTAAAAAGTTAATTAGTTGGCTGACGACTATTGGGTCTAAGCAAACACACAAACTACATTTGGTTAAGATATACGTATATGATATTATTATTATTAATCACAAATACGCTTTAGAATTTCTAGCTCTACAGGAGACTCACATTATAGGTAAGAATATATCTGTAATCACAAGCGTTAACCGCCTAGGTCGACTTAAGAATGATTTGAGTTATGTATGCTGTCATATTCTACCAAAAACGTTTTATATGTCTATATGTACGTGAAATTCCCATTTCTCTAACACTTTTTATTAAAAAGTTATTAATGAAAACTTACTGACCTAAGTCGTAACAAAGCCCCATTACATTTATATAAACAGTTATTTTTCTCGAAAGAATGATTTTCGCCGATTTGAGTTATATACACTATTATATTCTGCTAAAAAAATCTTTATATTTACGTGAAATTCCCATTTCTCTAACACTGCTTTTTAAAAAGATATTGATACAAATATTCGGACCTAAGTCGTAATGAAGCCCCATTACATTTATATAAAAAGCTATTTTTCTCAAAAGCATGATTTTCGAGTTAGGCGGTTATTGCTTGTGACCACAGATATATACATTTTCTGCATTTGCCCGGTTATAAGGTATATCATCAAAATAAAGACTATGAGTACGCCAAATCGGGTATCGCCCTGCTAGAAAAAAATAACATTAATGTTACCCAGCAAACCACATCAACCGTTGATATACTCTTTCAGAAAATAATAATTATATGTAATACGGAAATTCATATAACCAAAATATATAAAGAAAGTGATTTAATATTAATATTAAATTATGGATCGCCAACTTTACTCAATGGCCAGTGTGGACTTTGCTCCGGGTTTGTTAGGAGCTGCTTGGCTTTGACGGATGTTAGTGACCATTTTCCTATAAAAGTATCTAATGACGTAGATATTATTAATCGACAGTTCTCGCCGCTATTTAATGACGCGAAAGCTGATTGGTCACTTTTTGAGAAAAAGATACCTCAAATAAATGATAATTTTCCAATATCACCAAACATAAATAAGGAAGCAGCCCAAATAAAGCGCATTTTAAGAAAGTCAGCAAACGAAGGTATCCCACTAAGTCAATGACCTAAGGACAAAAACAACCCTGTCTGGTTTAATTCTATCATTGCCAAGTTAATTACTTTAAGACAACAAACCTGGAAAAGCTTTAAAAGGTGTCGTAATCAAGCCAACATTTTGCAATATAAAAGGTTATGTGCTAAAGTTAAAAGAAAATGCAAAACCGCAAAAAAGCACACTTGGGAAAATTTTTTGAACTCTTTAAACCCCACAATGGATGTCAGACACTTGTGGAATAAAGTAAATAATTTGAGAACAGAAAGGACAAATAACTTTCCCACCATATGCATCAACAATGTGAGTTTATCCAATCCTCAAACAATTTCTGACAAATTCGCTGAGTATTGGACTTCAATTAGTTCTGACTCAGCACTTGATTCAAATATTGTATCTGCCAAGAAAAGTTTAGATATTTTGAAATTTCCACAAAGTAGTGAACAAGAACTAAAACTAAACATTTCTGAACTAGATGAAATAATGACACTGAAGGGTTCAACACCAGCACGTGACACGATCACTTATTTAATGATAAAAAAGGCTCCAATACAATTGAAATCCCGTCTAAGCAAGCTGTACAATAATATATTGGAAAGTAGCGTTTTTCCTCAAGATTGGAAGACGGCAATTTTAACACCAATTCCTAAACCCGGTAAAGATCCTAATCGCTTAGAGGGATACCGTCCAATATCTTTACTTCCAGTTCTTTTTTCTAAAATTTTGGTCAGAAGATTCTGGAAGCTCACTTTGGTTAATATTTCAAAGATACAGCACGCTTTCATACCGAGACATGGCGTTCACAGTATATGTCATCAGATGGAGAAAACACTATGAAATAACTTTAAAAAACGTGCTCACAGTCTGATCATATCTGAGCACATAAAAAGGCCTTCGATAAAGTTGTGTTAACTTTTATAATATTGGAAAGGAATAAATCCTCTAAACATTTTCTTGAAAATCGTAAAAATACCGTCAAGGTGAATGGCTATTTTTCATCAACATTTACTTTGGACAATGGTGTGCCACAGGGATCAGCTTTATCCGTACAGATGGTTCCTTTAATAATGGTATAACATCATATTCAATTGTCGAACAAATAAATGCAATGCAATTTGACACTGTTGTGGAAGCTCGTATACCTGACCATGCGGGAGTCTTTTCGGCTGAATTAGGGGCCATTGGGGCAGCATTTAAGATGCGGTCCGATAGAAGGCCAAAACCATCATTTATACGGATAGTCTTAGTGTAACTAAGGCTCTAACTAAAAATAACAACGGTGCTTTTAACAACATCATCGCAGTACCTAGTGAAAACCCGGAAATTTTAATATTATGGATCCCCTCACACATTGGCATAGAAGGAAACGAATGTGCGGGTAGAGCAGCAAAAAATGCACAAAATCTATCACATATTTGTACCGAATGTTATTTCAAACCAATTCTCTGCTTTGCAGAGGCAAATCCACACTACTCGTTTTATGCCTAAATGTGTCAAGAAGTGAATGCGTGATGCTAAGTCGTCTTAGGGTTGGAAAAGCTAATTTTTAAAGTGGCTGATACACGACGTCAAACTGCCGTCAATATATTTGATTGGTTGCGTGTTTTGGTTACACGTACACGTTGTGTATGAGTTTGTCAAAATATTGATGCGGTTTGATGTCGTCCATCAGCAAAAGTCGTCAATATTCATTTTGTGTTGCGTGGCGTGTCGTGAACATCGCACGGAAAAATGGAGAAGCAGAATTTTATTTTAGAACTGCTGGAAGTGTATCTTGTGGGATACAAAATGTAAGAAATATGCTAACAAATATGTGAAAAATGAGCAATACGAATTGCCTTAGCAATAGCAATACAACATTTTTTTTATTATTCATTATTTTTCTCTCTTTCTTCCGCTTGTTGACACTTAGAAGACCGATTAAAAATGAATATTGACGAGCGAGTTTGACAGCGTCTATCGCCTCCATCAAACCAAAACACGCACACAATCAAATGTATTGACAGCAGTTTGATGTCGTGTATCAGCCACTTTAACGATACACTTCCAGCAGTTCTAAAAGAACTACTTTTAAAGAGCGCAGACATTAATTCAGCACTTTTATTGGTAAGCTAGCTTTAAGAAAGAAAGAAAGTTAATAGTGATAGATATAATAAAGGTGGGTTTAGGTCAATAATTTTTGGTAGTTACAAACATCAGCACAAAGTCATTATACCCTGACCGTAGGCTGGTAGATATGAAAACAGTGGGTTTTATTATTAACATGCACCAGTTGCATGAAACATTTAAAATTCTTATTAGTTTTCTCTTATTTAAAATTATTTATTTTTTTTAATTCAGCTGTTTTTATTGCGAAAGTGAAAAATCAGTAGAATTTCCGGGAATTTTTCCCAATACTTCTCGAAATCTAACCCTTACAAGAAGAGAACCGTCAAGACTTGATATGACAGAGATGGTGTCTTCATAGTCCATGCTGTTTCTTCTTGATATGTTAGAAAATTCATCGTTATATTGAAATGTAATATTGACTCGTTCTTCCTTTTACTCGTAGTTTAGTACCAGTTGAAATTTGTAAGTAAATGATTGAAAAACCAAACTGTTTAGTGTAGTTGCTTACAGTGGTTAAATGCCACCTGTAAAGTGTATTATAGGCTTTATTAAAAATAGATATAAAATAAGGAGAAAATACACTTGGCTGTAATAAAGGAATTAAAAAAAATTCAATTAAATGCGAAACTCGTAAATTAGTACTTATTATTATTTTGTATCGAGTTCTTTGGATTTATATATGTAAAGTTTTTAGATCTTTTTTTCCTTCTGCATTCTTCGCTCGTTTGTCTATACCAAATTTTTTATACAATTCACAAATTGTAGACAAAAGTTTTGTTATTACAGCTAAATTCTTTTGGAGATTGTTAATTTAAGATTAATTTAATTTAGATTTTTTAAAGAAAAGGTAAGTGCACGAGTTTGGGTTTTATATATTTTAATACCTATTCGGTTTAAAACCATCCCTATTCCTCTAATAATAATATAATCGATTGTTTGTTTTTGAATTTAATGGAGCGGCAATATGCCTTAGGAATCTTCCCTAGAAAGTTTGTTCGTATCATTTATAAATAAGCGGTTATCTAACACTAATGCCGTTTTCTTTTCTGACAAAAAATGTCGCATTTTATTTCCACTTTTTTCGAAAAGTGTATTTTTTTTTATATATTCTGAATTAAGAGCAACCTTATCTTATACATCAATCGAAATGTCTCAACGTCGAACCCTCGTAAATCGCAAAAAATTGTAGCCATTGACTTCTTTTAGGTCATAGTGTGAGAATATTTTCGCATTTTTGAATATTTTCACCCTATGACTTCAAAGATTGATATATAAGATAAGATAGATTGATATATAAGATAAGGATATCTATAATATTAATAGGCTAGGCCATTTCTTGTGACTGATGTTTTGTTCTACCGTTTTATCTCAATTTTGATCAAACGTATATTATTTGAAAGGTATTTCTTTTTAGCCGTTTTGCAGATTTACAGATTTTTAAATTTTTTCCTTTATTTTGAGTAAATTGCATTTAAAGTTGCTACTAAAAAATACATAAAATTATACAATGCTATGTGTGTGTTTAGTAAATTTGTTAATGTGTTTGTAATAAAATGAGTTTGTTTTTTGTGTAGATTTGTGAATTGGCTATAATTGATTATCATACATTTAGGGTCTTTATTTAATGAAAAAATAAAATTTCCTAGAATTTGCGCTCGAATTTTGAGGGCTGGAATCTGTTAGTATAAAAAATACACTTCTCGTAGAAAGTGTAAATAAAATGCGACATTTTTTGTCAGAAAAGAAAACGGTATAAATAACAACAATCGTAGTGTACGAGTCTGACTTTTAAGCACTGGATTTTTTTGTTATCATTTGAACTAGCATTTGTTTGTCAACAATCATTCATTGTAATATCCAAGAAATCGTTCTGATTGTAATCATTTTTGTCCGGAGGCACATCGTCGATACAGAGTCCTCCTAATTTTGAAGAGCACTACCCGTTGCGAAATTATTGGTGGATTACGAATAAAGCAAATCCCAAAATCAAATCAAAAATTAAAATTTTTGAAAAATGTTTAATCATTTCTTATTTTTTGAAGGCACGACGATTTCATGTGAAATATTTTAAGAACTTCCATATTAATTTAATTTAAAATCCATCGAGACCTTTTTATACTCAAATAGTATTGTTGTCATGATGCCTCGATTTCTATTAGTTGCGTTAAACAAGGTCACACTGTAGAATCAATTATATAATTTTCAAAATATGATACATAGATATATTATAGCGTTTTTTGTTGTATCGTCGGATATAGAAATTTCTTCCCAGATTTTAATCTAAAAAAAACTTAAATTATGATCTGACGATTGTACCAAGTTCTTAAAATGTTTTACCGTAAGTAAAGCATTTTAAAGAAGTGTGATTTTAATATAACTTTATGTAGAAATATGTGACCAACCAATGATACATGGAAGCAATCAAATGGTACGCTGGTAGATGCATAATTTCAAATTTACCAAAAAATGTTTGATATTGTCATATTTATTTATTAATTTTTTTTTAAGTTTATCAATCATTTATATATGTATTTATTAAATCTAACAACAATATTAAATTAAGTTTTTAAAGTATAGTTTAATTATTAGTTCAGCAAGGCAAACTTTACTTGTTTTTCGATATTAGTTTTGTTTATAAACTAAACTATATAGATATATCTTACTAATCATCTCAGTTTTCCATTGTATTTATGGAAGAATTTTCTTCAAAGCTAACTTTTTTATCAAAAGAAATTTTTCTGGTTGGCATTTCAGTTGTAGGCGTCTGAGGTACAACGCTGACGGTGGCTTCTGATGATGTAACACTAGTTTTACGTTGAGCTGCTGAAAAATTGACCATTGCTTCGACCGCTATGATGCTAGCACTTGATAATAATATAGAGACCTGCTCTGCTGAAGGACAACTTGTTATAATCATATCATCGGAAGTGTAGCCATTAGTTGTCAGTAATTGCTCCAGTTTAACAAAGGAATGTATAATGTTGTTCTAAAAAGATATAAAGGTTCAAAATTCCAATAAATTAAAGGTAGTATAGTCAGTTTTGTAGTAAAAAAAACTTACTCTTATCGGTCGGAAGATAATAAATTCAGTGTCACGATTACTTAAATACAATTGCATGGATCTTTGTAAAGTTGGCAATCTACTTTTGATCAAACGTTGCGTCTCCTGTATAACACTACTTATTTGTTGGGGACTGGCCCAAGAACTTTGTCTTAACACATAATTAATTGTGCTTGCCTGTTGGTCCTTGGTACCCGAAGAAACTGTTTTTGTATCCGTATTGACAAGAGCCTCAGCTTTTTCAAGAAATGTTATAAGAGGGGCTGCCAAAGTTTGTACCGCATCTTTTATAAATAGTTCACAAACAAATTTCAACTGACGATCAACTTCTTTTCGGGAATCCAATAAATGTTCCTTTATTAGTGGAGTACCCTCCAATAAAAATTCCAATAATGCATTATTACTACCCATAGAAAACAATTGTTTACGTTTTTGCAGAAGGCCAAAGGCAGCTGTTTTAACTTTACTAAAATCCAACGAAGTTTCTTTGACAGTGAAATCAACTCTAAAGGGTGCAATTTGTTCTCTCAATATAAGCAAATGTTTTATTTCGAATAATTCACCATCTATTGGTGTCTATAAATAAAGAATTTTAATTTATAATTTAATGGCTTTAAAGTGACCATGGTTTGCATACCTTGGATTGGGATATTTTTGCTGATGCTATTGAAACACTTTTAATACAATGTTTTAAGGCCTCTTGAGATAAACCCTGGAATATAGGTCTATCTACGCAACGATACAAACGTGATAAACATACTAAAGTACGTCTAACAGTTGGATACCACATACCATGTAAATCAGCAGGAGAATCTGCATAAATAAAAAATAATGTAAAAAAAAAGAAAGACAAATAACAGTTTTATAAAGCTTCTTAAACTCACTCATAGTTCTCACACGGCTGACACTAGTATCAACACTCTCCGCTTCTGTTATATGAGATGCTGTAGAAACCAATGAAGATCGGGAATCAAAACGCCGTAATTGTGGAGGGTCTTGCAAGGATAATGCTATACTCTGAAATCGAGGAAAAAACTAGTTAATGAATTAGTTTTGGCGAAACTTACATTCAATTAACAACCTCCATCATTTCCAACTTTTCGGGATAAGCTAAATCTCCTGCAGAAGGATTGTAATTTAATATGTCAGATTGCAAGTACAAATGAGCTCTAAATACCAAACGTTCCTGGACATCTTGAAGCAATTGGTTGGCGATAGTGGCAAATGCTTCCAATGCAGTAGCTGCAAGAAATATATTATATATTCGTCAAGAATAATCGCTTTTTTAAGTTGTAAATATTTTTCCAGATATTAAAATTATAAAAATCACGCACTTAGTTTAAACAATGTTTTTACGATTTACATATTAAATAACCAAAAATTAACTAGATCTTTATCTTTAGCGTTATAATAATGCTTAGATACTTACGATTTTGTTGCACATGCTCTTCTAACATTTCTATTCTTAGTATTGAACATATTTCAGCTAAGGTTTCCAAATGATTAATGTGTATTATAAATGGACGCATGGTATCGTAAAGAATATTACACAAACCCATTAGGTAAGAACTAGATTTAAAAAGAGGAAACAATTCGTCAATTAATTAAAAATAAATTAATTAAGCATACTCACGTTAGTTGCTCACTCTCTAAGGCAAAAAATTGAAAATACAATCTCTGTTCATCCTGACAAATGTGTACTAGGAAAGCGCATGAGCTACGCATAAGGGCACAATGATCTCCTTTGTGTTGCGTCTTTATATCTTTAATAGCTTTATCAACAGCTGGTGTCATGATTGTTGCTCTTTCGTTTAAATACGTTTGTTGTAATTCCGTCAAGAGATTAGTATATTCAGGGCATACGTCTATACGAGATTCAATCATTTGTGAAACTCTCTTCACTTTAGCCGCTGAAGTTTGATATTTGCCATAATAAAGAGCAAAGGCAGCATCGGGTGCAGTAATAGTAGTTTCCTTTTCACTACTGGCTGAAGCTGTATTTTGTTTGGGATGCAAAGTGGCTTCTGTAGCTTGTGACATAACCGAATTGATATAGATTTTTATCAGTGTAATAGCCTTAGCCAAACAGTGTTTGTATTTAATTATAAAAGCAGGAGAATCCTTAAAGTGTGGCTATAATAAAACAATTTTATTTTGTATTTATAGAGAAAGTATTGGCAAATAGATTGGGTTTCTATTTGAAGGAAAGAAATGATACTTAAACTTACATGAGCCTTCAAGTACGTTAAACATTCATCAATTTTTGCCAAACACTCACGAAATGACTCTGATACAACAGACAGCGTTGGACTATGTAAACGTTGATTTATTAATTCCACTTGATTAAAGTATTGCAATCGTTTTTGTATTTCATCTCCCAGCGTTTGTAGTTTTACTTGTTCTTCAATTAATTGCTCACTGGCATTATTCAAGGCTTCGGTTTTCCCCGAAACAAACGCATATTCCTCCCGCAAAGTTTTTAAACGTCCCATCGCCTGATCAATTACAGTCAACATCTGTTCGCATTCGATGCTCCGTGTAACTAATTCCTGCAAATAGCGATGTGTTACCACGTCACTGTTTTCATAAATCTCTGCATGGACACGGTCGTACCACAGCAGGAAATCATGAGTCGTATCAATGCCGGGTGGCAAAGATTGTTGTAAATCATTTAGTGATAAAGATTTTAAATGAAAATCTTTAGTCTCATCCGGTTCATCTTCGATTTGTGTGATTTTCTCCGGTAAAACTATCTGTAATTTAATTTGTTGTAATTTGTGAATTTAAATATTGATTGGGAAACATACCTCGGAATCCTGGGACCATATACAATTAATTTGCCCCAGCAATTCATCTTGTTCGGCATTTAATGGAGCTAGACCATTGCTCTTTGATTCCCATTGAAGAAGTCGTGCTCGGATTTTCCGCAAATTTTCATTTTCTAACTGAACACTGGCAACGTCATCCATTCTCGGTCTGCATCTGTTAATTTTTTTTCTTTTGCTTCTCCTTGTAATTCTATCATTACTTTATTAATCAGCTGTTTCACAAAAATGCCAAGTCCATTAAAATAGATAATCAAAGAGGGAAATTTTGCGTTTTTCAATTTTACTTATTTTAAAATTTGTGCCATAAATAAACCAAAAATCGGTTATGTTTATTACATCGAAAACTATCTTCGCCATTTATAATACGTATGATAAATGTATTAACTACATAATTTATTGATAAAAACAACATTATTAGATTGTATTTATTTCAATGGCAGCATGGCATTTTTGGTTGATTTCATATCGTTTCTGGCAACATTGTTATTTGTTTTGATTTGGATTAAAAATAATGTGGGGTGTGGTGTTTTCTTGGCATATTTGTTGAAATAATTCTAGTTCTCCAAAATCATTAAAAATGGCTCCACAACCTGTGGTAACTGGTTTGTCACCAAAAGAAGGACCACCGGGTACGCGCGTAATTATACGTGGTGAATTTTTGGGAACTAAACCCATAGATTTGATAGGTGGGTAAAAAATTATTTAGGAGTGGACAGTGATCTAATAATTGTTTTTCGTGATAGGCTTAAAAATTTGTGGATCTGATTGCCTACTGTCTGCCGAATGGGTGTCACCTAACAAAATTATTGCTCGCACTGGACCAGGTAAAGGCGTTGGAGACATAATTATAACCACAAGAAGTGGTGGTGAAGGCTCTTCTTCCGTTCAGTTTAGAGCAATAGGAAACCATGAGGTTATTGGTCCATTAAAAGAATCTGCCGTATGGATAGATGAGGCACCCTCACAAAGTTTTGCTTGGGGTAGGCGAACTTTAGTGCAATCTGTCCTAACGCAAGAAGATCCTTTAGGACTATCAACCGAGGGCAATGAACAGAAAAATGTGGAAAATTTAAGAGAACTTTTTCCAAACAACAGTGGTGATTTATTGCAAGAGAATTTCTCTGCATCATTGTTCTTATTGGAGAAGCATTCTGCCACCACATTTGCTGACTTAAAAGCTGGTCTTAATTACCTAAATCGCAAAGTAGAGTCACAGAAGGAGGGCCAATTATCATTTTTGAAATCAAATGCTGGGTCTGTTATTGATCAGTTAGACACTTTGATGAATATACGTGATAAACTACAAGAAGACCAAAAGCAATTTGGTCCAGAGCCTCTCAGTATTTTAAAAAGTGAAATTGAAAGTACGATACATACATAGTTAGGTCTTTAAATCTACAATAATTCATTGCTTTGAGTTTCGTTTAGATTCCATCTCAGAGTCGGAAAACATTTTCACTGATGTTTTATTGCGCAAGGAAAAGGCTGATTCAACTCGGGCAGTATTGTTGGCTTTATCCCGACATAGGTTTCTATTTTGTTTACCGAATTCTGTGGAAAAGAAAGCTGCAGCGGGAGAATATGACATTGTTGTTAACGATTATTCCAGGGCCAAAAGCCGATTTGGAAAAACCGAAATACCGGTAAGACTTTGATATGATTTTTTAATTGAAGATCTTGAATTCCTCCGAATCAGTGATGGTTTGTTATAGTGTGATGACAAAAATAGTTAATGAAACCTTCTGGTTAATAGTAGGATTAGATCTAGGTGCAACTAAAGATTGTGACGATAATAATTTATAATACTAATTGTTACTACTGCAGGTTGTGTTATTAATTCGTTTTGGTGTCAGTGTTACCAGATATATACATAGATTGTTTTATTTTTTATTGATCACTCGGATTTTTCTCACTTTCTTAAAATGTCTGAATTTATTCGCAAGATCCAATGCATTTACTTTAAATAAAGCAAAAATTTAAAATCATTCTGACCAAAATGTGGCCCGGAATAAATACTACTCGAAAGAGAAATGTATGAATATGTGGTTCAAAATTTTGTAAAATTTTAGACATTTTTCCAGAAATAGTTCGTAAATATTTTATTTCTTGTCGTTGTACATATAAAATGTTTACTGTCTTCAAGTTCCAAAGCATTCTGACCAAAACCGTGTTTGCTTTTGTTTTAAGTTGGGTTTAATTTTACAGGCAATTTTCCAAAACATATAATTCATCATATAAGTCTGTCCCTTCTATATAAATAATAATTTTTAAAATAAGGATCTTCTGAAAAAAATGTTTAATTTAAAGACACGATTTTAATTTTTTGTCATTCTAGTTCAATAGTAGCTCAAATTGTTTTAATTTAGAAAAGTTTGAAGTGCCATTACCATTCAAGTCATCAATCATTTTGAATTCATTTAAAGTAGTATAATCCATGGCCGTATTTCACCATTGACATTACAACTTTGATTTGTTGTACTTTTGAAGTGTACCTTTGCAAAACAACCAGTAAAAATTTTTACTGGAAAAGTAAACGAACAGAGCTTCTACGATTCTAATTTGTGCAAAAATTTTAAATAATAATTCAGAGGAAATTAACGATATAAGAAGTAAATAAATATTCATATAACCAGGTTTAATTAATTTTAATCCTTTAAAACCGGTTCCTGCCAAAAAATATTTGTATCTGCCAATTTCTTTCATAATAAATGTTTATTTGAAAAGCAATAATTAATGATATTAGTTTCAATGAATATTTTTACATGTTAAATAAAATAAATTATTCTAGTTAAGGTATATTTCTTTTTTCAATTTAGAGTTTCACTTCTTCAATTTTAAATGTGTTTACAAACAGCTGTTTCTATGAATGCAAATTCTTACAAATTGCTGTTCGTTTATTTTGGATATTTATGTTTTTGAGAACTAATTGTTCTTTCTCTCTGAAATTTCGGTTTTTTATGGTTTTTACTGGGAAAGTAAACGAACAGAGCTATTATAAAAAAAATATTTTTAGAATTCTGATAATT
This sequence comes from Cordilura impudica, assembly GCA_963682025.1. NCBI lineage: Eukaryota > Metazoa > Arthropoda > Insecta > Diptera > Scathophagidae > Cordilura > Cordilura impudica. Next base: position 146,740,531 of record OY821519.1, read on the forward strand.
AATCTTTTTGATATGACTAGATGCGCATTTAAAATTTACACAATTAATTAAAATGGCTTGCACATGAGATCTTATAACGAAAACAGAATTTTGGTTCTTGATTTTAAATGATTTTTTGATGATAGTGTTTATTAGCATGTTTACTTAGATCTGATGTATTTAATACTAGAAGACCCGTGCTGCTCCGCAGCATTATATTATATTATACTAATTTTTATAATATAACTAGCTAAACCCGGTGTACTTCGCTACCCTCATCGTTATAAAATAAAACAAAATAAAAAAAAATATTTGTACATTAACAAAATATTATTTATTTAATTTAGAATTAATTATTGCAATGTTTTAGAATGTACAATATTTTTAGTTTGTCCATCTGGAGCATAAACATATAAGTCGGTGGGTTTCCCTACACGTGAGCATGCAACATAAAGCTGTCCATGCGAGAAACATGGATTTGCTAAATTTAAGCCGCAAACTTGAAGAGATTGACCTTGAGCTTTGTTAGCAGTCATCGCAAACGCTAATCGAACAGGAAACTGTAATCGTTTGAAGTCGAATGGTAAATCAGTTGGGATCATTGGAATGCGTGGCAAAAGTCCATCTGTTCCTTTATATTTTCCTGTTATAATGGTCGCTTCTATTAAATTATTTAGCATTTTTTTACTGCAAGTCGAGTGCCATTGCAAAGCCGTGGTGGATCGATATTGCGCAGTAAAATAATGGGCACTCCAATTTTGAGTTGTAGCACATGTGCACAGTGCTTCAAAACCAAAAAAAAGTGGTAATAAGTCTGGAACTTCTAAACTATTGGTTGGATTGGAATAGTATATTCTAGGCGATTGTAGTCAAGGATATAGGCTTTCAAAATATTTATTTTTGAGATACCCTGTTGTAACACAGGGTGAGCTACAGGGTGCCAAAGTCGACCACCTCGAGGTGGAAAATGCTTTCAAAGCTTGTAACTTTTATAAATATGAAGTGATTTTTACGTTTTTTAAATTTTTCCAATAACCGGTAAATTATTAACAAAAAACGTGCCTATACTACCTAGTTATCGCTTATGGTTTAAAAAATATTTGATTTTAAAAATCAACATTTGAACTTTTCGCCAAATTCTTTCTTGGTTTTTCGCAAATAACATTTTTATTAAAATAGATAAAAAAAAAATCTAAAAATATGTGGCGATAGCCAGTACTTTTTAAAAAAATACGTTGAAGTATTTTTTGAATTATTTCAAACCGTTTAGTGAGCACAAAATCTTAAAGTTACTTTTTGAATCAGGTTCTAAAAATTGCAAATTTTTGCCAAAAAATACCCTTCATTCTTTCACTTTTTTCTCACAACCTTGGTAAAACATGTATATATTTTTCTACATATTTTAAAAGAATATGCTTCAAGAATGGTTGTAAGTGAAATTTTTAATATTTTTGGACATGCACAATACGTCCAGCATTGGACGAAATTGGGCAATTTAAAAAAAAAAACTAAGTTTTAAAAGTTAATACAAAAATATCCGCTCGATTTCTTCAAATATCTCACCGCAGTATTAAAGCTCCAAATATTTTTATATACCTGCCGCAATAAAATTCACCGCCGTTACATAAACGTGGTCAGGAGGGCTTAAATGGTGAAAAAAGTCAAATTTTCATACGAATTTTATTTGTTAACATAAAAAACATATTAAGATTAGTTATTTTTATATTTTGTTTATTGATTCAGAACGGCATTTAAATTATCTAAAACACTTCAAAAAATCATTTTGATAACGTTAATAGTTTTTGAGATATTTATATTCAAATTTCAGAAAAAAATATAGAAAAACTATGGTTTTTCGATTTTTTTGGTTTTTTTGGTAAAGTGTTCCCAAAATTTTCGAATTTTACTTATTATTATATATATTGTTAAAGAAGACATATTTATCTATTAAACGATATATAACATGTCTATCAAATATATTGCAACATGCTGAAATAATGACCCCAAACCACACTCCACAGGCAAAAATTAAGCTATTTCTCTATTTGTTCATATAAATGGTCATTTACATAGTGAATGACATATTTTTTTTATTGTTTTTTGGTTAATGGTGTATGAAATATTTACCTAATGAGTTTCAACTGATCATAAAATTGCCCGAAACTCGGATACCTATTGCAAAATATCTTTAATTCACAATACCTTTTTATGCAAAAAAACAGGTAAAAGCCAAATCCTTAGATTCACTAAAACAAAATGTAAGTATTGGTTGAAGTACATGCCCGATATATTACCTTTCAAAAAGTATTTTCAGTATATAACCATGAGTTTCTTGTTTATTAAGATCACTTACGTATAATCTATCATGGAGGTTACATTAAAGTATTATTCACTTTGTAAAGTTATTTGGGAAAATCCTTCCGATTCTACTATTCATTCATCACGTTCGGAAAAAGTCTCGAAATTATTTTATACAATTAACAACACTTACGGTTTAAATGTGAGATCTGAAGATGTTGAAAATTTTTACAAAGTTTTTGAAAGAAGATTTAGCCAATCGGGTTTATCAAAATTAAAGTTTATGACTAAAAATGAAGAATGGTTGAAAACGGGCCTCACAGTACAAATTGAGAAAAAGGCATTTGGTCGACCCAAAAAGGACTACGAAAATGTTCAATCAAGGACAAAAAAGAAAAAACAAGAAGAAATCATTAGTAACCATTCGCCTAATGAAATTAAGGATTCTTTTAAATCAGCCTTGACACGCACGCAACCAAAGGAAGCTGCTAAAATGTAATGTAGCAAAAAAATGTAAATGTAGCAAAGAAGCCCAAAATTCCGATTTAATGGAATATTTATTGATATCATCACATCCAGTAATATACTCCATAAGAACAAAATGATTACCAAAAATAAGTCTTGAAATAGAAAATGATGATTCCGAAGCTATGGATATAAAACATCTTTTATCTTTTGATATTTCTGATTGTTTTGTAGAAAATAACTAGTAAAAAAGCAGACAATTGTTATGTAATTTTAAGCCTATTATAAAACAAATAAAAAAATACTCATTAAAAAAAATTTAGTTATATTTGTTATTTAATAATGAAAATATCTTAGGCATTGGCTTTTTACCTGTTTTTTTTTTTTTTTTGTATAAAATCAGCATCAGAGTTTCGGGCAATTTTATGATCAGTTGAAACTCATTAGGTAAATATTTCATACACCATTAACTTATAATTATACCTTCTTTGAAAAGATATATAAAATTATTTGAAGTAATAAAAACGTATGCAACCCTTTACCAAAAAACAATAAAAAAAATATGTCATTCACTATGTAAATGACCATTTATATGAACAAATAGAGAAATAGCTTAATTTTTGCCTGTGGAGTGTGGTTTGGGGTCATTATTTCAGCATGTTGCAATATATTTGATAGACATGTTATATATCGTTTAATAGATAAATATGTCTTCTTTAACAATATATATAATAATAAGTAAAATTCGAAAATTTTGGGAACACTTTACCAAAAAAACCAAAAAAATCGAAAAACCATAGTTTTTCTATATTTTTTTCTGAAATTTGAATATAAATATCTCAAAAACTATTAACGTTATCAAAATGATTTTTTGAAGTGTTTTAGATAATTTAAATGCCGTTCTGAGTCAATAAACAAAATATAAAAGTAACTAATGTTAATATGTTTTTTATGTTAACAAATAAAATTCGTACGAAAATTTGACTTTTTTCACCATTTAAGCCCTCCTGACCACGTTTATGTAATGGCGGTGAATTTTATTGCGGCAAGTATATAAAAATATTTGGAGCTTTAATACTGCGGTGAAATATTTGAAGAAATCGAGCGGATATTTTTGTATTAACTTTTAAAACTTAGTTTTTTTTTTTAAAATTGCCCAATTTCGTCCAATGATGGACGTAGGGTGCATGTCCAAAAATATTAAAAATTTCACTTACAACCATTCTTGAAGCATATTCTTTTAAAATATGTAGAAAAATATATACATGTTTTACCAAGGTTGTGAGAAAAAAGTGAAAGAATGAAGGGTATTTTTTGGCAAAAATTTGCAATTTTTAGAACCTGATTCAAAAAGTCAACTTTAAGATTTTGTGCTCACTAAACGGTTTGAAATAATTCAAAAAATACTTCAACGTATTTTTTTGAAAAGTACTGGCTATCGCCACCTATTTTTAGATTTTTTTTTTTATCTATTTTAATAAAAATGTTATTTGCGAAAAACCAAGAAAGAATTTGGTGAAAAGTTCAAATGTTGATTTTTAAAATCAAATATTTTTTAAACCATAAGCGATAACTAGGTAGGATAAGCATGTTTTTTGTTAATAATTTAACGGTTATTGGAAAAATTTAAAAAACGTAAAAATCACTTCATATTTATAAAAGTTACAAGCTTTGAAAGCATTTTCCACCTCGAGGTGGTCGACTTTGGCACCCTGTAGCTCACCCTGTGTTACAACAGGGTATCTCAAAAATAAATATTTTGAAAGCCTATATCCTTGACTATAATCGCCTAGAATATACTATTCCAATCCAACCAATAGTTTAGAAGTTCCAGACTTATTACCACTTTTTTTTGGTTTTGAACCACTGTGATGTGGTGGAAAGCCTGGCACATCAATAATCGAATATAAAAAATTGGGTGTAGTGCGAAAGTTTAAGGAAGAATGGTGTACAGGTCTGGCTTCCTACAAATCGGAAACAAAGGGACGTGGCCCGCCGACTTTCGCATGGAATGTATACCTATGCCAAATATTGAGTTATATGGGCGGGACCTCGCCCCTTTGTCCACTAACAACTTTATATAGTCAAGGGCTTAATAGAAGTTATTATGGATTTTAATTTTTCTAAAAAGCGCGTGGTCCCGCCCGGTTTTTTTGTATTACTATTTCTATTAATTTCAATACGATATATACCAAATATCATCGCCGTAGGTTAAAAATGGCCGAGATATGACGATTTTAAATTTTGGGTTATATGGGCGGGACCACGCCCCTTTGCTCACTAACAACTTTATATAGTTAAGGACTTAGTATTTCGCAAAAATATCCTTTTGTGAAAATTTCATGACGATCCTTCCAGTAGTTTAGAAGATATTACGTTTTTTTTCCCCGCCCACTTTTCTTCTGGTGTTTATTTCTATTCATGCCAATACCATATGTACCAAATATGACCGCTGTAGGTCAAAAAATTCCCGAGATATGACGATTTAAAGTTTTGGGTTATATGGGCGTGGCACCGCCCCTTTGTCTAATAAAAAATTCATATAGCCTATTATTCCTTCCAGAGTCACAGTATCACGCTATGAAAATTTCAGGAAGATCGGTTCAGGGGTTTGGCCTCCTATAAAGCACAAACAAACACATTCATTTTTATATATATAGATTGAAAGCAGATTTATTATAATTTAAGGTAAAATGGGGCGAAAAATGGGGATTTGGTAATAAAAAAATGTATGGCTACCTTACCTGTAGATAAAAAGTGTATAAAACTTTAGGTAAATACATATTACAAAAAAAGTATTTTGTGTACCAAACATTGTTAGTGGTATAAGTATCTGAATTAAAAAAAAGGGGGCGGTGAAGTGGGCGTGGTTCATAGTTATATGGCGACGTTAACAGTATTAAGAGCAATATACTACCAAATAAAAAAAAAATCCGTTGGAGGGAACAAATTTGTACAGAGAAAAAAAAAGTTTAAAACTTTCAAACAAAATTTGGCGTGAAAAGGGGCGTGAAAGGGGGCGTGGCGTACGAAATGTTTATTTCTACCTCGCCTGGAGTATAATGTGTATACAATTTGAAGTAAATCTGTTAAAAACTATATGGTAGCAATTACATAATTTTAAAAAAGTGGGCGTAAAAGTGTGCGAGGTAGAAAAAAAAAGTACCCTATTAATCATGCCAGAGTCCCAGTTAAATGCTGTGAAAATCTCAGGAAGATCGGTCCAGAGGTTTGGTCTCCTATAAGGTACAAACAAACAAATAAACAAACACACATTCAATTTTATATATATAGATATCAAAATTTGCCAAGAGAAGTTAACGTACAGTAATGCCAAAATATGCCAAGAGAAGTTAACGTACAATAAAAGTAAAGTTGATTGTCCACGCATAACTTTCCTCAAACCCAACGAATTTGCCAAGAGAAGTTAACGTACAGTAATGCCAAAATATGCCAAGATAAGTTAACGTACAGTAAAAGTAAAGTTGATTCTCCACGCACAACTTTCCTCAAACCCAACGAATTTAAGCAGTTAATAGCTCAAAAGAAGGAGCTTGATCCACTGAGTGTTCTTAGACCTATGTCAACAGCCTACGTTAATTAGAAATCTAGTTATAGAGGTTTGAGAGAAGAAAAATATTGAAAAAAATCTTGAATGCAAAGTTTATTCATAAATTCTTTTAATATATAAGATTTTGTCACAAGCCGTGCATCTGCATTTAAAGGCGTCTAGCCATCCCATTAGCTTCTCTTAATAAATAATTATTAAAAACAGTTTCTTTTGTTATTCTTTTGTTATTTTTCAATATAATACGCGTTTAATATAAATAATAATATTGCTTTAATTATTACTAGCATGGCAAGAGGTATAAGCAATGCTGAAATAATATTTTTATCATGACATTGATCGTTATAACGCATTAACTCACTCAATTATAGAATATAAGCAAAATAAATTGTTTTTATTAATTCCAAAACTTGCAATAATTTGTAAAAAAATAAATCAAATTTGACGACGTTGGAGCTAGACTGATCTACGGCACAAAAGTAAGTTTCTGAGAAAACTAAGGAAACGAGTTACGCGGTGTTGTGAGATACCTATGGGGTTATTATTATTTTTTTAGTTAAATGTACTTCTGATGAGTATGAAATATATTAGGAACAAGTTTTATCTACATATATAGTTTATTTAATAAAGCAAATATTCGTATTTTTCCGAAGAACAAATTACTTAGATCACTATGGCATTACACAAATTTGAAAAATATATTAAAAATGTAGGTAGTTGTAAGGGAAAAACAATGTACTTTGACATCATAAGATAAACCACATCTTAATTAACACTTAACACAGCAGGCAATAAGTTTTCATCATCTAGTGCTTCCTGATTGCCACTTCTTCTAGGAGCATGTGGTAATGTCAAGTAAAAGTGATGATGGATGGGAGGCACGAATTTTGGAATTTTTTTTCTATCTTGCATTTTTTGATACGGTATTAGTCTGGTTGTGGGGGCTTTTTCCGGTGTATAATTCTTGAGGTTTAAAAAAAAAATTCGGAATCCATATCATTTCGTTTCAGATCAACCGTTTCATATGTTTCCGTGTAATTCTCATGGTAATTGATTAAAATTGAATCTTTGCAAAACTTTATCTTTCGCATCTTGGAAATTTTCGCGCCTTCTCTTAATATAGTCTGATACTCTTTAAATAGTCCTGTGAGGATTTCAAAATCAAGGAACTTATTTTTCATATCTCGTACTTCAAAGGGTTTTTGCTTTCTGCAGTCACAGACGAGCTTCATCCAATCTTCTGGTGTATAGATATCAGACTTTTTTTTTGTTATCGACTTATAAAAGAGAAGTTGGTGTCGTTAGGCAGGTAAGTATGGCCACTGACGAGATAGTGTATGGTTTCTAGATAACCAGAAACATCATAAAGTGCAAAACATTCCAGTTTCTGTTTTGACCAGAGCAACAGTCGCTAAAAAACATAAAGATTTGATGGTGTCAGGCACGGAATCTTCAAGAAAGTAGTGCAGTGAGGACATAATTTCTTGAGAGCCTCTAGCCCCATAATGTTTTGGCCACATATTCATTAAGATTTTTTCTCCTTCTTTTGTATACGCATGAATCCCAAAGTTAAGCATTTGCAGTTGTCTTAAATAATAAACTTCTTCAGTGTTCAGAAAAGGAGGAGGCCGGGTTCGTTCTAGGTCAAAAGTAGCTACTAATAAAGATTCATCAGTTTTCACTTTACCTTTACAGTCATTTAATATGTTTCGTACTTCGCCTGCAAGTTAAATATGCTCATCTTTTTGCACTCTTATAGCTATGCATTTTTCTAGATCTTCTTCAGATTTTATTGAGATATCGAGCATATCACAGGTTTTACGAGTATCTGCCTTAGGTATATAAAAGTGTTAATTAAGCTTGGTTGTAAATGTTTCGACGTAGGCATTTTTTAACGATTGGCTTTCCTTCTGGCTCGCATTTTGCTTTAAAAACTTCATACATTTTGTTCATTGAAAGGTCTGGGCGTAAATATTGGCGGGTTGATCGTCTTTCTCTATAGTGACTTACATATTTTGGGAAACTATTAATATGGTCCCTAATCCATGTCAACTTTTCATCATATAGCTGTTAGAAGGTACATGTTGTCCTCTCTTGTCCCTTTCCGCAATTCCAAAAACAGATTTTTTATAACTTAATACATACTCTAATCTCTTGTTAGATATTTGCATTGCTTTTTAAAAGAAACTTTTGCATACTCTTTATCAAATAGCATGAATTGGCGTACATAATTCATGCGGCTAGGATTTTGAGCAGGTTGTCTTTCCTTACGGCGTTTTGGTTTTAAAATCTTTACGACGCTGCACAGCCATGTTGCGTGAGCGTCCCATGAAGTGAGCCGGTAAAATATTTCGTGTGCTGCTTTTTGGTTTTCAGATGAAACCTGCTCACTGAATTTGAACCTACAGTTACATAAAACTGGTGTAAATTGTTTGGCCGGCACAACATTACCTCGTACATTGGTATATTCTTTGCCTGCTGTTCTTTTTCGCTTCCTTATATTTTTAGCCCAATTTTCGAAATTTCGAATAGCATCAACTGTAACCCACACCAGAAGCAGCACATACATACCATCATTGCTTTCTAATTCTGTGGAACTTTCTTGATTTTTTTTTCTGGATGGTAAGAAGAATAATCACTTGAAAAATCTCCATTCGCAGTTGAAGTTGATGGATATGACCGAAGTGAAGATTGTAATGTCATAATATTCACAATTCCAGCGTAACACTTTTTCACTTAAAATATTTAAGAATAAGACAATAGATAATCGTAAGAGTAAATCACAACGATTTTGAATTTTTTTTGACGTACTACTTGGCTGTTGTTGCCAGTTTAAAAAATATACAGAAATGCAATATTCAGTTTTGTTGAATAATAGTATATAAACGTTGATATGATATAAAACAAGTAAGAGTGTTAAATTCGGCTGTGCCGAATCTTTGATACCCTCCACCTTGGTTTGAGTATTGATAATTGTTGTAAATAGCAAATAATACTTTACAGCTTTATACTTTACGTACTTCAAATCAACTAACATTTGTTTATAATTTTATTTCTTGAGAACTTAAAATAAAATTTTCTTCTGTTCAATAAAATATTCTAACAAAAACACAACATACTTGTGCGTATATTAATTCGTATTTTTCGCAGGTTATAGGCCCAGACCTTAACCTCGCGGAATTAAATTTTAAAAATTGAAAGGAATCGGAAAATCGGGATATTTAACATTAAATTTGAAAAATTATAAAACGTAAATAGTGAACGAAAATGAGTTACGCAAGTTTTAAGATTGAACCGTTAGGTAAAGAAAATTTTGATATGTGAAAAATCCAAGTTGAAGCATTGCTGATTAAAAATGATGCTTGGAAGTACGTTATCGGAAGCTGTGCAAAACCAAATGAACCTGCAAATAATGTTCTTGAATGGGAATCCGAAGATGCCAAAGCAAAATCGGATTTAATTTTACTAATTGCCCAATTAAATTGAAGCAAATAAAAAATTGTAAGACATCTAAAGAAGTGTGGGATAAATTACACAATATTTATCAGTCAAAAGGTCCTGCTAGAAAGGCGATGCTATTAAAAGGTCTTATTTTACTTAAAATGAAGAATGGAGATGATATTAGAGATCATATAAGAAAATTCTTTGATATTGTAGATAAAATCAATGAAATAGATCTTGAAATTATTGACGATTTACTTACAATTTTGTTGTTGTATAGTATACCAGATGAATACGAATCGTTTAGAATTGTCATTGAAACTCAAGAAAAGCTACCAGATCCCGAAATTTTGAAAGTTAAATTGTTAGAAGAATATGAAGCCAGAAAAAGGAACTCAAATGAAGAAGTGTCATCAGATGCAATGTTTGCAAAGAAAAATTATAAGAAATTTTTTAGAAAGAATGAGACTTAAAGGAATAAAGATGAGAAGTTTAAGTTTGCTTGTCATTCATGCGGTAAAATTGGACATATGAGTAAAGATTGTTGGTCGAAAAATGGCAACAAAAGCAATGCAAATAAAAAGCACGAGTCATCCCGAAATGCAGATAATTGCAATGCAAGTAAATGGAAATCGTGATACATGGCGTTTAGATTCGGGAGCATCATGTGCTCAGAAAAACAGAAATTCCATGTTTTGAAATCACCAAGTACTGAGGTCCTACATTTAGCAAACAATGAATCAACAAAAATCGAAGGTAAAGGTATTGTAAAAATTAAGGGCAAATGTGGACGTACAGCAAAATTGGAAGACTCTATATGTTCCGGATTTAAGATCGAATTTGTTATCAGTTGCTAAGATAATAGATCATGGTCTCGAAGTTAATTTTACAAGTAAGGAAGCTGTTATTAAAAATCCTTAAACTGGTGAAAAAATATTAATTGCTAAAAGAAATAAGGATTTATACTACGTTGAAGAAGAAACAGAAAATTGTAAAGTGCTGCAATCGTCATCTATACAAGAATGGCATGCACGTTATGGACATCTAAATGAGAATGATCTAAAAGATCTTATGCGTAAACAGAAGGTAAATGGAATAAATTTTAATATTAAAGATAAGTTAGAGTTTTGTGAAATATGTGCCAAGGGAAAACAATCTCAGAAGCCATTTACCAGATCAAATTCAAAATCTACAGAAGTTTTAGAACTTATTCATACCGATGTATGTGGCCCCATGAGAGTGAATTCAATCGGTGGATCACGATATTTTTTAACGTTCGTTGACGACAAATCAAGATGGTGTGAAATCTATTTCTTGAAGAACAAGAATGAAGTCTTTGAAAAATTTAAAGAATTCCAAAGAATGGTTGAGAATTTAACCGAAAGAAAAATAAAGGCTATACGATCAGATAATGGCACTGAATATACCAATAATATATTTAAGAACTACTTAAAGAAGAAAGGTATAAAACATGAATTTACTGTCGCGTATACACCACAACAAAACGGAGTGGCCGAACGGAAAAACCGAACTTTAATTGAAATGGCAAGTTGTATGATGATACAATCCGGTCTAACTCCAAGTTTCTGGGCTGAAGCAGTTTTAGCAGCTAATCACATTCGTAATATATGTCCTTCAAGGAGTCTTGATGGTGACATACCATTTAAGTTATGGTTAGGAAGAAATCCTGTGGTAAATTATTTTCGAAAATTTGGTACAACAGCCTTTATGCTGCAAAAATCGATAAATCTTGCTAAATTTGGACCTAAATCAAAGAAATGTATATTCGTGGGATACTCCACCAAATCGAAAGCATATAGATTATGGGATCCTGAAAATAAAAAGATTGTATGTTCAAGAGATGTCACATTTTCTAACTCTTATCAATTTGATGAAAATTATACAGATTTTGTAAATGATGAAGTATTGAAAGACCAAAATGAAGGTCACATCAATGTGATTTTTATACCCAAAGAAGAAATATCAAAAGACAAAGAATTAAAAGAAAAAAAAACAACAGGAATATCCCATAGTGCAAGAAGATGAAAATAGTGATTAAAGTAATGATGCAGAATTTTATGGTTTTCCCGAAGCAAATGGAGAATTTCTAACAACAAACAAAAGTGGACCAAGAAGGCCAAAGACATTGAAAACTGGTAAAAGAGGTAGGCCAACTTATAAACAATTTACAGGATGAAGAATCACATATTTGATAGATCAAAATGATCTGCTGACAGTTGAAGAAGCAATTGTAGGTCAAGAAGCAGATCAATGGAAAAAAGCAATGAAAGCTGAATACGATGCTTTAATGAAAAATAATACGTGGATAATGGTAGATTACCCGAATGACAAGAAAATTATTGACTCAAAGTGGGTATTGAATAAGAAATTTAACGCAGGTGGTATTATCGAACGATATAAAGCCAGGCTTGTTGCTAAAGGTTTTACGCAAATACCAGGTATTGATTTTACTGAAACGTTTGCATCTGTTGCAAGAATTGGTTCTATAAGATTGTTGATGGCTTTGTCAGTTCAATTGAAGCTAGATGTATATCAACTCGATTTTGTAACTTCATACCTAAATGGTGATATTGATGAAACAATTTATATGAAAGTTCCTGCTGAAATTAAAAGTATTGTAGATGAAAATGAGCTATGGAAATATGAAGGTAAAGTTTATTTATTAAAAAAGTCTTTATATGGACTCAAACAGTCCGATAGGCAATGGTATAAAAAGTTAGATGAACAATTGAAACAATTAAAACCGAAACCATTAAATTCTGATCCGTGTATTTATCTATTGAAACAAGGGGAAGCTATTGCTTTAGTAGCCATATATGTGAATGATTTAATTGTTGCCACGAACAATAAAACAATATGGAATGAAATAAAACAGGAATTTTCCAAATCATTTGAAATTAAAGATTTAGGTCAGTTGAATTTTTGCTCGGGTATCGAATTTAAACAAGACCCTAATACAAAGAAATCACTATGTCACAGCGAAAATATATACAAAATATATTAAACAAATTTAATATGGAAAATTGTAAACCTGTTAGTACTCCACTTAATCCAAGTATTAAATTATCAAAAGAAATGTGTCCAAAAAGTGAAAGTGAAATTGCAGAAACTGAATCTCTTCCCTACCCGAATCTTGGTGGATCTCTTATGTAGTAGGCAGTTTCGACAAGGCCCGATATATGTATCACACGCGATAAGTGTTTTGAGCCAATATAACAATAAAATGTTTAAAGAATAAAATTTATATTTAAATTGATGTCTTCTAAATTTCAAGTTATTATTTCCGACGTATTCATATGATTTTCTGAAATACAATTGATATTTTCTAACTTATAATTGGAAATCTGAATTCCAATTTTTAGAATTGATATTTTCTTAAATTTGAATGGAAAATTTAAAAGGTGTAATTTTGTATTTATGTCAATAGTAATGCTTTAGTAATTATAAACAATTTTTAAAAATTATATGTAATCGCAATCAGATATGTTGTAGGTAAAGCAGAATAATAATTTTATATAACTATGTAGAACTGTTTTGAAAGCAAAAAAAAAACTCATTGATGAACTCGGTAACTCTATTTTAAACACAACAAAAAGTTAATATGCCAAACTTATGATCATATTGGTAAAAGAATAATGGAAAAACGTATGAAATAAAAGCCCAGTGTATACTCTTAACATTGTTTGTTTAATATCTAATTGAAATAACGATTGCAAAGCTAATTAGAACAAAAATCGTGGCGCCATCTACTGTGGCATAGCACCACTGAACAAAATGAAGTGACACTCTGTTTGTTAATACAAAAGAAATGTATTTTCCCTAAAACAAAATACATATTGGAGAATTTTATATAAATAAAATAATATACCGATTTATTTCTAATAAGCGGTTATTATGAATATACATGTATAGAATATATGTATGTATATTATTTTATTATTTAAAATATGTATGTATGTACATTAGGGTCGTCCAAATAAAATTGTGAGTTATTGATTGGGCCGCCCCCTAGATATATGCGAATAGAAAAAAAGTGAGAAATACAAAGTTTTGGGCCAATCAAAAAACATTTAGAGGGTGCTCAACGCGATTGAAAATTTCAAGTGTGTTTATATGGGGAAAATATGACTTCAGATTTTACGAAAAGTATAACACACAGAAATCATATGCATGTCATTATGTGTATTTGTTAGTAGGTATTTTTTTATACACTATCCAATCAAGCTATGTAAACAAATAAATAATATAAAGAAATTAAATAATAAAGAACAATCAATAATTAATAAACATTCAACAATAGTGGTGGTTTTACTTTAACGTTGCTTGAATTTTCATTTAATATAAAGACATTTTTCGTTTTTACTATAGTTTAATTTTTCCGACAAAGTTTTATATAATTCGGGATCAGTGTTAAATTATCTTTTCAAAAAGCTATAAAACTTCAAAATCGAATAAAATCTCGAAAAGAAATAGCAAATGCCCTAGACCACTTTTGTGCCAAAAAAAACTAGGTCATGAAATTTGATGGATTTTTTTTCAACTTTAAGAAATTAATTAAAGCCAACATTTTGCTTTAGTCCCTATACCTCTAACTACTCAGATATTAAGTATTGTTTTATTACCACCTTGTTAACCTATTCACTGAATAGGAAATGGAAATTTTTTTTGATAAAATTTTGAAAACTCCTTTTTCAAGTTTTGAAAATTTTTCTTTAACAAAATTTAAAACAATCGATCTAGCTCTTTAAGGTCTGGTTAAATGTATGTTATAGATTATCTGTTATAAAATTATTTTATGTATAACAACTATCTATATTTTTCTAAATAAAATAAGAAGACCCACAAATGACCAAAAGCTAATAAAAGACATTTTGTTCAAAAGAATATGAAATACAAAATTAATATAATAAATAATATAAAATTAAAGAAAAGCAAGAATTATTTATTGCAAGTCGTAAGTGATTACAGAAAACAATTTGAATCGCACACTAAATCATCCTTAAATACACCAAAATAAATAGAATTAATTTAATATATCATATTATTTTGAATAAATTGTTATTTATTAGCTTTGGGTTATTTGTGGGTCTTCTTATTTTATTTTTTGGCTTTAATTAATTTCTTACAATTGAAAAAAATGCCATCAAATTTCATGACCTAGTTTTTTTTTGGCACAAAATTGGTCTAGGGCATTTGCTATTTATTTTCGAGTTTTTATTCGATTTTGAAGTTTTATAGCTTTTTGAAAAGATAATTTAACACTGATCCCGAATTATATAACAATTTGTCGGAAAAATTAAACTATAGTAAAAACGAAAAATGTCTTTATATTAAATGAAAATTCAACCAACGTTAAAGTAAAACCACAACTATTGTTGAATGTTTATTAATTATTGATTGTTCTTTATTATTTAATTTCTTTATATTATTTATTTGTTTACATAGCTTGATTGGATAGTGTATAAAAAATACCTACTAACAAATACACATAATGACATGCATATGATTTCTGTGTGTTATACTCCGAATTCATAAAGGTGCTATTACATGATGTGTTTTTTACATATGTACTGTCAAATTTTCCCACAACAAAAGTTGTACACATCGTGTGATACATATGAAACATTGTTTATGTACAATACATGAGGAAAGTCACATGTACATTTTTTAATTAGAACAGGTTCTATTTTTGCATGACAAACAAATGAAAATACAACACTGCATGTGGCGAAAGAAAAACAGAGTACATTTTAAAGATTAATATTGAAAGAAAAATAAATTGTTTAATATTAATTAACAATTAAAAAATATATAATTTTTTTTTAACAATAAATTTTTGTAAATTCACAAATTAAATCAGCTGTTGTTTACATTTAGAGGTTATGTCATACGGAAATACATATGCACGTGTGATAGCAAAAATTATGAATCGTTTGTAAAAGACAATTTTGACAGACATGAAGAATTTCATATGGATAAAAAAAGTGATAGTACATATGTAAAAAACACTTCGTGTAATAGCACCTTAACACAGCAGAAATCAAGAAAACACGCAACAACAATTGCGTGGTGTGGCATGAGTTGTCATTGCACAATACCTTCGCTGTATCGACAATTGTTTATACATTAACAGTTCATAGTACAGCGTATGGCCAATGAATTTAAATGTACTTTTATCGTGTCAGCGAATGTTTGTGATTGCACATATTTTGGACAACAACATTTATTAGTGACTAAATAAAGTTATCGCCCAATTTATGAATGCAATTATGCTACAAATGAACGAAATTTTCGTAAAATCTGAAAAGTCATATTTTCCCCATATAAACACACTTGAAATTTTCAATCGCGTTGAGCACCCTCTAAATGTTTTTTGATTGGCGCAAAACTTTGTATTTCTCAATTTTTTTTCTATTCGCATATTTCTAGGGGGCGGCCCAGTCAATAACTCACAAATTTTTTTTTTGTAAATATTACACACAAAAATACAACATAAAAATTTATTTTTGTATTTTTTTTTTTTTAAATAAATAAATAAATTAATTATTAACAGCTATGTAGTTTAACATTATTTACTTTAGATTGTAGTGAATTTTTACTCCCTTTATATTAACTCGTAGTCTGCTTGTCGAAAAAATTTTGGATTGATTTTTCGATCTATCTGAAACTTTGCAGGCAGACTCGTGGCGATGACAAAAATGACCTTAAACATTTTTTTAGTGATGCCAAAACAATGGAAACTTGAAAATTTTTCTACCAGAGTTGATAAAAAAAATGTACAAAGCGTTAGTTTTTAAAATATTATTACCACAACGACCACAAAAACAACAAGTCCAGCTACGACAACAACACAACATTTAGAATAACAACTAGAACAATATAGAAACATCATATTTTTAATTTTTTTACTTTTTCAGAGATTTCCCTGGACCTGTTCTACCGATTTTAATATTTTTGAAACAGAAATCTTCCCATGATTTGGTGAATCATTCTCACTAAAAATGATCACCCTAGCTGTACTATTGAGGCCGTGATCGTGACAAGAACAACATAGAAAATCATATTTTTTCAAGACTTTTTTAATTCTTCGTTCTTCAAACTTCTCAGAATGTCAATGAATCATTTTTTATGCAAACGAGCACCCTAGCTACCCGATTCAAGTTGTCATCGTGATTTCCACAGACGGATAGACGGACATCGCTATATCAACTCCGCTTGTTATAAGGATCACAAATATATATATTTTATGGGGTCCAAAATTTTTTTTCTAATTATTACAAACGGAATGACAAACTTATATATACCCTCTGCACGCTGGGGTGGAGGGTATAAAAATTGGTAATTACACAATAATGTATTGTTTCTTTATTGAACTTAGATCACTTTGGTTTTTCATAAACGGTAACAACTCTTATAAAATTGGGACCATAATGATCTAAGTGCACTTCATTACTTAGATAAGTATGGAATGTCTTTACTTTGCAGACCGCACTAATTCTATAGTGAGATGTTGCGATTTCTCAAGAAGAAAAGCGCTGAAGAGCAATTACATAAGTGTGGCATGGAAGAATTATGAGTTGTGTATGCCATTGTGCCATTGTTTGATAAAAATGTCGCTTAGATCAGTCTGGCTCCAACGTCGTCATTTATCATAAAAAACAAGTAAGATATATGATATATATGATACCCTATACCATACGCTTAGAGACCCTACCTGTTAAGTCCAACCAAATTTCATGAAAATATATTCATATTTGCGACCTGTAGTTTGATTACAAGTTTTACATGGACACACAGACGGACGGACATCGCTAAATCGACTCAAAAAGATTCAGAAAGTGATTCTGAGTCGATTGGTATAATAAAAGGTCTATGTCAAATATTTTTGGTAGTTACAAACATCAGCACATTCATTAATTATACCCTAACGACATAGTGGCATATGGTGTAATTTTTAAAATTTATACATGAATTTTTAAAGTATACTTAACTTTTATATTGATTTAAGTAATAAATTTTATATTCTATGGCATAAAATTTCAAATGATTTGCTATAATTCTGTATTCTATCGAATACTGAAAACGGTCATTTCATCCGCTCACGTATGCGGTAACTAGGCACCAGGTAATCATGATTACATTTTATATGCTATAATTGCGACTGTTGAAAGTGTTAATCACTAATAAAATAATTATATGTATATACCAAAGAAGTCATTAGAAGAAATGGTGGTGTAGAATTTGGACCAACTTTATTAATAATAATAATTTTTACGTTATTTTTTTTTTTTTTTTTTTAATTTTACGATCTCTTATAAAATGAGCAAAGCCCACTTCAGCAATTTGCAAATTCGTGTCGTTACAAAAGAAAAGTTCTCGGAACCAAAAAAAAAAAAAAATAAAACAAATTCATATTCCAAAAGCCATTACTGATTAAAATGTTGTATTCGTTAATTTCTCTTCATCAGATATTTCGTAAAGTTATGGAGGAAGTTGATCAACGTATTTTACTAATTCGTAAACAATTGCATGAGAAAGTCGTTAAAATGCCACAGAGTGTGGAGCAGCAAAGAAAGCTTATTAAAGCTTTAATTAGTTTGGAAGTGCAACAGTCGGGAAACAATATTAATGACAAATTACGAAACACCGATCCAGCATGGGATGCCATTGATGCTAGGGCAAAGTTTTTAAAGCAGACATTTAAGTTTACATTTGAACAATATGTCAGCAAAGATGCTCAAAGAGCTGATAGTGAGTTTTTGAAATTTTATTCGAAAAATTTGTAAACGTAAACATTGCTTTCAGAAGGCAAAAATCGCGATGTTCTACAAATTCCAAATAGAGTGTTATTCTGTGAAGAGATATGTGAGATTGCATCCTCACAGTTACCAGATTTATGGCGTCTGGGACAAATGTATTTTATAGGAGAATTGAGAGGTCCAAATGATCCAAGGCCAGGAGATTTTAAGGTAAATATAAGTACTTGATAAATATTTTAAATATGAATACAGAAATTTGCATTTGTTCTGGTTTCATTGACAGCGCATGATTTTAAATGCCATTGAGAAATTTTGCATATACCTTAAAGTGGCCATGTGTACCACAGATGCTGAAGCACTTTCATTACGACAAACTTTAGGTTTGAATTGGCATATAACACATGGAGGCCATGATGTTTTTAAGTCTTGGTTGCCACAGTGTCTACGTTATACTCGTATCACTTATGCCACCTTAATAAGATTGGATATGCCATCTGTTGCCTTAGATATAGTGCAAAAATTAATTGACGAAACACGATTGCACTGTTTCTCTAATATTTTTGAAAGGGCTACACAAAAATGTTCAAAACTTACTGAATTGGAAAGCTGGGAAATGGGCGTAGAAGATTTTCCTGGTGCTACATTATTACCGCAACGTTTGGATGAATTGCTGATTGAAACACTAGAAGAGGCCCAACAGTCTTGTATAAATCCAGAAATAAGGCATAGTCAATTAAAACTCTATTGAAATGGAAAATAATAATTTTTAATTGTTTTCGTTTTTAGGGAAGGCAACCTTTTAGAGTCAGAGTCCGATGGCCAACGGGAAGTTTCATTACGTTTACAAAAATTACTTTTATGCTTTTGTAATGTTATCCAGGAATTAGCGTTTGACTCTCACAAAGAAGAGACACCCACTCACAATGTTTCCCAATTATTGGGTTATCCTAACAATCATCCAAGTGGTCCGGCTTCTGGAAGATTTTCAAGCTTATCATCTTCAACAGCTATCACCTGGGAACAACGTATGCTGTGTTGTTTGGCTAATTGTGCCTATTGCAATAAAAGTTTTTTCCACAAACTTGGAAAACTTTTTGAAAAGTAAGACGGTGGAGAAAAATTTTCCAAAAAAAAAAAATTAAAATGTGTGGGTTTGTTTTTGCGTCTTATTGTTACTTTAAATCACAATAAAGAGGCAAGTTTTTGTTTAAGTCAAATATGGAATAAAAATAAAAACTTCAACAAAAACTGACCCTAATAAGCATAATATTTGGTAAACATCCTTCTACAAATGTATTTCCTTTTATGTTATTTTTTTTTTATTTAGATATGGTTATCCCTTACCCTCGTTGGCTATTGAAACAGCACGTTATTCCGTCAATAAACTATTTTCGAACATTTTGGATGCTTATGTGGAGCATAAGGGGGATCCATTGGTTGGCACCATTGAGCCATCCATGTATCTGGGTTCGTTTCAGTGGGATATAGAAATGTCTATTGGTCAATTACGTCCGTATGCTCATGAATGTTGTGATAATTTAGTTGGCGTTTTCTCAGAAATTCTAACAGTTTCCCCAGCATTGCTGAGACCTATACTTGAACCGATAGTTTTAACTATATCAGAGGAGTTAGCACGTTTAATGAGCTGTGTAACTCAATTTAGCTTTACAGGAGCCATACAAGCAAGTGTAGATATTCGTTTGCTGAAGGATGCCCTGAGATTATATACAAATGAAACAGCAAGGTAAGCGAAAATTCTTAAAGTAAAATAAAAAATAGATTTTATACATGTCATTTAAAACTTGACAACCAAGAAAACTATTAAAAGTCAGGGTATAATAATGCAAAGATGTCGTACTGCACGTTTTATTATTAAAATTGTAATACATACAAATACTGACAATTCAATACAATCACAATAAAATGTTCCATTAAAACTTTCCTTTAATTCCAAATATTTCAAATACTAAAGTAACTTTAAGCAATTATTATGAGTGATAGAGTATTGCCTTTAAAATAAAAAATTTTGAGTTGTCTCATATTGAAATAAATAGCAACAATAAGTATAAATACTGGTTATTTTTTATGTAGTATTTCGATGAAAAATACATTCTGACTGACGCGTCAGTTGGTAATGAGTCCACCGGCTATGCAGTTTGTAACATTTCCAGCAAACAAAACTATCTATTCAAAATCCAATCTAAAGTTTCATCCTTAACTGGTGGACTTCATGCATTAGAAAAAGCAATAGAACTTGCAAAAAGCTGCAATACTTACCGACAGTAAAAACGCTTGTTTGCTTATAAAAAAAAATACATCGGAAAATTATTTGATTAGTAGAATATTGGACAAAATTGATGAATCAAATATTTCAAAAGTAATATTTCTATGAACTCCCTCGCATGTTGGCATCAGCCCAAATGAATTAGCAGACAAATTTTGCGAAACGAGCCACATCACCAGGCAAAGTCATTCCCTCTAAATTGTATTTGCGTGATGCATGCAAATCCATCTACAACATTCTATGGGACGAATGGGTTGAAGATTTTAAAAAATGTCAATGACTACACGAATTTTACTTGCAAGTATCTTTCCCACACCACCAAAACAAATATGGTTTCACAACTTATCTTTGTCTGTGTTTCCAAAAAACCTATCGTGTATAATAAAAAGCAAACGACAATGTATTATCTTCAACAGCAGCAGCAGCAGTATCAACCATACCAGCTTCAACGGCATGGTACTGGCAGTAGCGTTGGTACACCACGTTTGGAAAATGAAAGCAAAACCTTTAAGAAATCATATTCAAATCCGCAATTGGCTCAATGATTGCATCTATTTTTCTGTGCGCGCAAATTTATCCAACAACAAATATAAAAACAGCGTAAATGTGTTTCTCAATAACACTAACCTTATGGATCAGGTTAAAAAGAAAGGTCGAAATAATGAAAGCCTCATACGTTGCTTTAAAGAAATTAATATTTCAATCCGCTTCTTGATATGCTTCTCTTATTGTATTAGTATAATACTTGTAATTTGTATTTATATTAAGTATAAATGTTGCCGTAGTAACAAAACGGTTATTAAGATAGATTTTTCTCCCGGCAGAATGTTCAAAAATAAACACGTTTATAAAATAGAATTTGGTACTGTTTCAAATAATTCAAATGTATCCTTAATATTCTTTAAATTTTTTTGGATTATTTCTGTGCAAAAAACCAAGAAATTAAATATAAGTAATAATCATAAATCGTTCTATTTTATCTTTGGGTTATTTTTATAGAAAATTACCTAATTAAACATAAGTAATTATGTTAGTAAGACATCTGGCAAATACATACTATTTCTGTTAAATGGTGAAAATGTGTTTGCAGTTAGTCTAGATTAGTTTTAAGATTTTTGTGCATAGTAGATTATTTTTGAAATTATTAAATAAAATCAGTGTCTTACAAACGATCATCATTCATAGTTGTTTATATGAGTTTAGCTCTAAAAATAATTGTACATTCACGAGTGGCTTACAAGCATTCGTCTATAGTTTTTACAATTATGCATAAACAATTAAATTATTATAAAATTTATACATAGTCAATCGAACCCAGTGATGCCAGGAGATTTTTTCAGAACGCTTATGAAAAAAATCCCTTTTTTCCATACACCCACTTTTTCCTCTACACTACTTTTTTAAATTTTTCAAAAAATAAAATTTTATTTTTAATTTGTACCAGTACCCGTGTTCTGTATTTTATGTGAAAAGTTCTCACATCGAAAAAGTATGAAAACAAAAATTCCACTGTTTCTCGATTTGTGAGTAAAAACTGTGTCTGTATCTTAATGTGAAAAGTTACAACACTGGTTACGTTGTTATTGGAATATTCCAAGTCAGCTGTCAAAAAATAAAAACAAACAAATAAAAGTAAACATAAAGTTGTATATATAAAAATATAAAAATATAAGTCGTGTTTAAAATATATAACTGAACTGAACTCGAACCTGTTTATTGTACATGTTCTGTTTTTTCTTACTACACGAGCCACAACACGACTTAAAATATAACTGAACTCGAACCTGTTTATTGTACATGTTCTGTTTTTTTTTTCAATACACGTACCAGAACATGAACTTCAAATAAAGCAACACTCAAAAATGTGTGCTTTATGTGTGATTGAAACAAAAAGTACGTGATACAAAAATGTTCGTGTAAATAACGAAATATTAAAACGAACACAGTCATGGCTGTGTTGGGCACCAAAGAAAATTTAAAAACAAACATAATTGATATGAAAATAAAGATATGTGTTGGCTGCTTTTGAACAGAACATTGTGTGTTTCATGTGTGTATTTTCTGAACCTTGATTTGTACATTTTCAATTTCAATAATGCAAAAACGAAGAAAAATAACATAAAAAGTAAGATAAGAATTACATAAGAATAACGTAAGAAAACATAAAAACAACATAAAAAAAAAACTAACAGATATTATAAAAAAAAATGTTTTTACAATTCTGTATAATTCATCTTTTGATAGATGTGCATTTAAAGTTTACACAATTAATTAAAATGGCTTGCAAATGAAATCTTATAACGCAAACAGAATTTTGGTCCTTAGTTTACAAAGATTTTTTTTTATGACAGACATGTTTATTTAGATCTGATTTATCGTAATTTAATAATTTGTCAGAAGCCTTGCATCTGCATTTAAAGTCGTCATCTTTGACCTGTTCCAGTCATCCCATTAGCTTCTCGTCTCTCAATCAACTTGAGCAAAATCTTTGTTTTCTGTATTTCATTGATGTGTTTTCAACATCATCGAAAAACGAATCGGACATGTTTCTAAAATTAATTATGTTTAAATTTATATTTTAATGTTCTTTTTATTTACAAACTTATTAAAATCGAGGAGACCTACAAAGATGGCGTACGTATGTATAAAAAAGATGCAAAAACAAGTGTTTTTTACTTGCCATTGTTATTAAAGAAGCCACATATTTACTTCCTTCATATTATACAGTTATTACCAGAAAAAGGTATATACTTAAAATTTTAAAATTAAAAATTGAAAAATATAGAATTTTAAGTTGTTAAAAAAAATCTGTAGAAATCCCTACAATTCGACAAAAGTATAGCAGACAAGATAGTTTTTTTTGTTTAATAGTATTTATTTTATTTATGCTTCAGCTCTATCTAGGAGCTGAGTCTTTTAATGCTAAATTATTAATGATTAATTGATTATAAAAGGTTCTTCTTTATATACATATTTTCAACCTATATTAACAACAACAATGTGTTACCTGCACTTGGGTCAGCATAAACATAAGTGTGCCAGCGTAACAACAACATACAATAAGAATATACGCAGTCATACAATGTTTTGCAAATGCAGTGGTCAACAATATTGATATTTGTTATTTCCGCATTTGCAAACATTGTACGCTATGCAGTGTGGGTATTATACAGCACACTACGAAAGTCGTGTTACGCTACACCTTCCTTTTTTATAAGAATGTTCATATAACATTTTGTTCTATGGACATTCTTTTATTATTTGTACTGTTGGGTTTTTTTTTTGTGGTTGTATCAAGTGCAAGTTTCACATTTTACAATAAATTTATTTTATTTTATTTACAAATATAGATTTAAAGAAAAGAATGCATATTGTTTATTTAATATTGTATAACTTAAGTCTATTCTTATGAACTATTTGTTCTTTATTTGTTTTCTTATCAACTATGGTTACATTATTTCTGAAATCTATTTTCTTAATTTTATATGGCCCTTTATATGCCATCTCTAACTTATGTCCTGCATCATTTCTTACTAAGACTAAATCTCCTATTTTAAAATTGTAATCTAATTTTGTTTTATTATAATTAATTTTTTGTTTTATTTTATTTATGTCTAATAGTTTTTTAACTCTATCTATTGCTACTTCTAATCTAAATTTAATTTCCTTAGCATAATTATCTATATTATAAAGTGGTGCAACTCTATCTACTTCACTAAATTGTCTAAAATTGTTTGGAATTTTTCCAAAAATAAGTTCATAAGGGCAATAATCATGTACTGTAGATGGTGTAGTGTTAAAACAGTACGTGAAATATTTGAGCCATTCATCCCAGTCGACTTTATCTACTGATATGTAGTTTCGTACGTATTCGTTAAAAGTCCGGTGACTTCTTTCTATCGTACCTAGTGTCTGGTGATGATGTGCTGTCGATGTGCGTTTATCTATCTTCAATAGGTTGCAAAGCTCTGTCAGTATAGAGTTCTTGTATTCTGTGCCCATATCCGAAATGAACGTCTTCATTGGACCGTATATAAGCACAAAATTTTCAAATATCGCTTTTGCGATCGTCTTAGCTGATTTATCTTTTATTGGTATTGTTACCAAGTATTTAGTTAAGTCACATATCATTGTGACTGCATATTCATTTCCATAATATGACTTTGGAAATGGTCCAATTGTATCTACGTACACCGTATCAAAAGCCCTATTTGGTGTCTCCGTTATTGTCATTGGACTTTTTATATGTTTCTCCGTTTTAGCCAATTGACATTTATGGCATGTTT
Organism: Cordilura impudica; assembly: GCA_963682025.1. Classification (NCBI taxonomy): domain Eukaryota; kingdom Metazoa; phylum Arthropoda; class Insecta; order Diptera; family Scathophagidae; genus Cordilura; species Cordilura impudica. The sequence continues at coordinate 146,765,632 of OY821519.1, forward strand.
TCACATATTTGGCAATGTCTTTTGTCATATTTTTCCAGTAATAGTATCTCCTGATCTTCTCAGTGGTTCTATATATCCCACAATGTCCTCCTTCTATAGGATCATCATGGTATTTCAGCATTATCTCACGTATTGCCTTTGCATTCGTGTTATCAATTTTAGTTACTTCGTTTAATAACGCTATTCTGATTTCATTCAGTGTTTTATTGCCCATATTCTCAAATTCACTTATCGAGACAAATTCGAAAATCTTCTCATGTGGTGAAATTTGAATCTTATTAATATTTAGTTTACAGGCTATTCGTTCTAGCCTAGGGAAAAATTGTCCTAAGTCAATATTCCCTTTAGTAAACAAATCATCTATTCTTATGCTAGCATATATGGATTTTCCCTTTTTGATGTAACATCTGTTGGGTAAAATCTTTAATTTATAATATCTTTTGACGTCTATATTATTCAATGGTATATATACCTTGGGCTTATTATTATTATTGATATTTTGCTGATTTACTACTGGTTTACTAATTTTCTCTTCTTTAGTCATCGATCTTGTCGTGACCCTTAAAACGGATGAAATCTTGTCGTTAATATCCTTTAAGTCATTTATTGTAATGCGCGACAGTGCGTCGGCAACATAATTATCTTTTCCCCTGAGATATTCTACTGTGAAATCATATTCCTCCAGATCGAGTCTCATTCTCGTTAGCTTAGAACTTGGATTTTTCATGGAGAACAGGTATGAAAGTGGTCTATGGTCTGTTCGGACCAAAAAATGTTTTCCATATATATATGGTCTGAAATATGTGACAGCCCAGTGTATGGCAGTTAATTCCTGTTCAATGGTCGATTTGTTGCTTTCACCTTTAGTGAAAGTTTTAGATGCATAGGCCACAGGTAGGTGTCTACCTTCATGTTCCTGTGTTAAAACTGCACCGCAAGCATGCTTACTCGCATCTGTTGTTATGCAAAATTCCTTCGTAAAGTCTGGGTACTGAAGCAATGTTGGGCTCATTAATGCCTTCTTTAAGTATTTAAACGCGCACTCACAATCTTTTGTCCACTGAAATGGTACTCCCTTTTTGGATAGCCTTGTAAGGTGTCTGGAATATTCAGAAAAGTTTCTAATAAATCGGCGGTAATAGTTGCAAAACGCGACAAACCTTCGTGCGCTATCGGCGTCCGTAGGCGTCGGGTAATTTTCTATCACCGAATATTTACTATCATCTGGTAATATTCCTCTATCAGTACATTTGTGGCCAAGGTAGGTTACCTCTCTCACAAAGAATGAACATTTTTGGGGGTGTAGTTTAAGATTGTGTTTACGGCAAAGATCGAATACATCCTTCAAATTTGAAAGCATATGTTTTTCAGAACATCCCAATACAACCAAGTCATCCATATATAGGAATGCTTGATTCGGCTTCAGACCACTGAAGGCTAATGTCATCATTCCTTGGAATGAATTCGGTGCTATTTTTAAGCCATATGGTAGTCTAGTAAATCTGTATGAACCATTGTTTGTTGAAAATGACGTCAAGTCTCTAGAGTTCTTTTCCAAACCAATTTGATGAAACCCGGACATCAAGTCCAAACAAGAAAAATATTTTGCTCTACCTAGTTGGTCTAGAATATCGTCTATTCTAGGCAACGGGAATTTATCTGATATTAGTTTTTTATTTATCTGCCTATAATCTATCACCAAGCGCCATCTTTTTTCATCTGTTCCGGGAAGTGATTTCTTTGGTACCAACAGAATTGGGCTATTGTATTCCGAAAATGATGGTTCGATTATCTTGTCATCTATTAGTTTTTCAACCTGTTTGTTTATCTCCTCCTTATGAGATTCTGGTATGCGATAATTTTTAATATACGTTGGTTGATTATCTTTTACTCTCAGTTTTTGTTCATAGAAATTGTTGGTAGTAATTGTTTCAGTCCCTAAGCCAAAAATATCATTGTATTCTAAACAAAGCTCAGTTAAAATTGTTCTGAACTGTTCAGGAAAGTTTCCCTTCAAAAGGTCCAAAACTTCAGATTTTCTTTGGCTATTTTTATGTGGTTTTTGTTTTACTATTTCATAGTCAGACATTTTCTCGGTTTTGTATGTTATTTTGCCTAATTGTTACTATTTTATGTGTGGTATTTAAAAAACGAACCAATGCGTTATTTGATTTTACCAGTGTATTTGGTACAAAGACACCTGGTACGATTTCTTGATTTGGTATTAGTACATCGTCTTCAAGCTTCGGAAACCTGATTTGACGAATCACTTCTGACCTTGGTGGGAGTGTTATTCCATTGAAGCCGTTCGTAAGTGGAATTTCTATTACATGCGACAGATTGGGTGGTCGTAGTACGAGGTAATCATGGTTCCCATTGAAATCTAGTATACATTTATACTTCTTAAAAAAATCCATTCCAAGGATACCGTCGCAAGGTATTGGAAAATTGTTTTGCACTACTTGGAAATCATGTGGTATCAAAAAACCTCTAAATTTTAGGTCAATAAATACATTACCTATTGAACGAATTTTACCCTGTCCTATTCCACTCAATGTGGTTGTTCTGTTTCTGTTAATTTGTGTTTGATAAAAATGTTTAGTTTTTATAACCGAAATGTCTGCTCCTGTATCTACCAACAGTGTTACCGTGTTGTTCGTGTCGTTAATTTTTATATTAACATAAAAACTTAAGCTGAAGTTAAGGTTGTATATGTAGTTGGTATTGTTATTATGATATATCTCAGAGGATTTTAGCAGTTTTCCGAATCATTTTCATGTGACTCTGCTGCTCTGACGTAATTTCTGTTACGTCTGTGGTTCTGATTTTGTTGAACCCTGTTGTGAATAGGTTTTTGTTGGGGTCTGCCGTTGTTACTGTTATTACTATTATTGCGTGGGTAATTGTACCTTCCACGATATTGTCTGTAGTTATTATTTCGGTTAAACTTCTGCCCGAAATACAATACGGCATTTTGTTGCCCTGTTGCTTCAGTGCAACAGTTTATGAATTTGCCAACGGCCTCATTCATGTTACTGAATTGGCCTGCTTCCATGATAAGTTTAACTTTATCGATGGTGCAATTTTTGGTTAGTGCCTTTACTGCAACCTGTGTTGAATATTTACATGCCAATTCGCATGGCAAACCATCTGATAAATAGGCATTTTCTAATGACTTCGTTAAATTCTCTATTTCACTGCAATAGTTATTGGCAGTTTTATTGTTTTGTCGGGTATTCATTATTTTTGCTGTCAATACCTCAACCGACTCGCCCTTTACTGAGTTTTTTAGTTTATGTATTATCTCAGTAATGGTTTGTTCATTACCTATTAAATTTCTTGCACTCCCCTTTAACTTTGTTTTTATTAAAGAGACTGCGATAGATTCGTGGTCACCTTTGATGGATTCTATTAACTGTAACGAGTCTATAAAGGAACGTAAATTTTCTGGTTTTCCATCAAATTCTATGATCAGCTTTGAAGCTGTGTTCAGAAAGTCAACGACTGTTTGTGTCATTTTTACTTCTGTACTTTCTAAAGAGGTACCAGTATTCTCTGAATTTTCAGTCTCTTCTAAGAATTTTACCTCTTCGTGTAGTGTATCTGGTAATTTTACCTTAACACCCTTCTTAGATGATATAATCAGGATTCTAGTCTTGACATCTAAGAAAAAACTTTCAGCAGCTGTCCTATGTGGTGTCGTGAGTCTGTTATAATTTGCATTTAGCAAAACCCTGATTTGTTCTAACTTTTCGCATAAGATTCTAATATGTTTTATTATTGTTTCCACTTTTGTGCTTCTATCTATATTTAAACATTTATAAGATTTGTCGAACTCCTCTTTGATTAGTCTCACCTTCTGAATTATTTCTTGCCAATCCATGGGAAAATTATTTAAATTTTGTTTAAGTCATTGGCTCTGCTCAAATATTTCTTTTTTAATTTCTTGGTGTTTAAGGCATAAATATGTAATGCAAAATTTAAGCTAATCAGTACGGTTATTATTAGTAAACAACACTCAATTAATTTTAGGTCGATTGAGTCTTTTTTTTATTTCAACTTCATTAATAACATTTGCATTGGGATTCTCTATTTTTGATTGACGACCTCCCATTTTCCTTCGCTATTTATTTTGTATTTTTTTCTATTATTTATTTCTATTAAATATTTTTCTGACTGCCTCAATAATTTAACCGAATCTTATATCTTGCTAATTATATATCTTCCCTAGTAATTCATTATTTTTATCAATAGCTTATACTATTTTACATGCATCAGTTTTATTTATGTATATATTTAATTTATAAAATATTTCATTCTAATTTAATATCTGTTTTTTTTTTTTCAACAGCATAATTACCATAGTGTTTTTGTTTTTATATATATAATAGCATCAAGATTAAATATAACCTTTTCAAAAAAAATTAGATTAATTGAACTGCATTCCTTTGTGGATTTTTTCTTACAAATTACTGTTTTTATTTTCTATTTCAAATTTTTTTTTTTTTATTTATTTATTTGCCAAGAGCGGTTAACGCTTTCTGGCCTACGGGTGCATAACGGGATGCTCCACTTTTTTTTTTGTTTTTGGTAAAACTAGGATGAACCTGTTCGTTGTTTTATTAGGGGCATATTGATGTGTATATTGATATATACCAGGGGTCTTTTGATGTGTTTTTCCTTCGTTTTCCGTCTTTCTTCTGTACTCTTCTATGAAGATATGTTTTGGCCCTTCCGCCATTGATTTTGCAATCTCCACTGTCTTTAGGCCAGACAGTATCTTCCTTCAACGCAGCTGATGGATCGTTGTGGCTGATCCACCAGGACAATATTATTATGCGATTTTTTTTTTTTTTTTTTTTTTTTTTTTCAGGATTGCTCAATTTGAGAGCATAATCCTTGTATTATATATATATTTTTTTTCGTAATATATATATATATTTTTTTTTACAATGCTCATCTAAGGAGCACTGGCAGGATCGCCATATAGCAGACAAGATAGTTTTTTTGTTTAATAGTATTTATTTTATTTATGCTTCAGCTCTATCTAGGAGCTGAGTCTTTTAATGCTAAATTATTAATGATTAATTGATTATAAAAGGTTCTTCTTTATATACATATTTTCAACCTATATTAACAACAACAATGTGTTACCTGCACTTGGGTCAGCATAAACATAAGTGTGCCAGCGTAACAACAACATACAATAAGAATATACGCAGTCATACAATGTTTTGCAAATGCAGTGGTCAACAATATTGATATTTGTTATTTCCGCATTTGCAAACATTGTACGCTATGCAGTGTGGGTATTATACAGCACACTACGAAAGTCGTGTTACGCTACAAAAGTAAGAAATCTTTGCCTTTTTACCTACATGTCAAATTTTTGAAAAAATCCCTACAAAAAGGGAAAATTGAACCAGTGCCTTATAAATAATTTATAAATGGTCCTTCGAAGAAAATAAAATCACTGGGTTTTAAAATTAAAAAAGATTTTTAAAATTCAAAAAAGTGTCAATCTCGGCTTAGACAGAGTATGTTTAAGTGAGTGCCTAAAAAAAATAAAAAAATATATAAATAATAAAAAAATAAATAAATAAATCAGTGGTTTTTAAAATAAAATTAAAAAGGATTTTAAAATTGGAAAAAAGCATCAATCTCGGCTTAGACAGAGATTGTGTTAAGCGAGCGTTAAGAAAATAAAATCAGTGGTTTTTAAAATAGAATTAAGAAAGGTTTCTAAAAGTCAAAAGAGCGTCAACCTCTGCTTAGACACAGATTGTGTTAAGTGAGTGATAAAAACAAATAGCTCATCAACGATGCTAAATAAAGCGAAATTATTTGAACACCAGAAAGGTGTAGGTGCAATACATTTTTCACCGCCCGCGCCCCTTCATGCCCGGCAAATTGACCAAGGTGTGGGTAAAATAGATTTTTCTCCGTCCGCGCCCCTTCATGCCCGGCAGAATGTCAAAGGTTTGGGTGAAATAGATTTTTCTCCGCCAGCGTCCCTTCATGCCCGGCAGAATGTCAAAGGTTTGGGTGAAATAGATTTTTCTCCGCCAGCGCCCCTTCAGGCTCGGCATAAGGTCCAAGAAGCCGATTGAAACATTAATTTCTTTAAAGCAACGCATGTGGCTTTCATTATTTCGACCTTTCTTTATAACCTGATCCATAAGGTTAGTGTTATTGAGAAACACATTTACGCTGTTTATATATTTGTTGTGTTGGATAAATTTGCACGCACAGAAAAATAGATGCAATCATTGAGCCAATTGCGAATTTGAATAGGATTTCTTAAAGGTGTTGCTTTCATTTTCCAAACGTGGTGTACCAACGCTACTGCCAGTACCATGCCGCTGCTGCTGCTGCTGTTGAAGATTATTCGCCACCTAACTTTTTTGTGGCTGATCTTTATACGTTGTCGTTTGCTTTTTATTATACATGAAAGGTTTTTTGGAAACATTATGTCTTTCATCTTCGCCATAATCTTCTGTCGTTTTTGATGCTTAAACGTGTTCATATCTGAGCATTCTGCTGGGCTCGTAACGACAATTGGAGAGTGTTCTGCTATTTCTGTAACATCTGCTACGATTTCTTCATTTTTATAATCACCGTTTTTATTAATTTTATCAAGATTTTGATTAATACCAGTCTCATCAATAGTTTCTTTCATTTTATTCTGCAATTCTTTGTGTTGTGCTCTTTCATATTTCGCATGCATCTTTTTATGTTGTTGGGATATATAATTTAAGTCCAGTTGTAAATCACTTACTTGAGTTTCTAAGGCAGCTCTCTCATCAAAGTTTGTTGTATTATCAGTTTTGTCATTATCATTGGCTTCATCCCCAACATAAAAGGCATTTTGTTTAGCTCGATCGACTTCATCCGCATCCTCAGCATAGACCAGTTCTGATTTCGTAGGTAATTCTATTGGTAAATCAACATATTTATGTTCATTTGCTTGTTGTTTTTGATGATGTTGTTGGTGCTGTTCTGATTTATCTTTGAAGACAATAGTTGATTGTACATTTATTTGATGTGTAGCCACTATTGCGTCTGCAGCCTCTATCGGTTCAAGCATACTTTTCGAACTTTTAATATGCGTGACATTGATAATGCTGGTGCGTTGGGCTGGTTTCTTTTGTGTCACCAATGTTGTGGTGGACGTTGGCATACATATGCTGGTAAGTTGATGTCTTTCTATATTGCCATCCCTAAATTCGGCATCTTCCTCATAAACAGCATCTTCGTTTTCATGTTCATTATAATCTGAATTAAATTCTTCTGGAAACATGTTACTTGTGTAGATTACACCATTTACATTCCTACCACTTGTTGGTCTTGCCGCAACTTCATAACCTATGTGCAATTCTGTTGTTTCTTTAGATTTCCAGGTTTTGTTTCCTGACTTTTCACCACATCTTCATCGTAATCTAAATTGAATTTTTCGTTACCCTTGTCGTGATCATTATCGTCTAGATCACGCCGATAAGTTTGATAATTATCGTTATCATTGTCGTTCTGATCATTGACACCTCCATAAAATTTAGGAGTTTCTATTTTTCCGAAGTTTGAAATGCCTCCGGCATTGTATATTGGCACTTGCTTCTGCTTTCCGGAAGCATCTTTTTCGTCTATAATATTCTTCTTCTATATCCTCCATTAGGACTCGTAACTCTTTAGAGTTTTTATAACAGCTAATTTTTTTATAAACTTCCAGTATTGCAAAACGTTTACTTATTAGCTGAGTTTTATCGCTAATTGTTATTTCGATGCACTGAATACTACTGTAGGTAGTGTTGCTATCCAGTTTCGCATTCATTTTACCTATTCGGCAAACTCTTCTCGCAGATCGTCTGCTTATTCTTGGAACTTATGCCGAGTCTGAATGGGCGCGGTCGGGAAAAAATCTGTTTCACCCAAACTTTTGACATGCTGCCGGGCATGAATAGGCGCGGGCGGAGAAAAATCTATTTTACCAAAACCTTTGTCATTCTTTCGGGCATGAAGGGGCGCGGTCGGAGAAAAATCTGTTTCACCCAAACCTTGGTCATTCTTTCGGGCATTAAGAGGCGCAGGCAGAGAACAATCTATCTACCCACACCTTTCTGGTGTTCAAATAATTTCGCTTTATTTGGCATCGTTGATGAGCTATTTTATTTTTTTTTATATCTCACTTAACACAATCTGTGTCTAAGCCGAGATTGACGCTTTTTTCCAATTTTCAAATCCTTTTTAGTTTTATTTAAAAAACCATTGATTTATTTATATTTTTTTATTATTTATATATTTTTTATTTTTTTAAGCACTCACTTAAACAATCTGTCTAAGCCGAGATTGACGCTTTTTTGATTTTTAAAATTTTTTTTTATTTTAAAACCCACTGATTATATTTTCTTCGAAGACCATTTATAAATTATTTATAAGGCACTGGTTCAATCCGGTTCGAAGGACCATGAATAAAAAATTAAACTAAGCTACTAGTCAGTTTAAAATTTTATAATAATTTAATTATTTATTCATAATTGTAAATACTTTAGACGAATGCTTCTAAGTCACTCGTGAATGTACAATTATTTTTAGAGCTAAACTCAAATAAACAACTATTAATGATGAATGTTTCTTAGACACTGATTTTATTTAATAATTTAAAAAATAATCTACTATGCACAAAAATCTTAAAACAACTCTAGACTAACTGCAAACACATTTTCACCACTTAACGGACATAACATGTCTTTTCCAATGCCTTACTTAATTACTTATGTTTAATTAGGAAATTTTCTATAAAAATAACTTAAAGATAAAATAGAACGATTTATGATATTTAATTTCTTGGTTTTTCCACGGAAATAACCCAGAAAATTTAAAGAATATTAAGGATACATTTGAATTATTTGGAACAGTACCAAATTCTATTTTATCAAACAACATAAAAGCTTTAAACAGGCTAAATCATATTGGAATTGGTCCCACAAATTTATGTGACACATATGGTGCAGTCGAAGATCCAGACCATCTGTTATTTACCTGTACGAATTTCAAAATTTCAATAAATACAATACAAATTTTAAAAAATCAGTCTCCCAACGATATAAAACAACTACTCAAATTCATCGAAATAACAAAGTTTACAATTTAATACATCAAACTCACCGTTGTTTTTTATTTCCTCATTTTCTTTTTTCCTATATGTGTAAAATACCTAGCACAAGATACAGATACAAAAACCAAATATACCACAACACAACGCTAAAAACAAAATAAAAATCCACACACAAAAAAAAACACAAAACAAAACACAAATACAAAAAAACACACATTTTTAAATAATTTGTAAAATCAAAATGGAAAGCGCAAAGCATGGTACCGAAGAGGAAACAAAGCTTGAAATGGAAAAATTATTAGAAGATAAAACAAGTAAGAGTGTTAAATTCGGCTGTGCCGAACCTTTGATACCCTCCACCTGCATCTTAAACTCAATATTACAACCAATATTGGGTATGGCTGCCATTTTAAAACTGTTGTCGGTACTGAAATTTAAATTTCGAATACCAATTAAATTTAAAGTTAATTTCTTTTCTTGTTGGCCAGTTTCTATTAGAATTCCTTGTTATAAAAAACAATTATAGTGTTTTCTATAGAAAGAATTCGTTACTATTTGAAAAATGGCATTATTTTTCTTTTACTAGAGTAGAAACCTCCTAATGAAATTCATTATATAACGCAGCCAGCGTTATAACACCCAAAGTTTGATCCCAATAAGAAAGTTTTGAGATAATTCATGTTAATTAAAAAAAAAAATAAAAAAACTGATTCTTGGCTAAAAGTTTCCAGATATTAATATTAAAAAAAGCAAATTTTGAAATATTTTTATCTGAATTAGCTAGTAATTTTTAATTTAAAATATTACATTCTTAGTTTTTAATTTTTTATTATTCATTTTTCATTTCTATTTTTCATTTTTCATTTTTAATTTTCCATTTTTAATTTTCATTTTCCACTTTTCATTTTTCATTTTCCATTTTCAATTTTTCATTTTCATTTTTCATTCTCCATTTTTCATTTTTCATTTTCCATTTTTAATTTTTCAATTTTCATTTTCTATTTTCCATTTTCCATTTTTAATTTTTCATTTTCCATTTTCAGTTTTCCATTTTCCATTTTTCGGTTTTTATTTTTCAGTTTTAATTTTTAATTATTAACTTTTATTTTTTATTTTTAATATTTAATTTTAATGATAAAAAAATATGTGGTAAAACTTGCTTAGGCTAATGTGACACGTGCACAACTGTAATGTCTTCAACAATACGAAGAATTACTACATATACAACACATCTTTAGAAAAACAACAAACACACTGAAAAATTTTATTTTTTTAAGAGTTTTTTCAAAGTTTCATTCATGACTCGTGACCCCTTAGACCGATTTCGACGATTTTAAATTTTATACAAACACGAACGGTCTAGCTTGGATATTGACGGCCTAATCGTGATTTCCACAGACAGACGGACAGACGGTCGTTGGTAAATCAACTTCCCTTGTTATAATAATCAAGAAAATAAATTGTTTTGGGATCTCAGGAATTTATTTCGATGCGTTACAAAGGGAATGACAAACCAATATATACCCTCTGCCACTGAGGTGTGGAGGGTATAAAAAAAGCAAATTTTAAAATATTTTTATCTGAATTAGCTAGTAATTTTTAATTTTAAATTTTACATTTTAGTTTTCAATTTTTCATTTTTTATTATTCATTTTTCATTTTTATTTTTTAATTTTTCATTTTCCATTTTTCATTTTCCATTTTTTTTTTCATTTTCCATTTTTCATTTTTCCATTTTTCACTTTTAATTTTTAAATTTTAATTTTTCCATTTTCAATTTTCATTTTTCGTTTTCATTTTAATTTTTCATTTTCCATTTTTCATTTTTCAATTTTCATTTTTCATTTTTCTTTTTTAATTTTCCATTTTTCATTTTCCATTTTCAATTTTTCATTTTTCATTTTTATTTTTAATTTTTTTTATCATTAAAAAATATTAAAAATTAAAAATTAATAAAAATAAAAATAAAAGTTAATAATTAAAAATTAAAACTGGGTACGAAAAATGAAAATGGAAAATGCAAAATGGAAAATAAAAAATTAAAAATTAAAAATGAAAAATCGAAAATTAAAAATTAAAAATGAAAAATGGATGGTGGAAAATAGAAAATGGAAAATGGTAAATTAAAAATTAAAAATTAAAAAATAAAAAAATTAAAAATTAAAAAATTAAAAATTAAAAATTTTTCATTTTCCATTTTTCATTTTCCATTTTCCATTTTTCATTTTTCATTTTCCATTTCCATTATTTAATTTTCATTTTCCATTTTCCATTTTACATTTTTAATTATTAATTTTCCATTTTTCAATTATCCATTTTTCATTATTCATTTTCGATTTTCGTTTTCCATTTTTCATTTTCCATTTTCAATTTTTCATTTTTCATTTTAATTTTTCATATTCCATTTTTCATTTTCCATTTTTAATTTTTCAATTTTCATTTTTCATTTCCCATTTTCCATTTTTCATTTTTGATTTTAAATTTTTAATTTTTAATATTTAACTTTTATTTTTATTATTTTTCAATATTTAATTTTAATGATAAAAATAATATGTGGTAAAACTTTAGACCAAAGTTACACGTGCAGTATTAACATACACACAACTGTAATGACTTCAACAATACAAAGAATTACAACAACAACAACATATCTTAAGAAAAACAACAAACACACTGAAAAATTTTATTTTTTCAAGAGTTTTTTCAAAGTTTCATTCATAACTCGTGACCCCTTAAACCGATTTTGACGATTTTAAATAGCAACTCCTTTGGGATGTTAATAAACGATTTTATACAAAAACGAACGGTCTAGCTTGGATATTGACGGCATGATCGTGATTTCCACAGACAGACGGACAGACGGTCTTCGGTAAATCAACTTCCCTTGTTATAATGATAAAGAAAATATATTGTTTTGGGTTCTCAGGAATTTATTTCGATGCGTTACAAACGGAATGACAAACCTATATATACCCTCTGCCACTGAGGTTTGGAGGGTATAAGAACATATGATACAATATAAATAGATTCTACGAAAAAAACTACAGAGAAGGAACAACAAACTAATAATGGAATTATATAAACAAGAGTATATTTCGAGATATGAAAAGATGAAACTTACATCGGATTCCGCAACAGCACCCAGATTATATGGACTTCCCAAAATTCATTAAATAAATACACCAATTAGACCAATATCAGCATCAATAGAAGTATCGTGTTATAACCTATCAAAGTATATAGGAACTATTTTGAAAAACATTTCAGTCGAATACAATATAAACAAGTAAGAGTGTTAAATTCGGCTGTGCCGAATCTTTGATACCCTCCACCTCGGTTTGTGGCAATACTATTAACATAGCTCATGGTAGTTGTGTTCTTGTTATTGTTAATATGTATGAATCACATTTTTTTTGTGGCTTTTTTTATGTTGTTGTATGTTCAACCACTAAACTATTACAAGAAAACACTAGGTTTCATGTTTTTTTTAGAGGTATCTATAAACTTTTGTTCATTTCTCAGCGCAGAGGCTCCCGATTTACTCCGATTTCAATACCAACCTGGTGGGAATTATGGCAAATAATTTTTTCGTAACCTGACCTAAGTAAATGCTTTTTTTTTTGAATGAGCGTGATTTCAACAGACACACGGACAGACGGACAGACGGACAGACGGACAGACGGACAGACGGACATCGCTATATCGACTCGAGCTGTGATAAGGATCAAGAATATATATACTTTATTGGGTCGGAAATTAGTTTTTCGATGCGTTACAAACGGAATGACAAACCTATATATACCCTCTGCCACTGAGATGTGGAGGGTATAAAAACTCAGTAAAACTCAAAGAAAAATAAATATATTAGATGTTGTTTACAAACGTACCTATACATTTAGCTATAACTAATATAATAAATCTAAAGTTAATAAAATTTTGAATAAAAGATAACAATTATTTTATGTATAGAGAAACATATTATATTCAAACATAGGGCATGTCCATGGGAAACACTCTATCCCCAACTATAGCGGACATTGTACTACATACCCTATTAAACCAAACCACTAAGGAACTTAAGATTGAAAATATAAAAAAATTCATAACGAAATTTGTCGACAACCTATTCGCTGTAATAAAACGAGAAGATGAAGCTAAAATAAAAAAAAATAAATAAAAATTTGAACAGTTATCACACCAAATTAAAATTCACATGACATGGAAATTCATCGAAACAATGATAAAATTATTAATAATTGGTACATGAAATCCATATCTTCTGGACGTTTTTCTTCTGGCTACTGTACTCTGATACCCTACTTTATGAAGGATTTTCCGAACATTCTGATAGTAAAAAAAAGCAATTACTTACTGTTTTAACAGAAGACATTTAATATCTATTTTAGTAGCTATATACAGGCATATCACAGGTTTGCTGCGAACGTAATTTTACTTCAAGAATGATAAAATAGAGATTACAATATAGAAATCTGCGCATGTTAGAACTCCGACGTTACGCAAACTGTCTTCCTTTCCTATTGGCTAATAATTTCCAGCTCTCAAACTGTTATGTGTATGTATATGTTTACACATACACTCCGTTTCACTTGAATAGCACACTTGGCAAGGTGCATTTCATTTCACGATAGTTTTTAAATAAATGATATAGTTAAAGTATTAAGTTTGTATTTGCAATAAACAAAACCAAAAATTTTTAAGTATTTTTCAAGTTACAGGGCTTAAAAAGTAAATAAACTAAAAATAGCGCTTACATTTTGTTTCATTTGAATATCACACTTTGTTTTAAACTATATTAAATATTATTTAATTAATTTTAAACAACTTGTTTTGGCTTAATTATATAACTTATTAATTTATAAATCTAATAAAATAACGGATAGAACCTCTAACTTCATAAATCCTATTTGGTATTTGACATTTTTGACTCAATCCACGATTTGACAACACGGGCTGTATGAATTGGGGCATTGCCCTGTTGGAAAGTCCATGAGAAAATCCCAAAAAGACTTTCTAGTGAGGGAAAAGCCTTTTCCGAAATTCCTTTGTACGATTGCGCGTTCATCTTGGGAGTCAAAAATTGAAGCTCCCATGTACCAAAATAGGTTAAGGCTCACCAGACCATAACCCCGCGACTCTGCTGTGTAGACGCTCCATTTGGTGGGTTTCCTTTCTTAAATCATGGAAGTAATAGTTATACCCGTCAGGGCCCTCGAAATTAAATTTTTTCTCATCAGAGAAAACAACGCGCTGCCGCTCTGTCTTCCATGACAAGTAGTTTCTACAGAAACTAAGCCGAGCTTCTTTACGTAGTGGTTGTTTATACCCTCCACTCCAGTGTGCAGAGGGTATATATAAGTTTGTCATTCCGTTTGTAATAATTAGAAAAAAATTTGGGACCCCATAAAATATATATATTTGTGATCCTTATAACAACCGGAGTTGATATAGCGATGTCCGTCTGTCCGTCTGTGGAAATCACGATGACGGCATCAATCGGGCAGCTAGGGTGCTCGTTGACATAAAATATGATTCACTAACATCCTGAAAAGTTTGCTATTTAAAATCGTCCAAATCGGTCGATTAGGGCCCGAGATTTGAATGAAGAACTAAAAAAAGTCCTGAAAAAATATAATTTTCTATGTTGTTCTTGTCACGATCACGCCCTGAATAGTGCAGCTACAGTGATCATTTTTAGTGAGAATGATTAACCAAATTCATGGGAAGATCTCTGTTTCAAAAATCATTAAAATCGGTGGAAGAGGTCCAGGGAAATCTCTGAAAAAGTAAAAAAAAATAAAAATATGTTGTTTCTATATTGTTCTTGTTGTTATTCAAAATGTTGTGTTGTTGTCATAGCTTGACTTGTTGTTTTTGTGGTCGTTGTGGTAATAATATAATAAAAACTAACCCTTTGTACATTTTTTTATTAACTCTGGTAGAAAAATTTAAAAGTTTCCATTGTTTTGGCATCACTCTAAAAATTTGTTAGATCATTTCTGTTATTACCATGAGCCTGCCTGCAAAATTTCAGATCGAATGGCTCACGGGAAATTGGTTAAAATCGATCCAAAAATTTTTCGACAAGCAGACGCTACGAGTTAATATAAAGGGAGTAAAAATTCACCAACATCTAAAGCAAATAATGCTAAAATACCAATGTAAATATAGCAAAAAAAAATTTTATGTATAAATTTATTTATAAATTTATATAAACATATTAAATAATACAAATAATATACATATATTATATATGTATATCCATAACAACTGCATGTTAGAATTAAGTCGGTATATTATTTTATTTACATAAAATTCTGCAATATTTTGTTGTGGGGAAAATATGTACATTTCTTTTGCATTAACAGAGTGTCACTTCATTTTGCTCAGCGTGACTATGCCACAATTTTTGTTTGTTCTAATTAGCTTTGCAATAGTTATTTCTATTTTAACATGAATGTTAATATTTTCCACTAGATATCATACAGAGCAATGTTAAAGGTATACACGGGCTGGTCTTTTATTTCATACGTTTTTTCATTATTCTTTTACAAATATGAACATAATTTTGGCATATTAACTTTTTGTTGTCTTTACAAAATAGAGTTACCGAGTTCATCAATGAGTTTTTTGCTTTCAAAACAGTTCTACATAGTTATATAGAATTATTATTCTGCTTTACCTACAAAATATCTGCTTGCGATTACATGTAATTTTTAAAAATTGTTTATAATTACTAAAGCATTAGTATTCACATAAATACAAAATTGCACTTTTTAAATTTTCCATTCAAATTTAAGAAAATATCAATTCTAAAAAGTGGAATTAAAAATTTCCAATTATAAATTACAATTAATTGAATTTCAGAAAATCATATCAAAACGAAATTTTAATTTTAAATTTAGAAGACATCAATTGCATCTTTAATATATAAATTTTATTCGTTAAACACAAATTGAAATTCCAAAAAAAAAAAAAAAACACCAAATACCTATGTTTACATTTAAAAAATTTTTACATTTAAAAAAAATCTTGACATTCACGAGAAATTAATAGCTTTTCAGTACCGCGATTCAGTAACTTCTTTTAACGATAGTCGAATCGTTAAAAAAAGAAAATTGCAAATTTATCAGTAAAATATCTAAACGACAACCATTTTTGTGTTGATTATTCAATCGATAAAAACTTAAATTTTTAGATTGAAATGTCGCCATACATAAATAAAAATCATAAAATAGTGAAAATATTTTGCTTTAATTAAAAAACTTTTTTATATAAATAAAAAAAATTAAATAGCATATTCAATTCGTTATTTCATTTTCAAATAAATACACAGAAATATTAGTAAAAAAATAAAGATATTAAACATAAACATAAAATCATCCTGTCAAACACGAAGTAATTTGTTTTTTCTATTCTTCCTTGTGTTTTTCGCTTATTTTTACAGAGATGCCACTCGTTTACAACTTAAATAAATAGAAAAATAGATTTGTCGACTGTCGTTAAGATGTATGTACTTAGTGAATCACTTAATCCATAGTGCAAACAACAATAGCTGTCGATATATTTTGCGATTATCGGATCGTTGAAATTTACAGAATCACACTACAGAAAACATTAATTTAAATTCAATGAATTTTAGAAAACGTCAAATGATATTTAAGAATTGCAAACATAAAAACTGTTACATAAATAAACGCAATTTGATGAGAATGTTATTTTTTATATATAAATTTTCACAATTTTTTTTGGATGAAAATTTGAAGTTTTTCAGAAAATAAAGAGAACAAATTATTTTATTTAAAATGTTTGGGACATTTGGTTTTTTGCGTTTGGCATCCCTAATTTGATTATTTATTATTATAAATTTATTCTCTGTTTTCCAAATATGGCAATACTTTAATAAAAAAAATTGAGAGAGTTTTTTTTTTGGTTATTATTTTGATACTCCATCCGACCTATATGGCCGCAATGAAGAAATATTTGGCCAGTTAAAAGAAACTATACAGCCATCTCCAATTAGCACGATTTAATGCATATAGCCATCCTACACAACCATTACCTTTGCAATGGAGGTTCGGGCGAGCTATTTAATTAGCAAAAACTAAATTAAACGAGAAGTTATGTCATATAACCGGAAACGCATGTATATAGGTATATAACCTAAATGCATGCCGATCAGCAACCACGATGACCAAAAAGCAAACACCGAAAAAAATCCGAAATAATAGAAAAGACGAAAACCAACCCAAAGAATTTGCTGAAATAATTTGGTATTAAGTTTAACAAATTGTTTACTTTTTCATTTACATTTATTATCAAGACTTAAACCGAGGTGGAGGGTATCAAAGATTCGGCACAGCCGAATTTAACACTCTTACTTGTTTTTCTTTAATTTTAGGTGCTTCAGATATTTAGCTTTAGAAATCACCCGCCATTAGTTTTACTTGCGTTAACTCCAGCTTGTGCTCTTATTTTGTAAACAGAGTCATGCGAATTGGAAGCCTCGCACAGTATAGATCGCTTATCTGCATTGGAAAGTAAACTATTTACACGGCCTTTCATATTTTTTTCCATAATTTGAGCTGTTCTGAATAAAATTATATACGAATTTTCTACTTCTTCCAATTTTTTTTTTGCTATTTCAGACACATAGAGGTCACGTTCCTGATAAGTTCTTATTTTAATTTGTTCCTCGTTCGTTAAGGCTGTAACACGATTATTGAACATATTAAAATATATTTTAAATATTCAAATTAATGGTTTACTTTATCTTGCCGATGATCTGCACGTCGTAAATCAAACTTAAATGCAAATGTGATATTCAAGTGAAACAGAAAATGCATTAAAATTTGAAGCAAACGAAAATGAAATCAACAGAAAAATGTAACGGTAAATTCTCAGAGCTTCAATTTTATCGCAGAGAATGTGGATAGGAAGACGAAGAATCAATTACAACAACAAGTACAGTTCAGTCAATGAATATTGGTAGATAATCAAATAGAAATAAAAAATTGGGTGTGCTATTCAGTATGTGTATGTTTACACATATACATAACAGTGGGACAATTTATTATATTTCTCCTCAAAAAAATTTTTTCTTATTTTTTTTTATAAATCTATTAATATATTTATATTATATTCACTAAATAAAAATGGTCTAGCAATATTTGAACAAATTTTTAAAGGCCATTGTTCTGTAATTTAGACAAAGGTTACTAAATGTTTTTATACTACGTTGTTATTTTATTAAATTTCCTCTTTCGTCTATATTTTGAGCAATTTTACCATTAAGTATCCATATTCTAAAGTACGTTCTACATCTAAAGAAAGCTTTTTCACTTCTTCATTTGCTGCAATGTCCTTTGCTTCTAACAAATGTTTTTGCATAATTGTAAACAACAATTTTTCGCCATTTAATTTTAAAAATATTTCATCACACGATTTCAGATGAATTTGATGGCTTACTTAGCCCACCTTCACTTTGGTGGTTACCCCATGTTCTCTAGACTTGTTTTTTTTTACTTTTGCATTGTTTCCATTTGCTCACTGTACACTTTATGTTTACATTTTTACACGGTTGCCAAATTGAACATAAAACATAAATTTTTCGCAAGAAATTATAATTTTCACACATGAAACAGACTTGGTAACCCTAGCGAGGGAACTACTACGTCATACAACGCGAAAACATGCGCATGCGTAATCTTTGTTTTATCATTCTTGAATTTATTTCTTAGTTTTATTTTGCTTCTTATTAATAAATAAAAGTTTAAAAAATTAATAAAATTTTTTTTTAATTTTTTATGCGCCTAAAAGTATACTCAAAGTAATATTATCTAAAAAAAGTAAACATCAATTCAACCTAACAAGTTTATTGAAGTTTTATCAACACTAATAGACAAGAAATGCTATATTTACCATTATAATGGGCAGATTTTTACAATAATGTTTAAAATTACAAAAGTTTTAGATATTTTCGTGCTTTTTTTAATTGAAAGCAATTATTAAATTCAATCAGCATACATACATACAATTATATTCTTGTTTGCTTAGAGAGAGTAAGAGCATTACCATCTTATTAATTAATCGCATAACTATCTTGTATGATCGTTATCTATGTATATGCTCATCTTATGTTACGTATAAACATTTTTAGTTTTTTCACTATTTTTAGATGTGTCTCCACATTTTAGGATTCCCGATTTACCCAATTTTCAATACCAACCTGCTCAAACTAATGACAAACAGTATTATCCAAACTTTCCCTAGGTAAATGGTTTTATTTGTGAATGAGCATGATTTCAACAGACAGACGCACGGACGGATATCTCTATACTGACTCGAATTGTTATAAGGATCGAAAATATATATTCTTTATGGGGTCGCAAATTCATATTTCGACGGAATATTAGAAACGGAATCATAAACTGATGGTGTGGATTGTATAAAAAGTTAAAAAATAAACATTAATTCAACTTAACAAGTTCAAAGTGTTTTCATTCAGATTTATTTATTTTTATTTTTTAAAGCAGTTCCACTTTCGAACTGAATTCAGCTCTGTGGCATGCCTAATAGTTAAAAAAAAAAGCATACTTAGCACCTCGTTTCGTTCCCTAACTCCGAAAGGAGACTCCGCCTTGAAACTCTCCACGATGTAAAATGCTTTTATTAAAATTTCATAAAACTCCAGACCCCGGGACCAGAGTATGATTTAAAAAAATTGAAAAACTCATTTTCTGCCATATTTGGAACTATACTACACATACTACAATTTTTACACACAAACTCGTTAAAGCATCTGAAAGTACTCTTCTCCTTCAATACACTTCTTGCATTTTTTCAGATATCTTCTTTGTTCTTGAACATATCATCCGTCGAAATTGCTTATTTTGGCATTGTTGTTCCAACATTTTCAAAAATTGAAAAAATAATAATTGTTCCCTGTTCCAAATCCACGCTGAATTACATCAGTTGTTCGAGAAACCCAAATATTAAAAAAAAAAAAAAACATATATGTATAGCAAAACATTTTTAACATTTATAGAAATGTGGTGGAGCAATTCTGAATCGCTCTGTGATTATTTGGTACTTCTTGGAAGCGGTTAAAAATGTTGAAATTAATCAACAATTTTTTCTCTGCATAAATAAGGACCAAAAATTAGCGATAGGTGATACCAGAAAATCAAAAGAAATGCGGTTTCGAAAAACGAAGCTAAATGTTAATGTATGTAAGTTTGGTTGTTCCTAACTCGAGATATTATCTATATAGTCAAACTACTTCCGAAAAAACAAAAAACCAAAAATCTCTATATTCTACGTAAAAAAAATTCTTGCACTTAAAGTGTTCTATTGCCATTATTGTAATATTTTCTATATCTACTTATATATCTCTATATTTGAAATTGTTGATAAATACTTTTAAATTTTAAATTTTTTTTTGTACATATCATTTTAGAAACTATTTCATTGAAGCTTTGGAAGCTATTAATCCAGCACTAAATACAGAACAACAAAAACAGGCCGACGAAATATTGGCCAGTGTAAAGGATCGTATGAAATTACAATTAATGTGTTTTTCTGTAAAGGATCTATAAATATAATTAATTTAATAACATGTAATCAATGTATAACAAAAATACTGGTTAACGTATATTACAGTATATTGGAATCCAAAATATATAGTTATAACGAAAACAAATTTCGACAAATCCTTGGTACGTATCTGTGAGTCAGCAACACAATTAAAACTTTAACAAAGTGATAAATGATGCTTAGTGCTAATGTCTGAAAGCGTTTAAGTGACAATTTTAAAATGTTCTATTCGAGACATCTCGTAAACTGATAGTGATACCATTTTCGTAAGATCTACTGTAACGCAGCTAAACGCAACGTACATTATTAATATATCTATACCTATATCTATACCTATATCAACCAAAGTACATTACTATGAATTCTCATTCAGTTAATGAATTTACTTACATAAGTAACCAAGTTTGGTGGATGTAAAATCAGTCGAAGTCGGATTTACGACAAGACTCCGTGTAAGTACAATTTACTATTTAAGTGAAATAGATCCTAACGCATAAATTTAGGGGCGAACGACCTCGGTCACCTCCCTCGTAGTTAGTTACACAGCGACTTCGGTTGACTGTTCGTATTTTACACAGCGGCCCTAAGCTGACTGTTCTTATCTTACACAGCGACCCTAAGCTGACTGTTCGTATTTTACACAGCTGCTCTAAGCTGACTGTTCGTAGTTAGTTACACAGCGACTTCTGTTGACTGTTCGTATCTTACACAGCGGCCCTAAGCTGACTGTTCGTATCTTACACAGCGGCCCTAAGCTGACTATTCGTATTTTTACACAGCGGCCCTAAGCTGACTGTTCGTATCACACAGCGGCCCTAAGCTGACTGTTCGTATTTTACACAGCGGCCCTAAGCTGACTGTTCGTAGTTAGTTTCACCGATATAAGCAGCCGAACACCGATATAGTCGACTGCCACCGATATACGCCGCCGGACACCGAGGGAGCTCGCTTGGCTTGTGAGGAGTACGGGGGGCGGCTGTTAAGGCGGCGGCCGCAGTCGGGTTGTTCGTCGGCGGTGCATTCTTCGCTGCTACTGGTGTACTAGTTGACATCCTCGGCGTTTGGTCGGTTGGTTTGTGGGCTATACGAACCTTTTGTTCCCCAATGAACGCGAGTGGTGGTGGTCCTGGCGCTTCCTTCAACGGAAGACGCTTCTGGTTTTTCGCGGTAGTGGCCTCTGGGGGTGGTTGGTACGGCTTTGGTGACTCTGCTTGATTGGCCTGTAGGTGCGCAGCCTTGCTGATCGGGTTTGTTTTTGTTCCATTTCTTTTAAAAAATCTTGATGTTAGCTGTTAGCTGCTGTGTTGGATCGTGAGGGGTCGTTCTTGACAAGTGTCACGTTCGTTCGTACCACCCTGTTGATGAGACAGTCAGTAGTAGGTCGTCTGCGGTGGGGGTTATTGGTGCTCGGGAGAGTGCCTCGGCCACTACTGTAGTGTATGCATGACGTCACACACAAACTAAATATAAACAATGAAAATATGTGTCATGCATTACTATACAGCCAATATTGTGTTTGAGTTCTAGACATAGAGGCGCGCATAACAAGTGTTCATAAAAATAACAAGTGTGACTAAACATGTATGAATATCCCAGGTCAGCTACAAATTAATAAGCGATCATTTTTTGTTTTGATTTAATGTAAACAATTGGAGTAAAAGTTTAAAGTTACATTGTAAATACCAAAGCAGTATATTACAGTGAAAATATTTTGAAGTGTTGAGTAACATTCAATAATCATGAAAGTTACTCAATGCACTATATTCTTTACAGAGAAATGCTTTCTAAATTGCTGGGATATTGATACAAATCCATATAGTTTAGATAGATTTAAATATAGAATAAGAACCCTAAAATAATCAGAAATCATTGAGTGACTTTAAATGTCACTCAATACTAGACTAGTTATAAGAATCTCATTGTAGCTTTATAAGAAAAGAAAAACCAAATAAAGGAACGATTGTTTGACAAAACGCCAAACAAAACACTTCGCTTTATTTTAAAAATAGCGAACAACGCTCCTAGATGAGCGTATGTTTCTATAACAACATAGAAACATAATCCATCAACGCTCCTTTAGATGAGCGAATGTTTCTTTAGGACCAGAAACATTACATGGCGATCCTAGCCAAATATCCTTATATTTATAAGAAGAGCTCCTAGTTTGAGCTGGAAAGGCACCTAATCCACGCCGGGGATTAGAAGGATTGTCCGGCCAAAGGACAATCAGGATAACCAACAAACAGAAGAAGATGCACACAACACCAGGCGGAACGAGTATATAAAGAAAAAAATTTTTTTAAACAATAAAAATAGAGTGCTCTTAAGTGAGAACCTATTAGGGTGCGGAGGCGATTTCGCCCGTGCACAAGATTTAGGCAGTAAAATAGATAAAATAAATAAAAGAAAATATAATAATAAATTATGAATGAGAGTCGGGTCGGTCCGAGACCACTTTCAATAGAAGACTACTTGAAAAGAAGCAGACCTAAACCAGTGGAAAAGCCTTTAAACATCCCAAAGGTAAAACCACCGAAGCGTCGTGGTGGGTTTTTAGTAAACAAGAGGAGAGAATTGGCAAACATCAAAAGAATAGTCAATTCATCACCACCTCCACCGTGGGATTTAGCAGCCAAGTACTGGGTCAGAATAGACGAGATCGAGAAGATGATAGATACCCATATGAAGATAAAGAAAATAGAATTAAAAGAATATTAGAATGTTATAAATATTAATTTTTTTTATATATAAATTTCATAAAATTTTATATTATTTTTTATATAAATTCAAATAGTGTGTTATTTACAAATAACAATTAAAAACTTTTAGTAATAAAAAAAAATTTTTTAATATGAAGATTCTTAAAATAACTATTATTGTTATAATATTATTAATGATTCTGTCTGCAATAGGGATTTTAGTTAAGATATATATAACCAACACAGTAGTGTATAAAGTACATAAGTTAGCATATTTAGGACAAGAGCAAATGGAAAATTTAGTATCCATCAAGGACACGCTCATATCATTATTTGAATAATAGAGACTTTAATTATTTTATCAGACATTACATTTAGCGGAAACATTTCATAGCAACATTACATGAAATAAATGGAGGCACAGAAAATCCTTGAACAAATTATTTTGAATGCTAAAAAATCGTTAACGAGGCCGTACACGTTAGAGACAATTAAGGAAAAAACAATAGAAATACAAAAATTAGAGGAAAAATTAAAGAATTATATCAAAGATTCAGATTTGGAAGAATTAGACGGTAAGGAAATTTTGAGAAATTTTATAAAAGCTAAAGAAGAAGCTTTAAAATTATTAGAACAACATTCTAAGGGAAAAATAGTAACGAATCCAATCATGACTACTTTAGATATGAATGAATTATCGTTGATTACCAAATTGGTACCAAAATTTTCGGGAAGATCTGGTGAACTGCAAGATTTTCTAACAAATTTGGAAACGGTATCGATGACAGTGGCTACTGAAAAAGCCAATTCGTTTTTTAATTTTATTTTTAAATCAAGACTGGATTTAAAAGTTCAGAGTAGGGTAAAACAAAGTTCTGTACCGACTAACATTGATGATTTAATAGAGGTATTAAAATTGACATATAAATCATCGAGATCTTCAAATACTGTGTTAAGTGAGATAACGCGTACCATACAAAGAGATAACAATTTACTGGGATTTGCAACAAAAATAGAGCAACTCATTACGGAATTGAACGAAATACAAATTGCCGAACAGGGAGAGGCAAATAGAGATGCTATAATCAATAGCAACAGTAAGATTGCCTTTAACGCATTCGTGAATGGAATAACTGATCCGCAAATAATAACTACGATTGACGCAAGTCAAGTTACAACTTTCGTAGAAGCTCTAAAAATTGCCGAAAAAGTTTCATCAAGGAAACAACAAGGGCAAATATTGTATCAAAACGTTCAATATAATAGAACACGTAACACTAAGGTGACGAGACAATCGATTTGCAAAAACTGTGGAAGAAATCATGGCGATAAATGTCCCGCAGAAGGTGCGAAATGCAATAAGTGTGGAAAATTAAATCATTTTGCAAACAAGTGTTTTACGAAAATTTCAAACACGAACAATAATAACAGATATCGTACGAATAACTTTGGCAGAAATAATAGAAACCGTAGCAATAATGGGAATATAAACAACCATAGTTCGAATAACAGTACAAGAAATCGTAATGTGAATACAATTCAAGGAAACGCACAAAGCCCGGAGACCGGACGAATACAGTCTCCAATAGGGTTGAATTATTAGAAAACACTAAAGTATACAGCATATCATCCAAACTCAGAAACTACGTGAGATTTAGTATTGAAAATACAGACAAGGAGTTAACATTTTTAATTGACACAGAAGCTGATGTCTCATTGTGCAAGAATAAATTTTTAACGAGTTATGAGGTAAACCAGGATGACTACTGCAACTTGACAGGAATTTCAGATCATATTATTAAATCACTGGGTTCCACGAATATTAACTTTAATATCGATAATAATATTATCAGACAGAAAATACAACTAGTAGAGGACAATTTCCCAATAAGGACAGATGGAATTCTAGGAAGGGATTTTCTTTCAAAATATAGATGCAGTATAGATTATGATACATATGTGTTAACGTTTAATTTTAATAATGAGATGATAGTAGTTCCAATACATGATAATACTTTTAGGATTAATAGGGTAAAAATACCACATCGAAGTGAAATAGTAATACCATTTAATATTAAACTGGAGGAGGACTCCGTAATATTGAATAGGGAGATTGATAAAGGTGTATTTTTGGCAAATGCAATAATACCTAGGAATGGCAATCAACACATCAAATTACTAAATGTAACGGACAATATAGTTATAATAGACAATTTAGAAGTGGAAACTAGACCACTGAGAAACTATCATATATGTTCATATAGCATGAAAGAGAATGAGAAATATTATACACAGCAAAGATTTAGGAAATTACTGAAAAACTTTGAGTTAAATGACTTGGATGATGAGAACAGAGATGAACTTATCTCAATATTAAAGGAATATCAATCAATATTTCACATGGAGGATGAAGAATTAACTGCCAACAATTTTTATAAACAAACAATAAATTTGAATGATAATAGTCCAGTATACATTAAAAATTATAGATTACCGCAAGCACAAACAACAGAGATAAATTCTCAAGTTCAAAAACTTTTAGAGAATAATATTATTGAACCATCGATAAGCCCTTACAACGCACCACTCTTATTAGTGCCAAAGAAGGGACAGACAGATTTAAAAAAATGGAGATTGGTTGTAGACTTCAGAAGGCTGAATGACAAAATAGTGAATGACAAATTTCCTTTAACGCGTTTAGACGATATTTTGGATAAATTGGGTAGAGCTAAATATTTTTCGACATTGGACATGACAAGTTCTTTTCACCAAATCGAACTTGACCATCAATCACGTCCCTATACAGCTTTTTCTACTCCAAATGGTCATTACCAATATACAAGACTACCTTTCGGTCTGAAAATATGCTGACTATAGCATTGTCGGGTTTGGAATCTGAAGCTTTTCTATATGTAGATGATATCATAGTTTTTGGTTGTAGTCTAAATCACCATAACAACAATCTGATAAAAGTTTTCGACAAACTACGGAAATACAATTTAAAGCTGAACGCTAGTAAATGTTGTTTTTTAAAACCTGAAGTTGTATATCTAGGACACTTAATAACACCAAAGGGTATAAAACCAGACCCAGAAAAATTTGAAGCAATTAAAAGATATCCTGTACCAAAAAATGCTGACGATGTTAGACGATTTGTAGCATTTTGCAACTACTACAGACGTTTCATAGAAATTTTTGCCGACATAGCAAATTGTTTGAACAAATTGTTGAAAAAAGGTCAAAAATTCGAATGGACTGAAGAATGTAAAACTGCGTTTAAAACACTGAAAAATAGACTAATAAGTCCGCCCATTTTACAATACCCTAATTTCGAAAAACCATTCATACTAACAACTGACGCATCTGATTTTGCGTTAGGTGCCGTGTTATCGCAAGGTGAAATTGGAGAAGATAGACCAATATCTTTTGCCAGTCGATCGGTTAACAAACACGAGAGAAATAAATCAGTAATTGAGAAAGAATTACTTGGTATACACTGGGGTATACAATTTTTCAGACCTTATTTATTCGGTAGAAAATTTATAGTAGTAACCGACCATCGTCCACTCATTGCACTATTTACACATAAAAATCCAAGTTCCAAATTGACTAGAATTCGATTGGAATTATCTGACTACGATTTTCAGATAATTTACAAAAAAGGGAAAAATAACACTAATGCAGATGCTCTATCTAGAATACAATTAGATTCCGATAAATTGAAAACAATGATACCTCAAAAGAATGATGAAAATATAAAGAAATCGCTGGTGATAACAAGAGATATGAAAAGGAAAATGATACAAACTGAAGAAAATGAGAACAAAAATAAAAGAGAAAATGAAAAGAAATCTAAAAGAGGAAACAAGAATAAAAATGAGGTAAATGATGATACAAATCTTACCGAGCCTGATCAACTCAAAATGTGGGAGTGTACATCTATGAATGATATAAAACTTGCAGTAAAGCTGAAGTTTATAATAGAAAAGTCGACTAGAGAATTCAAAATTGAGAAAAATCTTGCTTTAAATCAAATGGCCATCAGATGTAGCGATAATCCCGTTTATATATGTAATATGTTGGAGAAACTACCTTCTGTTTTAAGCAGATTGAATTTTGATATGTTCGCACTGGAAAAAAGTGACGAAATTTTTAAGAAAATAAAAATAGAAAAAATGAAAGAAATAATAAATAAAAGTAAAGGAAATGACGTCAGAATTCTCATATATAGTAAACCTCAAAGAGTAATAGTAGAAAAAGAAAAAAGGAAATTAATTAAATTGTATCACGACACACCATGCGGAGGACATTTCGGAATAAGGAAAACATTAATAAAACTGAAACAGAAATACATATGGAAAAATATGAACAAGATGGTAAAGGAATATGTATCAACGTGTGATCTTTGCCAAAGGAGCAAACAAGTAAGACACACTAGAGAATCATTAAGTGTAACAGACACACCGGGAAATAGCTTTAGCACTGTAGTTATCGACACAGTTGGACCATTACGCCCTTCGGAAAATTTTCGATACATTTTAACTATGCAGTGTGAACTCACTAAGTATGTGATAGCAGTCCCTATGGAAACAAAAGAGGCTAAGAGTATAGCGAAAAGCCTAGTAGAAAACTTGATATTAAAATATGGCATTTTTAAGACTCTAAAATCTGATAGAGGTACAGAGTTTGTGAATGAACTAATGAAAGAAATATGCAATTTGTTAAGAATCGAGCAAAAATTGTCTACACCATATCACCATGAGACTTTGGGTACCATAGAAAGAAATCATAGAGTGTTGAATGAATACTTCTTGTCATTCGTAAATAATGATAACTGGAGTGATTGGATAGCTTATTATTCTTTCGCTTACAATATAACACCACATGTAGATACCAATTATTCTCCATTTGAGTTAATTTTTGGTAAATTACCTAGATTACCGGGTGAACAAATTATGAATGATGATAGGGTATACAACTTAGACAATTATGCTAATGTTTGAGTTCTAGACATAGAGGCGCGCATAACAAGTGTTCATAAAAATAACAAGTGTGACTAAACATGTATGAATATCCCAGGTCAGCTACAAATTAATAAGCGATCATTTTTTGTTTTGATTTAATGTAAACAATTGGAGTAAAAGTTTAAAGTTACATTGTAAATACCAAAGCAGTATATTACAGTGAAAATATTTTGAAGTGTTGAGTAACATTCAATAATCATGAAAGTTACTCAATGCACTATATTCTTTACAGAGAAATGCTTTCTAAATTGCTGGGATATTGATACAAATCCATATAGTTTAGATAGATTTAAATATAGAATAAGAACCCTAAAATAATCAGAAATCATTGAGTGACTTTAAATGTCACTCAATACTAGACTAGTTATAAGAATCTCATTGTAGCTTTATAAGAAAAGAAAAACCAAATAAAGGAACGATTGTTTGACAAAACGCCAAACAAAACACTTCGCTTTATTTTAAAAATAGCGAACAACGCTCCTAGATGAGCGTATGTTTCTATAACAACATAGAAACATAATCCATCAACGCTCCTTTAGATGAGCGAATGTTTCTTTAGGACCAGAAACATTACACTACGTTTAGACTCCCTTTCCGGTATTCAATGTCGAAGTCGTATTGTTGGAGCTCTAATGCCCATCTTGCTAAACGTCCTGATGGATTCTGCAGGGTGTGTAGCCATTTTAACGAGTGGTGATTGGCCGTGAATTTGTAGCCCTCCAAGTACTGTCTCATATTCCGGATACCCTACAAAATAGCGAGACACTCTTGTTCGGTGGTTGAATACTTTTTTTTAGGTCAGTTAATGTCCGACTGGCGTAGGCGATGACCGATTCTACTTCGGAGGGCCGTTGGAAAAGCCGACCACCGATACAGCCGACTGCCACCGATATACGCAGCCGAACACCGATACAGCCGACTGCCACCGATCTAAGAAGCCGAACATCGATAAAGCCGACGGCAAAATTGTATTTTACGGGGCGCACCGCCAAAAAAAAATGGAAAATGACCCCCTCCTGGAATTAATGCACATATGCTAAGCGAAGTTTGTTTGGCCGCATATATATTTTTTTTTTAAACTAACTGTTTTTTTAAATGTACTCAACATTTTGTTTTTGTAACATTATGCTTTCTAATTTTAAAATCACATGATTAGTTTAACAACAAATATTTGATCATAACGGTACTTAGATATAAGAATAAGGAATGTAAAAGAAAATGATCTAATTTTTTGTGCGAAATATGTTTAGCCGCATTTGTGATTAATGAGTCATACTGGTAAGTTCCCTTAAAAGTATTACTTTTTTTGGTATTGTTTATCAAGTTTACATTATTTTACATGAATATGTAAAAAAAATATTTTTTTTTTTTTAAAGATTTGTTAAAATGGTACACAAAAAACAACTAAACGAAGTGGAAAAGGGCCAAATTAAGATTTTAAAGAAAATGGCCTTTCAAATAGAGAAATTGCAAGACAAATTAATAGATCAGAGAAGGTTGTAAGAAATTGTCTAAAGCTAGGCGATAAATACGGCGCAGGACCTTCAAAATGTAAACGAAACACGAAATTAACTCAACGTCAAAAAAACTTAATAAAACAAGAAGCCACTAAAAATCGATTATATTCGTCACAAATTGTTTCTAAATTGTATCTCCCAGTTGAAAAACGTCGGGTACAACAAATATTGAGTGCTGATAAAACAATAAAATGGAAGAAAGCAAAAAAAAAACCTCAGTTGACAACTAACCATGGCACGATTGACATTTTCGAAGGCGTACATGGCGTGGACTGATACTTGGCAAAGAATCATTTTTTCGGACGAAGAAAAGTTTAATCTGGATGGACCAGATGGATTCAGCTATAATTGACACGATCTGCGCGCAAATAACCCTCCACGAATGAGCCGCAACTTCGGAGGTCAGTCATGATATGGGGTGCGTTCTCATACCACGGAAAGCTAAAATTATGCTTCGTTCCACCAAAAATGAACTCCGAAATGTACATTGAAATGTTGGACGATGTTTTAGTTGAATTCTTGAATAATAATAATGAAATAGAATTTATATTTCAACAAGATAATGCAACTATTCACGTATCCCGTACGTCACAGGAGTTCTTTTCGTCTCGTTCCATACGCTTGCTCGATTGGCCAGCAAGAAGTCCAGATTTAAATCCAATCGAGAATGTTTGGGGCATCATTGCAAGAATTGTGTATGCAAATGGAAAACAATATTCTACGATCCAAGAGCTCAAAACTTCAATTTTGCAAGCCTGGTTTGATTTAGACATAAACATGCTTCGGAACCTTAATTAGTTCTTTCCCTGTCCGGATTTTTCAAATAATTAATAAAAATGGAGGTACTACAGACTATTAAATATACAAATTTTTAAAGTATTTTTAGTTTAAGTTATAATTTTTAGTAAATAAGTACTGTGCGGCTAAGCAAATTTCGCACATTAAAATGAATTTTTCGTGATAATTTGTTATATCTTTAGTTTAAGTTAAAAAAAAAATTTTTTTTGTAATTTTATAATAAATAATAATAATAATAATTTTTGTAATGTAAGAGAAATATTAGAAAAAAATTGAAGACAGCGCTAGATGGAGTAGTACTTTCGAACAAAGCGACTTGTTCATCGTCAGCATCCTTCTGCCTATTACTTCAACTCATGCTTAATCAACCATTTAACTCAACATTTGAAAGAAAAGAACATAAGAAATGTTTTTCTTTTTATATACGAGAGTTTGTATGAACAAGCTGAAAAATATATACATGATCTTAAACCGAACAATAAATGACTAATTATTCCAATACAGATCAACAATACATAACAATAACATACAACACATGAGGTACAATGCATTTGTGTAATCTGTTAAGATTTCACATGCCATTACAGTTCCATTACAAGACTTGTAGTTGATCTGGCTATGTTAATGTAGAGAAAGCTAAAAATTGGAAAAGCTCAGCTTGTTCATACAAACTCTCGTATATAAAAAGAAAAACATTTCTCATGTTCTTTTCTTTCTTTTGGGGCCTCCTGCGCCCGCCCAAGGGCATTTTCCCCCTTCTGGTATCGATTTTCGTAATCAGCGAGTGATTTTGATTAGGATAGGGTCAAAAACGCACTTTTCGGGGCTGCGCCCCGTGCGGAATAGTCACTACCGGATATACTGTCGAACACCTCCGCAAACAATTAACTGACCACATTCGGATGAGAAGACTAAGGGCGTCGACCGAAAATCTCTTTAGGGACCTGGAAAATAAAGTACGGTCCGAGGAGCAAATGGTTGTGGACGAAGTTACCGTCCCTGTACCCCCACGACAATACACCCCACCACCCAGGGCCGGAATACGATCAATACCCGAAGTGTCAGACACTGAAATAATGACTACCGTCCAGCGCTGGGACCTCAAATATGGGGGCGGCGACAACGAGCTCATTGATTTTTTGGAAAGGTTTAAGGAATTGGCCGAATGTTACCAGTTCCCTCTGGATCAGCTACTATCCACACTCTTGGGGGTCTAATGGGCACGCCTTGAAATGGTACCGAGTGAAACGCGACAGCATAAATACATGGGCTGGGTTCCGACACGAAGCCGAAAAATTTTTCCTGCCCAGGGGATACTTGGCTCATCTGGATCAGGCGTTCTACAACCGCAAACAATACAATCGCGAAAGGGCCAAAGAATACATTCTTAGTATGCTCACACTCGCCCGACAACACCCCCAGTTACGCCCGCTGGACCATCTCGACCGGATTTATGACGGTCTACGAACCGAATACCGACATTATGTAAGAAGAAGCGACTTTACAAACCTGGATGAACTCACCGCAATGACCGACGAATTCGAAGCATTGAAGAAATAAGAGCGCCCGTACACCATACACCAGGCCATATCCGATGGCGTTGTAGGAACCCTCGGAAACTGTTCTGCTCCTATTGTGGCCACGATGGCATCTTACCCCGGCATTGCCATTGCCAAAAAATGCCCCCACCAACAATCTGCTCACCACCGATCAGGATGGACGGTACTACCTCAAGGTCAGCATCCACGGATATGAGGTGCAGGCTCTGGTTGACACGGGGACATCCCGCACCTATATCAATGAGGCCATCGAACATCACCTACAAAAGTTAAACCTCCCAAAGGCCAATAATCACGGGACCGTACAGTTGGCCGATCAGACGCAAGCGTCGCACTCAGCCACATACACCCTCCAGATTCGGCATGAGGAACAAACGGTAACCCTATCAGCTGCCGTAATACCCACCCTAGCCGTACCGATGATCCTTGGCATGGACTTCTTAAAAATGCTAAACATAGAAATCCGTCTAAACGGCATCCCAATGCCCAGCCCAGAGGCCGAGGTTGCCCTTCAGATATCCCCAGTCCACGCGGTAATCGACCGCCCGTTCTTGACAAAAACCGAAAATGACACGTTGTTGGGACTTATACAAGACCAGAGAACGAAGTTCAGCAACATAAAAGGGGTATTCACTGTTGCCAAACACCAGATCCGCTTACGGCACAACATCCCCATCAAGCAATGATATATGCCTAGAAACCCCGCCATGATGGAAGTGATTAATGAAGAGATCGATAAACTTCTAGCAGAGGACCGAGTTGAGGCCTCTCGAAGCCCGTACAGCTCCCCTATAGTATTGGCCCGAAAGAAACAGGGCTGGAGAATGTGCATTGACTACCGGCAACTAAACGCAGCAAGCGAACCCGACGCCTACCCCTTGCCCCAGATCAACGCCATCCTAGACCAGCTCCGAGAAGCCAAGTTCATATCCTCACTGGACTTGAAGAATGGGTATTGGCAAATACCCCTCGAGGAAACCTCAAAACCATTTACTGCATTCGCCGTCCCAGGCCGTGGACTATTTCAATGGAAGGTCATGCCTTTTGGGCTTCATTCTGCCCCAGCCACCTACCAGCGCACACTGGATCGAGTCATCGGCCTAGATCTACACCCTCGCGTGTTCGTGTATCTGGACGATATCATCGTGCTCGGAAGAACTTTCGACGAGCACCTGAGAATTATACGAATCGTTTTTTATCGGTTATATGAAGCCCAGCTAATCGTGAACTTCGACAAATGCGACTTCGTTCGAACTAGCATACGCTATTTAGGCCACGTCATAACGCCTGACCGGATCCGCACCGACCCAGATAAAATAAGAGCGATAAAAGATCTACCCACCCCCAGAAACCTAAAGGAGCTACGACGGGTACTCGGAGTAGCTTCATGGTACCGTCGCTTCGTGCCGTGTTTTTCAACCTTGGTGGCCCCACTAAATAAACTGCTAAAAAAGACAGTAAAATGGCAATGGGGGGAAGAGCAGGAATCGGCATTTGCTAAACTGAAGGACACCCTCACGCAAGCACCAGTACTCGGGTGCCCGGACTTCAACCACCCATTCTTCCTACAGACCGATGCCAGTCAAGAGGGCCTAGGTGCAGTACTTTTCCAACGGCCCTCCGAAGTAGAATCGGTCATCGCCTACGCCAGTCGGACATTAACTGACCTAAAAAAAAGTATTCAACCACCGAACAAGAGTGTCTCGCTATTTTGTAGGGTATCCGGAATATGAGACAGTACTTGGAGGGCTACAAATTCACGGCCAATCACCACTCGTTAAAATGGCTACACACCCTGCAGAATCCATCAGGACGTTTAGCAAGATGGGCATTAGAGCTCCAACAATACGACTTCGACATTGAATACCGGAAAGGGAGTCTAAACGTAGTGGCCGAGGCACTCTCCCGAGCCCCAATAACCCCCACCGCAGACGACCTACTACTGACTGTCTCATCAACAGGGTGGGTGGTACGAACGAACGTGACACTTGTCAAGAACGACCCCTCACGATCCAACACAGCAGCTAACAGCTAACATCAAGATTTTTTAAAAGAAATGGAACAAAAACAAACCCGACCAGCAAGGCTGCGCACCTACAGGCCAATCAAGCAGAGTCACCAAAGCCGTACCAACCACCCCCAGAGGCCACTACCGCGAAAAACCAGAAGCGTCTTCCGTTGAAGGAAGCGCCAGGACCACCACCACTCGCGTTCATTGGGGAACAAAAGGTTCGTATAGCCCACAAACCAACCGACCAAACGCCGAGGATGTCAACTAGTACACCAGTAGCAGCGAAGAATGCACCGCCGACGAACAACCCGACTGCGGCCGCCGCCTTAACAGCCGCCCCCCGTACTTCTCACAAGCCAAGCGAGCTGCCCCGGACACGACCAAAAATCATCTCCTCAACCGTCCGCCCCACAACTACAGCTACCTGCAGTCCGCCGACCGCCCCACAACTACAGCTACCTGCAGTCTCCAAACCAAGGGCCGTCATTTCATCACCCATAGTAACAAATAGCCGCACGGAGACGATCACGGACCAGACACAGGTACAACCTACCACACAAGGAATATTCGACATGTCCGACGAGCTATTCGAGGGAGTCACCGTAAAGCAGCCCGCCCGCTATCACCGCCACATGCAATTCGTGGTACCGAGAGCAGATAAACCACCGGTCAAAGCAATTATTCTTAGCCGCACCCATGCAAGGCTACAGTGTCGCGGACACACGAAGGTGGTAACCCTAGAAGACTAAGCACAACAAAAAAAAAAACCGGTCGCATCGCTCTCCTAAGCAGGGGGGGGGGGGGGATGTAACGCAGCTAAACGCAACGTACATTATTAATATATCTATACCTATATCAACCAAAGTACATTACTATGAATTCTCATTCAGTTAATGAATTTACTTACATAAGTAACCAAGGTTGGTGGATGTAAAGTCAGTCGAAGTTGGATTTACGACAAGACTCCGTGTAAGGACAATTTACTATTTAAGTGAAATAGATCCTAACGCATAAATTTAAGGGCGAACGACCTCGGTCACCTCCCTCGTAGTTAGTTACACAGCGACTTCGGTTGACTGTTCGTATTTTACACAGCGGCCCTATGCTGACTGTTCGTAGTTAGTTACACAGCGACTTCTGTTGACTGTTCGTATTTTTACACAGCGGCCCTAAGCTGACTGCTCGTATCTTACACAGCGGCCCTAAGCTGACTGTTCGTATTTTACATAGCGGCTCTAAGCTGACTGTTCGCAGTTAGTTACACAGCGACTTCTGTTGACTGTTCGTATCTTACACAGCGGTCCTAAGCTGACTGTTCGTATCTTACACAGCGGCCCTAAGCTGACTGTTCGTATTTTTACACAGCGGCCCTAAGCTGACTGTTCGTATCACACAGCGGCCCTAAGCTGACTGTTCGTATTTTACACAGCGGCCCTAAGCTGACTGTTCGTAGTTAGTTTCACCGATATAAGCAGCCGAACACCGATATAGTCGACTGCCACCGATATACGCCGCCGAACACCGATACAGCCGACTGCCACCGATATACGCAGCCGAACACCGATACAGCCGACTGCCACCGATATAAGCAGCCGAACACCGATATAGCCAACTGCCACCGATCTAAGCAGCCGAACATCGATACAGCTGACTGCCAAACACCGATACATCCGACGACCACTAATATTGACGTATTGCGAGGAGGTCCGAGTAAGACGAAGAAGTATTGCTACGTGTGTTGATATTTGAAATATATATAAATATTTATGTAATTATAAAGAGAATAATAAAATTAAGGCTACTAACAGATTATGGATGCAAGATGCTAAAAATAGCCTTTTTTAGAAGATTTTTAAGCTTTATCTCGAAAACTAGAACTGACCCACATAAACGTTGGCAGATATGAAACATTGCCAAATTTATAATCATCTCATCAAAACCCGAAAAATTAAACAGTGTCGGGCTGTATTATTTGTGCCCATAATTATGAAATTGAGAAACTTCTTAAACATTGAATACCATTAAATGAGTTTAATTTAAAATTTAAAAATGTGATAGGAAATCCGTAAGTCGCTATGAAAAATGATTTATTTTGCATTTATAAAAACTTGATGCGAAATTTTTAGCTTTAAACTGATAATGAAAGAAATTCGGACATGCTGCGTAAGCTCTATATCTCTATATCTCCACACTTTGGTCTACAAATCAACCAGAACAAATCTATAATATTAATAGGCAAGGCGATTTCTTGTGACCGATGTAACTTTGCCAGTTTTACCCCGACTTTGACCAAACATCGCTCAATTGAAAGGTAGTTCTTTGTAGCTGTCCACCAGATTTACAGATTTTTTAAATTTTTACATTATTTTTGGAGTAAAATGCATTTAACGTTGCTACTAACACATACATAATATTCTACAATGCTGTGTGTGTGTTTATTAAATTTGTTAATGTGTTTGCAAAAATTGTATATGAAAATATCGACAATAAATCAATCAAATTTTTTCAAGACCCTACCCATCCGTCGAGCTAGGCCCAACGCCAGCACGTGCGTACCGTAAAGGCTCAGGGAAACGGAAGCGGAATATTCCACCAGCACCGCACCATTACAGAAATGGCGCCCAACGTGGGGCCCCAAACAATAGTCCATTTTTTTTGTTACAATTTTTTTTGCCTAAATAGGAACTTAATAATTTATGCTAATTTTTTTTGACATCTGTGCACCGGGAAAGCACCCATTGTTCCTAATTCATTTAACTTTTGTATACGTGTACTAAAGTTCATGCCTGTGTTCAATTTCTGGAATTTCAATTAAATATGTGTTAATCACTATTTACATTGACCGAATTTGAAACTGGTTTTGGAATTTAGTCCACACTTCAACAATTTAATTTAATTCTGTGATTTTAATTTGCGTGGTCCATAAAGGTTGTTTCCGGAATACAGGAACTTCGTTCTAAACGAACCGGTTCCCTGTCCAAAATGATTTTTATGGTACCGAAATAGTAGCAAACAATCGGGAAAAATTTTGAATCACAAGTTTAAAAATTTTATATTGAAACTTTATGTTGAAATTTGTTTTGAAAATATACTGAAAATTTTTATATGGAAAAAAAATATGTGGAAAAATTATATTGAAATTGATATATATAAACCATAGTATACGGAAACTATATTTTGAAATCCTTTATTGAATTGTTTTGAAAAGTTATTAACACAAATTAATTTGAAAATTATATTTGGAAAACTATATTGAAAAGTTATATTGAAAATTAAAATATTGAAAAAAATTATATTGAAAACTTTAATGAAATATTATATTTATATTACAACTGTATTAAAAATTTTTGAAAATTTATTGCAAATTTAATGTTGAAATTTTTTGAACTTTCA
The DNA here is from genome assembly GCA_963682025.1 of Cordilura impudica. Classification (NCBI taxonomy): domain Eukaryota; kingdom Metazoa; phylum Arthropoda; class Insecta; order Diptera; family Scathophagidae; genus Cordilura; species Cordilura impudica. The sequence goes on from OY821519.1 coordinate 146,803,358, forward strand.
ATTTTTTTTAATCTATTGAAAATTTAATTTTGAATACGTATGCGTGGGTTCGATTAGAACTCAAACTTTTAAACAATTTGGATTTTTTAACACTTGCCATTTAACTTTATTTTATTGTTCTATAGGAACTCAAATATTTTGTTCGCCTGTGCTTAACTTACAAGCTTTTCATTTCACAGCCATACATTATTTTTTAAAGAGAGCTTGAAGCTTTTACTTAAGAATAACTGACTTCATGTCACAACTCTTTCCAGTTAACCGCCTTATATTCATTCGATTTTAATCGGTTCAAATTAACGTAACATAATATTTCATTTGTTTACTATATAACCTTTCGTTCACTCGGAACTTGAAAATTTTAAATCAGTTTGAAATGAATTCATTTCCTAACCCGTTACATTTAACTTAATTTCTTCGTTCGATTGAACTGAAATTTAATTCATTGGTATTCATTTCATGCTATTTCATTTGTTCGATTAGAACTAAATTTTAATCAATTTGAACTCATTACATTTCGGAATACATTTCCGTTAACTACATTGCATTCATTTAAATTTTAATCTGCTCAATCTAACTCAACCAGAACATTCTCATTTAATTACTGCATCGCATTTGTTCTATTGAACCTGAATTTAATCTGATTCATATTATTTAAATTGTGTAACATCTCTTTACCTTTGCAATTATTGTCTTTATACCAACGCTCACTCATTCATTCATTTATTCATATTGTCCGAATATATCTTCGTTAAAAAAAATTTTTTTTTATAACTAGTCCGAAATCATGGCGGTACAGCATATTCCAGGAAATTTAGCTTCTGCTTTGGCAGATAACGTTTGTTTAATTTGTCAAGAAAGTTATGACAATTCAAGCAATTTAGTTTCTACCAGGTGTAACATCTTTCACCAAGAGTGCATTTATAATTTTCTTAACGTTTCAATTTGTTGTCCGCAATGTAATAAAACTGTCACTAAAAACAGTTTATTAAAATATTCCGTCCGAGTTAATAATGAAAGTTTACCAGTTAATACTGGAACGATTCCGAAATTCGCGGAAAGAATTTTATCCGGCAGAAAGCAAAGAAATGCAGAATTCACTGCCAACCGAAATATTTCACCTGGTCAAGCTAGTGTCGCAGAGAGAGAGAGCTTAGAAGACCGCATTAGATCAAAGATTGAAAATAATTTTCAGGGCGTGATCAATAAGCTTCACGCTGTAGTGGAGAGATTGTCCCAACAATTCACGAGCGTAAACCTTAACGTGCCTTCACTTCATAATGTTCCCCATGAACCTAATTTTGTCCCTCCGCGTAATCTCAGGCCAAATTTATCACACCCCTCAGTACAAGAGAGTCGTGAGAGAGCCTCACTATCATCCGTGTCCCTTGTAGCATAAACTATAAGTCATCATTACCAACAAGAACATTTTTGGGTAATAAAATATAAAGAGTGATCATGTTACACACAAAATAATTAAAGCTACCAACACGATCAGCACTGCTTATACAATAATTCAAGTGCTCTAGATTTAGAGTACTCAAGTAGTGCTGTGTGCAATTAAGCTGCTACGGTACCTACTGTAACAGTCAACCCTTTTGGTGTTGTACAACGATTGTTGAGATATACATATAAAATTGACCAAAGATGTTCTGTCCAATGCTACATTTCTTCACGTTAATTTAAGCAACTTTGTAAGTTTATTTTAAGTATAAATAGTGTTCGATTTTGTTCAATCGACACACTTTTGCTTTGACCATTCTAAGAGCTAAATTGTTCAGCTCAGCAAAGTTAATAAATAAAACCATTTATTCAAATAAATAAAAGTGTTTTATTTATACCCTTAACAATAGTGGAAAGATTGCAAGTTTAACCAATAGTTTGAATATCACTTTCAATGGAAACACCACCTGTAGAAAAGTTTATTTAAATGGGTTACCTTCCAAAATAGATTGCAATCATGGTAACATGGTAGGAAGGGGAAAAGGGGCAGAACACCTCGTCCCCAATCCCAAAGTAAGTACGGTCATCCATCCCTTAACGACCGTACTTTTTTTTTACAGTTTTTAAAATCGCACGTGAAATCTTTAGTGCGGTTTCCCTGGGCCTGAGCAAGACCCTACCCATCCGGCGAGCTAGGCCCAACGCCAGCACGTGCGTACCGCAAAGGCTCAGGGAAACGGAATACTCCACCAGCACCGCACCATTACATATTTCAGAAAGTATGAAATGTATTTCAGAAAACATCAAATGTATTTCAGAAATTATCAAATGTATTTCAGAAAATATCAGTTGAATTTCAGAAAATATCTATTGAAATTCAGAATTAAAAAGTAGTTTACCCTACAATGCCGAAAAGTTATTATTGTTTCTATTAGTGATTTGGAGGCTCAGAAAATGTTTAAGGTACTATCACACGATGTGTTTTTTAAATATGTACTGTCAAATTTTCCCTCAGCAAAAGTTGTACACATCGTGTGATACATATGAAACATTATTTATGTACAATACATGAGGAAAGTCACATGTACATTTTTGAATTAGAACGTGTTCTATTTTGGCATGATAAACATATGAAAATACAATACTGCTTGTGGTGAAAGAAAAACAGAGTAAATTATAAAGATTAATATTGAAAGAAAAATAAATTGTTTAATATTAACAATTAACAATAAATTTTTGTAAATTCACAAATTAAATCAGCTGTTGTTTACATTTAGAGGTTATGTCATACGGAAATACATATGCACATGTGATAACAGAAATTATGAATCGTATGTAAAACGATAATTTTGACAGACTTACGGAATTACATATGGATAAAAAAGTGACAGTACATATGTAAAAAAACATATCGTGTGATATCACCTTTAGCAATATTTGGACTTATTTGTTATGCCCTGGAAAATAAACTATCAAGGGCGGCCTTTTAATCGAATGACGATGAGGACTTCATTTGTTAATCAGGATAGAATTTTGACCGATTTTGAAGACATCATTTTGAAAAATACACGTTTATATCTTTACCTAAAATGCAAAAGGCCGTAACTAACAAAACATTTAAAATTGACTTTTTGTATTGTAGTTACGGTCTTTTACTTAAAAACTACTATTTTACCATAAATTTGTTTTCATAAATAAAAATCCATCTTTATTTTTCAGCTTGATTCTAAAATTTGGGTATTTTGCTTCTCCTGTAAAAAAATAAAATAAAAATATTAGTTACGGCCTTTTGCATTTTAGGTGCCGATATGTAGTTTTCAAGAAATATTACAAACCCAGTGTAATACTTAAAAAGTTATGTTTTTATATAGCGTTCTGACTATTTATCTGAGACTCAATTGATATTTTATGAAATTCAATTCTTATTTTCTGAAGTAAATTTAATAACTTCTGAAATACGTTTGATGTTTTCTGAAATACATTTGATATTTTCTGAAATACATTTGATAATTTCAGAAATACATTTTATGTTTTCTGAAATACATTTGATGTTTTCTGAAATACATTTGATAATTTCAGAAATACATTTTATGTTTTCTGAAATACATTTGATGTTTTCTGAAATACATTAAATAATTGCTGAAATACATTTGCTGTTTTCTGAAATACATTTAAAAATTTCTGAAATACATTGATGGTTTCTGAAATATATTTGAAAATTTTCGAAATACATTTGATATTTTCTGAAATACAGTTGACATTTTCTGAAATACATTTGATAATTGCTAAAATACATTTGGTAATTTCAGAAATACATTTTATGTTTTCTGAAATACATTTGATGTTTTCTGAAATACATTAAATAATTGCTGAAATACATTTGCTGTTTTCTGAAATACTGTTTTCTGAAAGTCAATTGATGCTTTCTGAAATACAATTGATACTTACTGAAAGTCAATTGATATTTTCTGAAATACAATTGATACTTTCTGAAAATCAATTAATGTTCTCTGGAACACAATTGATACTTTCTGAAATTCAATTGATGTTTCCAACCTGGAGAGGTTTTTTAAACAAAATAAAAATAATCAAAAAACCTTAAATAAATTAAGTTTTGTGTGTCTTATTAGAATAACTTCATTTTGTGATTATTTTGATGAAAAATCATTCAAGTTTTATATTATTTGTGGTTGTTTTTGTTTCAATTGATTTGTATACCTACAATCGCATAAAATTGGAAATGATGCAACATTACGTGTATGAAGTTATCCATAGAATTTTAAGTGGAACGCGTGCGGAATATGTTTTATATTTTTATTAAATTGATAAAAAAAAGCAAATATTAAAAGAAAGGTGATAAAAAGAAGCATTTGTAGCGATTCAAATTGAGAAAGTGCGGGTGTAGTATAGAGTTGTGTTTTTAAAATTTATTTTTTGTTAGATCTCCCGATGATTTGGAAAATGAGACGTATACTGTTGGACAGCACATAAGCCCATGAATATATTGATGTATGACACATGCGGGGCATTTTTCCAGAAGTCTTACAATAAGCCTTTGAATGCAAACCATAAAATTACTTTATTTCAATTTTTTTCAACTTTAAATTAAATTTCTTCATCTCCTCCGATGATTTGGGAAACAAACCATATACCAATAGACTCCTTATAAACACACGAAGAAGCTAATATATGTCCCTTGGGGTGCATATTTCCAGAAGTCCTACAATTTTCTTGGATTAATGACATTTTTTGTGAGTAAAAATCGATCAAGTATTGTGTTTTATATATTTTAATATTATTTTTCTCTAAATACCTCATTCAGGTGAATAAGACAAAACAAAGTAAGAGTTTGGTTATACATTGCTGTAAAAAACACACTTTTATTGGTTTAAAAGTATAAATAATTTTTAATGTACATGATAAAATTGTAAAATTTACAAATTTTCGCAATATTAATACAAAATTTATTATGTTTCACTTAGTTCAATTTGTAAAAGTTGTATTAAAAACATATTTAATGATTTAACAACAAATTAATAAATTTACAAAATATGGTTAAAAGCATGTCTTGAAATTTCTTTTCATTTTCTTGTTTTTGCTGTGTTTGCAAAATTATCTGAAATCTGTAAAAAAAAAAAATTTTAAATTGAGTTTTAGAGAAATTCTATAATAGCAATATTTTATCATCAACCAGAGAAAAATATGTTGAAATTATATAAATCGTCATTAAAAATTCTTCATTAAAAAGCATATCTTGAAATGTTTTTAATTTTTTATGTTAATAAAAAGTAACATAAAACCATTGTCTCAAAAATTATCTTAAATTTGTAAAAAAAAAAAAAAGAAAACGTACTTTTAGAGAAATTATAAAACTATAATATATTATAATCAACCATAGAATAATATGCATCCAAAGTAACAAACAAAATTAAATTGTATTGACGAACAATATCGTTGAAAATCTTGAAGAATAAGAAATGTGGTTTAAAAATATATATAACAATATATTGTTTACATAAAATATATAAATCTGACCATTGAAAACAATAATTTGTTACAAAAGAAAGAACAAAATGTTCTTTATCATATAAGATTGATTTGTTTCCGATATTCATAAAAAGAAACATAAAACCATTGTTTACAAAATTATATTAAATCTGTAAAAAAAAAAAAACAGAAATTTAGAATATGAAATATGGCTGAAAAGGAAAATCAAAAAATATTTTGTTTATAAAAAATGATAACTTACAATTAAAAAAAATAATCTGTTGTAGAAGCAAAAAAAATATTTATCATTTAAGAGAACAATATACAATTACATCAACACTAAATATCATTATCACGTGCAAATACAACACGAATTTGGGTTTCCTTAAAAGAAATATGGTTAATAAAAATATTAAACAATGTATTATTTATATATGTATAATGATAACTTACAATTAAAAATAATAATATGTTCTAGAAGCAACCAAAAAATTTTTCATCTTTTCAGACAACAGTATACAATTATATGAACATTATCGTCTTTGACAGTCAAATTAAATTAACAAATGACGAACATTCAGGAGCAAATTGATTTGCTAAAAAAAAAGAAAACCAATACTTATAAATGAACATTACATATATATGTACATAACAGTATGTACCACCTACCAAATTATGTAAATTATAGATTTTATCTGCTTCCAACAACCAGTTGGCTACTTTAGGATCTTCTAAAGTTATTAGTAAACATTCTTTGTTTCTTTTGAAAATTGGTGTACATCTTGAACCAAAGTCCAATGTGGCATCTTTAATTTCTTTATATGCAGCAATAAAAAAAATTCAAACATTGTCGTAAATCTGTTAGAAAAAGAAAATTAGATTAAAAAAAATATTTAAAAAAATAATAAATTGCTTTAAGTGAACTTACCAATAAGCAACAAAGTAAATATTACTTAACCAGAATAAAAATAAGTTTCAAAAATTTAATTTCTATCTGATTTAATTTCTGAAGAAATCATTGATGTAAAATTTTATTTTACAAATGATAGGAAAGCTGTAAGAAGATAATTTTTTGTTATGAAAAATGCAGAACAAATTTATTTCGCTTTTTATAAAGTTTTATTTACCAGAAAAAAAAAACGTATTATAACCAAAATTATATAAATATTATTTCATAAATTCTAAAAAAACATGCTTTTCAACAATTTTGGAAATTGATCTTTAGAATTATTCGTATATGTGAAGAAAGGTTAAAGGCATTCGTTTTTGAAGATATTTCAATATTTAATAAAGTAAAGTTTATAATGTCAGGCGTTTCATCATTTATTATTAAGATATTAAAAAATATCGGAAATCTGTAATAAAAAGAATGGTTTTATGAAACTAATATATGTAAATTGCTAATTATAAAGTTACTTACATCAATGAACTACAATATGTTATAATTAACAAAAATAACAAGCAAGAATAAGAGATAATCCTTTAACAAACAAAATAACAATGATGATAACTATTATAGAAAATCTGTAAAAAAAAAAAAAAAATTTATTTTATTAAAATATCAAATGAATATTTATTAACCAATTAACTTACAATATAATATCAAAAGTAAAGGTATCATCTACCACAAAAAAAGCAAAAACGTAATGCATTAAATTGCATTTAGTTTGCAAAGTTTTTTATGGGCTATCCTATCTGACCGCTTGTCACATTCATCTTCCATCAGCACGTTGGCAAGACATTTGGAATTCTTGAAAAGTAAAACCCTAACCAAGAAGTCCAAATGCTGCAGGCTATGTTCTCTGCAGCCGCCATCTCCCGAATACCATTTCCTATAAACAGTGTTGGTTTTCTCAATAATTGCTTTCATAAGCAAAGTTTTTACAAAGTTTTTATTAAAGTAATACGAATACGGATAAGCCCATTGTCCTGAAGACTTATATTTTCGACTGTGCTGCAAGTGTAGATTTAAAAATTTTAAATATATGTACATGTTAAGTGTAAAACAGATTTTCTATTATAAAATTTGTATGTTTTTGTTGTCATTTTTATAAATACTATTTTGAGCTTACCAGGATTTATGTTGATGGATGTTTCATTAAACTGTTTTGCAGAAATACTAGATATTGGTATTCCTTTCGTCAATGGAATATTTAATGTTACTGCAATTGTATAATAAAAAAAAAATTTAATTATAAAATATGTATATTTTTGTTGTCACTGTTATTAATAAAATTTTTTACTTACCAGGATTTAGGTTTATTAATGGTTTACTAAAATGTCTTTCACATATTCTTGACATACATAGGTGTCACCAGCGTCAGTGGAATATCCAGAATACTACACCATTCTGCAATACTTTGAATGGGAAACCGGAACAATTTTAGATTTCCTTCGCATCCCATAATGCATTTCTTAGACATTTTTTTTTTTAAATTTCTTTCGCAAAATTTACAATAAATTAAAAGAAGTTTGACCTTTATATATCTAAAAAAAAACTTTATTTTTAAATTCACAATCTCATACAAAATTTTAAAAGTGTTTCATTTATTACCAACTGTATATATACTTTTCACCGTTTTTTAAATATACCTGTTATACCACAAAAACAAAACTTTTCACAATTCAGTTACACTTTTCCACAATATATTTGCAGATAATATTTAGTATAATTTTTATTTTTTTTTATTTGTTTATCTTCACAAAGAAAAATTCAGTTCAAATATTTAAATATTTTCATAAGTATTTTTGAAAGTCAGTTGTTTTTTTTTTCGAAATTATTTGATTAGTAACATTTTTTTTTACAGAGAGTTATATCGAATATTTATAAATATTCCAGAGAGTATTTCCAATATTAAAAAATTATTCCAGAAAATGCAGCTCATTTTACCCCATCTATTGTCTTGTTCATGAACTAAAACCATTATGCATCTTGCAATATCTTTATATTATATCTCTTTGTTTAAAATTAACGAAAAAGATTTGTGATTTTACTAAATACACCAATACACTTTTACATATACCACACAACGATTTTCCCTTACGCTGTTTTTGTGATTGTATTGTGAAATTGAATTTTACCCGCTCCCTGAGCGCATAGATGTTTACACATCAAAAAATGAAACTCCGAAGATGGGTCAATATTATTACGATTATCAGTAAAAGTAGTTTACCTACAAGTTCAGTTGATACTTATAAAAATCAATAATAAAAAAATAATCGCCCCTTTTCGAATGGGCGTGGCCGTTTCGGGCCAATTAAAGTTATTATATTTTCGATAACGACTTTTTTGGGTAAATCCTAATTATCTCGAAAAACTAAGGTCAAAATAAACAGACACAGACTTATAGCCAAGACTACAATCTTTCATTTGAGGTATCGCATAATTACCGAATTCGTTAAGGACGAAGTTATTAATCGTCTTTTTTTAATTTTTGAAAAAATTTTCTTTGTTCTTTACATAAAAAATTCGATAGGATATTCAATTGAAATTCAGTTTACATACTCGTATTGTTTCGATGAGATAGGTATTTTTTGAAATATTCGCAAAAAACAGGTTTATTTTTGAAACCACGCCCACCTACAGAAATTTGTAAAAAATAAATTAAAATTAAAATAAATTAAATAAAAATGTGTGGTGATTTAGTTTAATTTTTTTACATGTTTATTTAATTGATTTTAATTTTTTAAATTTATTTTCTACAAAACTGTTTTTCAAATTATTTTCTCCGGCACGCCTTCGCACAAATTACAATCAGCAACAACATGTGACATTATCTTTTGTTATATGGCATTGTAAAGTATGTCCCTCATGCCTTTAATATGGAACCTAGATTAGAATTATAGGTAAACAAATTTTGACGATACTAGACCAATATAGTGAGTTTATTTAAATGATTTTTTTTTATTTTTCGAGGCGTCATAATTCAGAACTATTAGAGCTAGAGGTTCTAAATTTTAAATATTTCAAATTTTTATTACATAGAACATTCATGCATTTTCGAAGAGAATGAGGTCTTTGTTTATTTAAAATAGAAGTTCCCAAAAGACAAAACTATGTTAAATGCTTTAAACTTATACTCGTAATTATAAAAAAAATCAAATAGTATACTGAGAAAACTATTATATGTATATCCTACAGTCGATAAGAAGTTATAACGAAAATAACGTAAGCAACTCCATGCATATTTCATGCAGGTTATATACTCCAATATGGGCATTTCCAATGTGGAGTGACGTGACATTTCTACGAAAAAACTTTAAAAAAAAATTTGAAAAAATTAGATTTTTAAAAATGTTTTTCTATAGATGTGTAGTAATTAAGTAGCACTATATTAATTGCAAAATCGACCCTAAGAATTTCAAGATATAAGAAAAATAAACGCTGACGTTACGTTACAAAAAACAGAAACGAGTTTTGACTTTGATTACAAAATTGCAAAACTCTGCAAATGGGCAAGACTTTTGCTTAAAACTTTTTTCGTAGGATTTGAAATTATATAAGTTTATTTTTCAAGTTATAAAATTTAGAAATCTTCTCTCGTTTTTTCTTTATTACATTTTATACATATTACATATTTATAGCTGAAAAAAAATTTAAGTGCAATATATTTTTTATTGTAATATGATTAGAAGAACAAGATAAGATTTAAAGATATATACTCATAGAAAATTAGATTATTATATTATATGCCTTATATTATAATACTTATAATAGGTGTATGCGAAAATGCAGTTTCAGCTGCTTGCATTTGCATGTTTTCGCTGCTTGATAAAAAATTAATTTGTTGTGTATCAGGTATTTTTTGGCAACTCTTTCCACTTTTCAATTAGCAAAGTAGAGAACTTGTCTACTTGCTCTGAGGAAATGTACATTAAATTAACTCCAACGATGTTTTTCGAGCACATTGATAAAATTAAAAGGTATTGCAAGGACCATATAATAAGAGAATGGTCAAACTGCTTTGGTATGCAATAAAACCGACACCGACTTAAGGTTTTTTTTATATACATGTTTCTTTTTTTTATCCATCAACATTTCTATAAATGTTGCTTTAAGATAAAATTTATAGGAAATACTATAAAGAATATATGTATGTATGTATGTATAAGTATATTATTTTAAGAATTTTTTTATTATATAAAAGAATGATTTTTGTGTAAATTTGTTTATCTAATCACTGTAAGGAATGAAAAAAAAAAATTATTAGTTACTTTATGAAATAATTTTTTGAAATTTTAAAGAAACATTTATAAAGAATTATTTAAAAAAATTTTATTATATAAAAGAATGCTGTTTGTGCAAGAATTCTTTTTTCTAATCATTGTAAGGAAAAATTAAAAAAAATGTTAAAAGATAAAAAAATTAAATCGTTTTAATAAAATTTATTTATAAAAAAAAAGAAAGTAAGCAAATATTCTTTTGGATTTGAACGTGGGTGAAAAAGTTTAACGGCTAGCGCTCTACGCACTCCGCCACAAACATGCTTTTAGACTTTTTGAAATTATTGTACTTATACATTTCTTAATATATAAAATATGTAAATGTTGCTCAAAATAGTTGTCAAACAAATAAACAACAATGGCGTTTACATACCAATCATCATAACCAGAGATACCATTAAGGAAAACATTTAAACCATTTTTGGTGTTTGCATACCAATCATCGTAACCAGAGATATCATTAAGAAAAACATGTAAACCATTTCTGGTGTTTCCATACCAATCATCGTAACCAATGATACCATTAGGAAGGAAATTTTAATAATTTTTTGTGTTTGTGTAGTCTGTGTTCACACAAGGCAATTTAATTTTTTCTTTAACTTAAATTTTTTTAACATAAATAGATTTTTCACTTTCAACCAATAATAAATTTTTTTACACAAACTAATAAAGTGAACTGTAAAAAATATAAGAATTTCAAAGCAAAAGAAAAAGAAAAGTTGCAGGAATAAATTTCTCTGCGTGAACATTAAATTAAGGCAACTTTAGAAGATAATTAAAAAAAAATGCCTTGCGTGAACCAAGACATATCAATCATCGTAACCAGTAAAACCACGAAGAAGAAAATTAAAAAAATTTTTGGTTTTTCCATAAAATAATATATATATTGTTTTTACTTAACGTAATTAACAATTGCTCGTAGGCTAGTGGTTAAAGTTCATGCCTTCGAATTCTCTTATGTTTTCTAGTTCAAATCGCAAAATTTTCAATTTTGTTAAATAAATAGCAAAGATATAAATTGAAAAATTTTAAATTATAACATTTTTATAATTTAAGCATGTTTGACAAATTTCACATAAGAAAAAAGAATCTTATATTTTAAAAAAATTTATGAATAAACTTTGCATTCAAGATTTTTTTAAATATTTTTCTTCTCTCAAACCTCTATAACTAGAGTTCTAATTAACGTAGGCTGTTGACATAGGTCTAAAAACACTCAGTGGATCAAGCTCCTTCTTTTGAGCTATTAACTGCTGGGTTTGAGGAAAGTTATGCGTGGAGAATCAACTTTACTTTTACTGTACGTTAACTTATCTTGGCATATTTTGGCATTACTGTACGTTAACTTCTTTTGGCAAATTCGTTGGGTTTGAGCAAAGTTATGCGTGGACAATCAACTTTACTTTTACTTTACGTTAACTTCTCTTGGCATATTTTGGCATTGCTGTACGTTAACTTCTCTTGGCAAATTTTGGTGTTATATTATAAAAATTAATATAATATAATGTTGCGGAGCAGCAGGGGTCCTCTAGTTATACCATTAAGGAGAAAATTTAAATCATTTTTGGTTTTTGCGTGCCAATCATCGTAACCAGTAAAACCACGAAGAAGAAAATTTAAAAAATTTTTGGTTTTTGCATAAAATAATATATATGTTGTTTTTACTTAATGTAATTAACAATTGCTCGTAGGCTAGTGGTTAAAGTTCATGCCTTCGAGTTCTCTTCTGTTTTCTAGTTCAAATCCCAGAATTTTCAATTTTGTTAAATAAATAGAAAAGATATAAATTGAAAAATTTATTGGCCACAATTATAATTGCTGGTATTTCCGTTTTATTTTCAGATTCTACAATAAAAATATTATTAAATTTATATGAAAATATTAATAATTTTATTAATTTTATCTTACCAAAATTGACTGCATAAACAAATTTCTCTTCGTGAACATTAAGGCAACTTTAAAAGATAATTTTAAAAAAAATGCCTTGCGTGAACCGAGACATACCAATCATCGTAACCAATGATACCATTAAGAAGGAAATTTTAATAATTTTTTGTGTTTGTGTAGTCTGTGTTCACACAAGGCAATTTAATTTTTTGTTTCTTTAACTTAATTTTTAACATAAATAGATTTTTCACTTTGAATCAATAATACATTCTTGTTACACAAACTAATAAAGTGAACTGTAAAATATGTAAGAATTTCAAAGCAAAAGAAAAAGAAAAGTTGCAGAAATAAATTTCTCTGCGTGAACATTAAATTAAGGCAACTTTAGAAGATAATTAAAAAAATGCCTTGCGTGAACCAAGACATATCAATTATCGTAACCAGTAAAACCACGAAGAAGAGAATTTAAAAAATTTTTGGTTTTTCCATAAAATAATATATATATATTGTTTTTACTTAACGTAATTAACAATTGCTCGTGGGCTAGTGGTTAAAGTTCATGCCTTCGAATTCTCTTATGTTTTCTAGTTCAAATCCCAAAATTTTCAATTTAGTTAAATAAATAGAAAAGATAAAAATTTTAAATTATAACATTTTTGAACGATTTTTGTAATTTAAGCATGTTTGACAAATTTCATATAAGAAAAAAGAATATAATATTAAATTTGGCAAAAAAAAACCTCAAATTGGTAAAAAAAAAATTACACGTTCAATATATATTGACCACGATCCAAGTATCACAATATTATTGAACCTGTAGCATGCAATATTGATGTATCACGATCCATATCGCAGAATAGCCTGATTTTCTGAAATCGAGATCGTGGGTTGCGATTCACGCGATATATATTGCACGTGTAGCACACTTCATGATATCAATTCGCGATACGTCAGTAAAAACGATACGTCAGTGAAACGTGTTATCAATTTACGATACGACAGCAGGAAGGAAAAGTAATAAAGGAAAAGTAATAAAATAAAAAATCAGTGAAAATAAATTCAGTAAAAAAGAAAAACATTGATAATGGAAGAAAAAAATGAAAACGAGTTTGTGTTGCCGGTAGAAGTGGAGCTAACAACGGAAAATAGCTTCTACGAAACTTTATTTTTAATTTGGCAGCATTGCATTATGGGACTAGTCGTCTAAAGTTTATTCCGACAAAATAAAAAGAGCGGATGCATACCAAAAACTACTAAAATTTTTTAAGAAAATTAAGCCCACTGCTACCGTCGACGATGTTCGAAAAAAAAAATAAATTCATTGAGGTCGAATTACCGAAAGGAGCTGAAACGAATTGTTGACTTGAAACGTTCCGTCCAATTTGACGACTCCTCTTTCTCGTCTATTAACCATTTGTACCATTATCATCGGAGCCAAATATTTTCACATCCACATCTGGTTTTGTGTCTCAATCCAAAGCACAACTGAAGACATTAAATCACTATTTTCTAATTTTAATGGGGAATGAAAGCATGTTTCTGTTCAAAAAAATTATTAAAACTTACTTTAATTTAATCTTATATACTTTTATATAATCTTAACTATTAATAAAAATAAAAAATTATTAAAACAAAATTAAGTTTTTCTTTTAAGTCGATTTAACGATGTCCGTCCGTCTGTGTGTCCATGAAAACCTTGTAATCAAACTACAGGTCGCAAATATGAATATATTTTGATGAAATTTGAACATAAACTTTTAACAACCATGAAGGCTGTTGAAATCGGGTGCCTGTTCATACCTAGTCCCACTATAAATAACCCCTATGGCATAAGATCCAAAATATAAGTGGCGTATGAAATGCCCCACTCACAGGTAGAAGTTTCATACGTCTTATTTTTAAAGCTTTGGAATTTATCTCTAAAAATTCTAAAGCTTCCAGGTTTCCGGCTATAACTTTGCAATGAGGGTACATATAATTTGCTACTCCGCAATATGGTTTCTCTACACCTTTATCAACACACCACTGTTGGGCTTTAGCACATGCGGCACCAATCTCTGTATCAGGAGCATATAAAACCATAGCCATGCCGCCGCCAGCCTTATCACAAGCCATTTGCATGGCATTAGCCTCTTATTTGTACCAACTTTAGTGCTTTGTGAAAGGGCAAGACACCAGCAAATACAAGAGCTGTTAATTCTCCTAAACTAAAGACGGCTGTTGCCACACAACTATCAATGGCTTTAGGACGTTCTTCTTTCAATTTTTCCAAAGCGGCTAAAGATGAAACCATTACCGCCGGTTGTGCGTACTCTGTTCGATTCAGTTTTTCTCTTGGACCTTCTAAACACAACTTTAAAAGATCAAACCCCAAAACGTCATTAAAAATAGCTGATTTTGGCTGGTCTGTTCACGAACCCAATTCTATGCGTACGACTTTGTGTGGTACTTTAGATTATTACTAGCAGTTTATAATCAACTTTAATGATTTAATAAAAATTTAATAAAAAGAAAGTATAAAAAGTATAAGTTTGTTCGTAATTATTTACTAAAAATACGAGTTTCAATTTTTTGGTGCATGTTTTGTGGTTCATGGGTGTTAGATGGTTGATTTTAAATTTTCTGCAGATATGGCAACATTTTCGTTTCACAGAACACCTTTCTTTTTATGTTAAGTAACGGCCATTTTCGGAAAGCAAAAAAAAAATTGAATTTTCTTCTCAAAATTAAATTAATTAAAAAAAAAATGGAAAAAATTTAAAATGGCCTCGCCCATGGACGTTCCAATTTATTCAACTATACAAAACCAATGCCTGTCTGTGGAATACTGCCTCACAGATTATTTTGTTAACAAAGCTAGGATGGACGCCAACGAAATTCTGTTGGGAAAAATGAAGGAATTGTCGGAAGCGGCAACATTAGACGATGTCCGGAACAAAATAAAAGGTCTAAGGAAAAGGTACTTACGCGATTTATGTGGAGTAAGAACTTCAAGCAGGAAGCCCACCTCATTTTATTATGAAGCCATTTCATTTTTAGAGCCCTTTGTTAAATGTAAGTTAAAAAAAAAATTTTATATTGTTATTAATTTCTTTTTTTTTTCCACAGTAAACATTTGTGACGGTGATCTGTTTTGCTCTGCACTGTAGCAAAAGAATTTCTGTTACAAGCAGAATAAGAAAGGAGAAAAAAAAATAATAACCTTGATCTTGAAATTATTTTCAAGTTCAAGTATGTACATATAAACAACACCTTATATGGTAATATGTTGATGGCATTTTTTTTTTTTGGCAAACTGATTTATGGCGTTTTTTTCTCTTCATTGACCATAAAAAAAAAACTAAACCTGATATTTGCATAGAAAACTTAACTATGTATTGAAACGTAAACCCAAATAAACTGTACTAACCATATACTACTAGTGACACCACCCTCATCCTTCCTGGGCAGCAGCTTCATCGGTACCTCATCGGAATGCAACACCAGCGATATGGCGATATGAAAGTTGTGCAAAAAAATTAAAAGTGAGCTAATATTAAAATTGTTCTACTATTAAAAATTTTTTCTACTATTAAAATTTTTATTAAAATTTAAAAATTTTCCTAAAAATTAAAAATGGTCCTAAAATTAAATAGTGCTAAAAGTCAACTTTTGTTAAAACTAAAAATTTCATAAATTAAAATAATTTTCCTAAATATGGATAAAATTAAGCTAAATTTAAAAATTCTCCTAAAATTAAAATTATGCTATACTTTAAAATTTTTCTAAAATTAACATTTCCCTAAAATTAAATTTTGCTAGAAATAAAAATTTAAAATTAACCTAAATTTAAAATCATAGAAATTTAAGAGATTTTTTTTTAAGATTTTTCTAATTAGAATGTAAAAGTTTTCTAAATGTGAGGTTTTCTAATTAAACCAAATTTTTGTCATTAAAATTTGCTAAGTGTAAGATATTCTAAATATAAAAATTTACCTAAATACAAAATTTTTCTAAAATTACATAAAAAAGTTTTCTAATTATAAAATTTAAATAAATATATAATTTTCGAAATGTCAAAATTCGCAAAATATAAAATATTCGAAATATAAAAATTTTTTCTAAATATAAATTTAAACTAAAATTTAACTAAAAATTTTCTAAATTAAGAACTTGGCTAAATATAAAATTAATCTAAAAATTTTCCTAAATAAAAATAAAATTGAGCTAAAATTAAAAATTATAATAAGAAATATAATTTAGCTAAAAATAAAATTTGGCTAAAATTTTCCTAAAACAGAATTTTGCTAAAATTTAAAATTCTTCGAAAATTAAAATTGAACTATATTTAAAAAATTTCCTAAAATTAAAATTTCCCTAAAAATTAAATTTTGCTAAACTTAATTTAAAATAACCTTAAAATGAAGGTTCAATAAAACTTTTTTAAATCCAATGTAGAAAACCAAACCAAACCAAACTCTTATTGCTGTGGGTTACCTCCAATTAAGATGGAGTCGAGGTAACATGGTAGGGAGGGCAAAAGGGGCAGAACACCTCGTCCCCAATCCCAAGGTAAGTATGGCCATCCGTCCCATTTAGCGTCCGTTTGTTTTGACAGTTGTTTTTTTAAATCGCACGTGAAAATCTGTAGTGCGGTTTCCCTGGGCCTGAACAAGACCCCACCCATCCGGCGAGCTAGGCCCCTACGCCAGCACGTGCGACCAGCAAAGGCTCAGGGAAACGGAAGCGGATCTTCCACCAACGCCGCACCATTACACATTGATCATGAAAAACAAAGAAAAAAAAGACGAAAAAATATAAGTGTTAATGGGGATGCACCAAGTCCAAAACGGCTGAAAGAAAATTCAAACACAGACACCGTCATCCAGGAAAATTTAAGTATGTAAATTTCTTTGTATAACTTTTTTTTTAGGTTATTTTCGTTATTAAAATTATAATAATTTAATTTCTAATTTCTTAGATGAGCTCTTGTCGGAAACTTTTTGCAATGTGGAATCTGCAGCCGGTGCAAAAGATTTGAATGGACTGCAGAACGTCGTGATTCAAGAATCAATTTATTGTGAAACGCGACGTTCTTCATTTCATTAAAATTTTTTGGAATCTGCTGCAGATTCCATTATTATCACTGAAATTTCCCAACCACACACCATAGCTGATAGAATTGAGCCGCTTGCACCAGTCATTCCTAAATCTGTTGGAAATTCAGTAGAGAAAGCAATTAATGGTACTGAAATGAAGGCCACAGCTGGTGCAGCAATTGGTGATTCAGCTACAATTGCGACGGAAATCGCGACACAAATTGAGAAAAAAATTTGTAATAAAGTTGCTTTACTATACAGAACTTCACCCCAAAATGGGGAAGCTGTGGATCATCATGATGTCTTCGCGGTTTATGTCGCCTCTAAAATAAGAGGATTACCATTAGAACAACAAAACCTCCTCGAAGAAGAAATTATGAAGGCAATATTTATATTTTACAGAAAAAAATATCTTATATCAAAAAGAATATTCTTTTCCTTATGTTTCTTTTTTTATTATATATTATTATAATATCTGTTACATTTAATTATTTTCATAACTTTGTACATATCCTGCTAAAAATTTGTGTTTGTTTTGTTAATAAATTGTTAACATCATTACTCGTTTAAAGAAATTTTCATTCCTCCATGAACCAAATACCACAATACATGAACCAAAAAATTTAAAATCAACCATCTACCAAATACCACAATACATGAACCAAAAAATGTAAAATCAACCATCTAACACCCATGAACAAGGACCATATAATAAGAGGATGGTCAAACTGCTTGGTATGCAGTAAAACCGACACCGACTTAAGGTTTTTTTATATACATGTTTATTTTGTTTTATCCATCAACATTTCTACAAATGTTGCTTTAAGATAAAATTTATTGGAAATACTATAAAGAATATATTTATGTATGTATATGTATGTATATTATTTTAAGAATTTTTTTATTATATAAAAGAATGATTTTTGTGTAAATTTGTTTTTTATCTAATCACTGTAAGGAATGAAAAAAAAATTATTAGTTACTTTATGAAATAATTTTTTAATATTTTAAAGAAACATTTATAAGGAATGTATGTATTATTTAAAAAATTTTGATTATATAAAAGAATGATGTTTGTGTAAGAATTCTTTTTTCTAATCATTGTAAGGAAAAAAAATGTAAAAAGTTAAAAAAATTAATCGTTTTAATAAAATTTATTTATAAAAAAAAAGAAATAAGCAAATATTCTTCTTTTGGATTTGAACATGGGTGAAAAAGTTTAACGGCTAGCGCTCTACGCACACGGCCACAAACATGCTTGTAGATTTTTTCAAATTATTTTACTTATACATTTCTTATTATATAAAATATGTAAATGTTGCTCAAAATAGTTGTCAAACAAATAAACACCAATGGCGTTTGCATACCAATCATCATAACCAGTGATACCATTAAGAAAAACATATAAACCATTTTTGGTGTTTCCATACCAATCATCGTAACCAATGATACCATTAAGAAGAAAATTTTAATAATTTTTTGTGTTTGTGTAGTCTGTGTTCACACAAGGCAATTTAATTTTTTCTTTAACTTAAATTTTTTTAACATAAATAGATTTTTCACTTTGAACCAATAATAAATTCATTTTACACAAACTAATAAAGTGAACTGTAAAAAATGTAAGAATTTCAAAGCAAAAGAAAAAGAAAAGTTCCAGAAATAAATTTCTCTGCGCGAACATTAAGGCAACTTTAGAAGATAATTAAAAAAAAATGCCTTGCGTGAACCGAGACATATCAATCATCGTAACCAGTAGAACCACGAAGAAGAAAATTTAAAAAATTTTTGATTTTTCCATAAAATAATATATATATATTGTTTTTACTTAACGTAATTAACAATTGCTCGTAGGCTAGTGGTTAAAGTTCATGCCTTCGAATTCTTTTATGTTTTCTAGTTCAAATCCCAAAATTTTCAATTTTGTCAAATAAATAGAAAAGATATAAATTGAAAAATTTTCAACGATTTTTGTAATTTAAGCATGTTTGACAAATTTCATATAAGAAAATAGAATATAATTTGGCAAAAAAAAAAAACTCAAATTGGTAAAAAAAATTAAAAATTAATTTTTTTTGGGTTTTTAGAATTTTATTTTTGAATAAAATATCAATTTCAATTTAAATGTTCTCAATTTTGCTTGATAATGAAATAATATAAAATTGTGTATAATATATAAGAAATAGCTTACAAATTACAAACATACAATTACAAAAATTATATAGGTGATTAATTATTATTACATTTAATACTTATATTTATATTTTTAATTTTTTAGAATATAATATTAGGCCCAATTTGTATTATATATTTACATTATTGCATTTTTATATTAAATAATTTATCATAATTTTTCAAATAATATACAAAAAACTACATATTTAATATTTAAATTATTAAGAGTAGAATGTTTTGACTATCTATGTAATTAAAAAACAGAACGTATCATTTTTAAAAGTTCTAAAACATATTCACTTTACACAATTATGCATATTTTAAAAAGTCGCCCTGTCAATAAAGGCGATGCATTTAATGACTATTTGAAAAATAAGAAGAAGAAAAACAAAACCAAAATTGCTGCCTTATTCGCATAGTTATATAAAAGTGTTTATATTGCGATAAAAGTGATTTATAGTGTTTACCGCTTTATTTAAATAATTATTGTAGTTAAACCGCTATCCAATAATAAAACACTGAGCTGTTGTTTGTTGAAGTTGCCAATTAATCATCGTATTGTGTGTGAGAACATGACTACAATTTAGAACCACTACAATATAGAAACAGAAAAAAATATTATAATATAACTAATAAAAAAAAGTATTTATAATTTGAAATTAAAGAAAATAAAATGACAAGAATACAATTACAAAATTTTATTTTAACATATGTGAAAAATGAATGTTTATGGAAAAATACTAATCCCGACTTCAATAACAAAAAAAAAGGAATGTAGCAATTGATGAATTAATAGAACTCCTCAAGCCGTTTAATCAATCTGCAGACAAAAAAAGTGTAATGCTAAAGATTAGTCGTAAGTGTACAACTTGTTATACTTTATTTTTATAATTATAGTAATTTCATTTAATAATTTATAGCTTTAACATCTGTGTTCGAAGGGAAACGAATAAAGCCAAGAAAAATCCGTAACATAAAATTAATTTATGGTATTACATTTTGATGAAAAAAACGATAAATTCAAAGGATGACAGTGAGGAAGAATATAATGATTTTTTACCAATTTCCCCCAAAAAAATAAAAATTGAAAACCAGAAAGAAGTATTAAAATTTTTTAATATTACTACACGTACTTTATATAAATTAATAAATTTTTTTATTACAGCAACAAAATATTAATCGGTTAGAAATTTTAAAAAATGTGGAAGTACAAAACCACCAGAAAGTAAGTATTAAAAAAAAATTATTTCACATATTTTGTATTAATTAATTTTTTTACAGCATCAAAATAATACTTTGGAATATAAAACAAATTTTGAAGTACAAAACCGCCAGGAAGTAAGTATTACACATCTTTTATATTACTGCTGATATTAATTTTATTTTTTACAGCATCAGAATATTAATACTTTGGAAAATAAAACAAATTTTGAAGTACAAAACCACCAGGAAGTAAGTATTACACATCTTTTATATTACTGCTGATATTAATTTTATTTTTTTACAGCATCAGAAAATTAATAATTTGGAATACAAAATAAATATTGAAGTGCAAAACCACCAGGAAGTAAGTATTACACATCTATTATATTACTGCTGATATTAATTTTATTTTTTACAGCATCAGAATATTAATAATTTGGAACAAAAACAAAATTTTGAAATACAAAACCACCAGGAAGTAAGTATTACACATCTTTTATATTACTGCTGATATTAATTTTATTTATTTTACAGCATCAAAATATAAGGAATATAACCAGCAACCAAAAAATAACAAAAACACAAAATACTACACAAAACAAAAATACGGCATCAAAGCAAATAGTGGTAAATAATTTTAAACATTTTTATTTAGGTCAGATTTTTGACGAGTTCGATGCGTTCACTCTAGCAGCTTGTTTTGACTTGTCTGAAATGACTCCAGAACAATGTGCTAAAGCAACAAAATTAATAAATGAAATTCTTGCAAAAGGACTTAGGGATGAATTATAATTAATTTTTTTGGATATTATCGTTTTTTTAATTTGTTACTTTAGCACAATACCTATTAAATATATGTATATTAGTTTTTTAAATGAAATTATTTCAATTCAACTTAATTGCAATTTCATATTTATCCTTTTTTAAATTTATTCATTAATATACAAATTTTTTTTAAATAATAATTTTGAAATAAGTAATTTCAATTTTATAATTTTTTATACGTTAGTTTCAAATCATATATTACATATGTATATAATTTTTTTAATTATAATTATTTCAATTAAACTTAATTTAAATATCATAATTATAATTTTTTAAATTTATTCATTAATAAAAACATTTTTTTAAATAAAATTTTTTTTTAATTAGTAAATTAAATTAAATAATTTTTTATGCTTTAGTTTTAAATCAGAAATATATGGTTACATATGTTTTTTATATTGTAATAAATTTGTGAAATATAACCTTGTTTTAAATAACATGAAACATGAGAGAAATAAAAAAATTTTAATTATACATAAAATCCCTTAAATTAATATTATTTAAAAATTGTGAAGATAACCAATTACACACATATGATGTGGTTTATGAAATAATTGTAAATTTATTTTATATCTGGAATGAAAGAAACAAAAAATAATTAATATCATATATTTGCAGTACTATAAAAGAATTATATTACTCACCGATGTGATTTATAAAATAATTATGATGGCATTTATCCATTAAAATTTTAAATTCATATTACTGAAAAATTCTGAAGATAAATTAACCAATTTCATACATATGACATGACAATGGATGAATTCGATAAATATTTAAACGTAATATTCCAATCAAAAGAAATCTAAATGCCAATTGGGCAATGCTTTCGCAAATGGAATGAAAAATGCGCAGTGCAGCAAAGGTATTACATAAAATCAATTATGGACTTACAAAGAAAAGTAAGCCAATTAAATACCGAAATAGATGTACTGAAAAAGAATATTGAGAATAAGAACAGTGAAGAAATAATTCCTAGCGAAAAAGCCAGCAAGGAAAGTATATGTTTTGCTAAAATGATGGTATCCGGCAAACAGGTATACACAAATGAAGATAAGAATATTGCGCGAAACATAGAATATATATATTTCTTCAAAGGCATATGGTTTTATGAAGGACTCTTTAAATTTTCAATTACCGTCAAAAACTTCTCTCCGCAATTGGCGCACAATTAAATACGTTAGGTCAGGAATGGATACCTACGTAATTGGTAATCTTGGAAATATGGCCAGAAATTTAAAGGACTGCCAAAAGATGTGTGTCTACCTCCTAGATGAGGTAACGATCAACAAAGCCATTATATTTGCAAGCTAGAAGATAAAATGAATTTAGTTAATATTTAATATGTTTTGGAATATTAAAATGTATTAATTACCGATTTAATTTACTGAATTTTTTGGTAGTGTTATATTTTTTTGAATCAGACATACGAATAGCTTCTTTTTTGTCATTATAAAATTTGCAATTTTTATATAATAAAACTGTTATATAAGAATTCAGCAACTCTTTTCGATAAACTGAACAAGGGCCATCCTCATCGAACCACTTGAAGTATAGTGATGATTTCATAACTCTTTCAATATGAGCTATTATTACCTATTGTATATTCATAATTAATAAAAGAAATGTTATTAACATTAGAAAAGAAATATTACTTTGCGTAAGTTGATTATTTGGTAGTTCTCTTGGAAAAATTTTTTGTACAACATAAAGAAGTATCCACATATTTTGTCATAAAATTTTGAGGGTACTACAACGCTATCAATGTTGAAGGCCTTATATTTAAAAAAAAATGTTAGCTTCATCAGCGGGTGCTGTTGCCATTGCAATGCACTTTTTGCACTTACTTTTTTTTTTAATTTTGAAATACAGTGTAACCTGCGTAATATATAATATTAAATAATATTATTTATTATATAACGTAATAAGACATTACCATTGTAATAAGGTAGAACTTGGGCTTCATGTGACGTCAGTGCTGAGATTTCTTCGTTGTCATTGTCAGCGTCAGTCAGGTCAATGTTAATATTCAAGTAATTTTCAAAAAGAGCCAACTGTGAAGATTAATCCTGTGACTCTTCAGTGGCGTTTAACCACTGAAGCATCACATCATCATCTTCACAATTATTATTAGATAAGTTGTACTTAAATGAAATAATTTTCATTGATATCAAACGTGCTAAAATATACTGCAGTTCATTGATCGATGGGTTGGTGTTACAACCACCCTTCGACCGTATTTTGAAAAACAGATTTCCAAGTGCATCTTGATTAAATTTACCGAACAAAATATAATCAATGTTGGGGTATTTTTCAAATAAATGTTGACTCATGTCAATAAAACTTTGTAAAGTTAAAATAAACCCATTTATACATTTATTTCTATTTTGTCCTTTAAAGTTAAACGATTCCAGATATTCAATGATATTTAAAATAAGCGCAACTTTTTCATAATTGCCTCTATTGATGGCCTTCGGTCAGGGTTCTTGTCTTTTATTAATTTTGAGTTCAAAATGTCGAATATTTTATTGAAATTTTCAATAAAATACACTGTCCCGGGTACTAGTTTCATTAACGTCTCGTCGAAACCCTTATTTTCTGCAATTGTTTTTATAGCAGCGGCTACACTTTTGCTTAGTAATTGTGTGGCTGTGGAAACCTAAATTTTGAAATATTAATATAATGCTCATGGACATTCCTTTACTTATCTTACCTTCATTTTTTGTAAATTATTTGGATAAACGTGTTCGTGTTTTAGCTTTGGCATCATCCTGATGTTGTTGCTTTTCGAGTCAATATCGAATGCTGCCCGTATTACTCTAATACTAGCTACCCCATTGCTTGTTTCAACGTCGTGAACCAATAACGTGTTTCTAATAGACTTTATCAAATGAAAGTAGTCATACATTACGAAGACTTTTCGAGGGTTCGGCGATACAAAGAAATTTTTTTGTTTCGTAATTCCTAACTCTTTAACAGCGCTTATGTTGTTCTGACCTTGGTCCATAACGACACTTGAAACAATCAGGCCAACATTTTCAGCCACAGCAATATTTTCAAAAATAAGGTTCTTCAATATATTTCCTGTATTTAAAAAAAAAAAAATTTTATATAAAACACAAAATTAGTTACCTCTCAATAAATCAGATGTTGCGTAATAGCTAAGGCCATACTTCCACTTAGCAAAGACACCTTTCACCATGAAGACTAAGGCTTTCGTAGCAACTTCTTTTGTCCGTTGCCCATTACAGAAATCAACAAGGCCATCTATTCTGTCGTTTGCCTTGTTATAGACCAACCCTTTGTTGATCGTTACCTCATCTAGGAGGAGGACACACTCCTTTTGGTGGTTCTTTAAATTTGATAGCTATAACCTTAGCATTTTTGAAATGGTTGGGGAAATAGTTGAGTTTGATGCAGCTGTTAAATATTAAAACCAGTAATTTTAGAGCTTTGAGTGGTAGTTTCTTTAAGAGCAGGTTGGGAACATTATCAAAACCAGGAGATTTTGAGGGACAAGGCCCTATTACATTTATATAAACAGTTATTTTTCTCGAAAGGATGATTTTCGCCGATTTGAGTGATGTATACTATCATATTCTACCAAAAAATCTCTATTTCTCTAACACTGCTTTTTAAAAAGATATTAATATAAATATTCTGACCTAAGTCGTAATGACGCCCCATTACATTTATATAAAAAGCTATTTTTCTCAAAATCATAATTTTATAGTTAGGCGGTTATTGCTTGTGACCACAGATATTAAATCATATAAAGGTTTTTCCTCCCATTTTCATTTAAAAATCATTAAAAAATAAAATAAAAACTATTTAATATCTATATGTAAAGATAAGATCTTATATGTAAATCTCAAATTTGTTAAAATATGTAAATAAAGGAAGAATATATAATTGAAAATATTATAAACTAATACAAATTTTAAATTAATGGAAAAAATTGTATGAAATTAGATATATTAAAAAAATTAAAGTTGACTCATTTTTCCTTTATATAAAACACTTCTGCTAATTTAATTATTGCTTTCGTGTACTGGTCTTTGTTCATTTTACGCAACGATGACGCAAAAAAAAACATAAAACATATCATGTTTTTTGCTATCAGTTGATTGTGGCATTACATGATAAGTAGGTGGATTATTGTCCACAATTATAATTGGTGGTATTTCCGTTTTATTTTCAGATTCTACAATAAAAATATTGTTATTAAATATATATTAAAATATAAATAATTTAACTAATTTTATCTTACCAAAATTGACTGCATCATAATTTGAAGTTTCTTCCTTGTACGTTCCAGAAGGAGGAGTAATTTCTGAAATTAAATAAAATTTAATATTTTATGTAAGAATATTAAATATCTTATCAAACCAAATTCATCAAAATTTAAATTTATATTTGAATTTATATTTGGGTTTACGGCAGGAGGAATCAATTCTGAAATTAAATAAAATTTAATATTTTATGTAATAATAACATTAAATATTTAATCTTACCACATTCATCAAATCTAAAATTTCCATCTAAATTTCCATTACTTTTAACGGCACCAGTAAGAATATCTGAAATTAAATTAGTTTAAATACTTAACTCAAGTGTATTTAAATAAAATTATTTTGTGTTATTTGTAAACTGAATGAATTTCATACTTACCAAAATCACTTTTCTCACATTGAGAGGTACCTTTTTTAAAATGTTTGTAGGAGGAAAAGGAAGCAACACTCTCTTCCTCAAAGGTAAATTTGTCTACATATATTTTTTTTTTTTTCAATTTTTCTTCCGAGGGAATTAAATTTTTTGATGTACCAATATGGAGTTATATAATTTTCATTTTTTAATTTTTTCGCCTCCTTCCTCCGGCAACTATTTATTATGGTTGTCAAAAGTTCTCCAACTTTAACAGTTGTGGCATCTGCATCCACTTCCACTTTTTTTTTATATATTCACAGTATCGCCACGCACATTTTTTTTTGTGTAGTCTTTATTTGTGGCGTCCCACAAACACGGGAATGATTTTAAAAAAATAAAAAATTCTTTCATCCACTCCTGGTCGTACTTTTCAGTAAAATCGTTCATTTGTACACCGTCTTTTAAATTTAAAATTATAAATAATTTTTTGGACAATATTTTTATTTAAAAATGATTTTTTTTTAACACTGCAATTTTGTAATTTTGTTTTATGGTTTCGGTTTTCTTCTTCTTGTTTTTCAAATTGACATTAAATGCATCGCCTTTAAAAAAAACCTTTAAAGTGAATATGTTTTAACTTAAAACTTTTAAAAATTGATACGTTCTGTTTTTAAATTAGATAGTCAAAACATTCTACTCTTAATAATTTAAATATTAATTATGTAGGTTTTTGTATATACATAATTTGAAAAATTATGATAAATTATTTAATATAAAAAGATTAAATCTAATAATGCAATAATGTAAATATATCTATATATAAATAGGCAAGTGAAAAAAGAACCATTTTAACTGCCTTAAACTCAACCTATTCGCTTAATTTTTTTTTTTTTTTTGTTTGATAGATTGTCAATAGGAGCAATGCAGAATGTATTTTTGTTCTACATTTTTGTGTTTAAGATAGGTAAAACCAGTTAAGCCATGATCTCTCTTTCGATAATACATTTTATTAGAAATGAATAAAATTATGACATTTAAGCTGAGCGGTTTTGTATTATTGAAAATTTTGGGATTTGAACTAGAAAACATAAGAGAATTCGAAGGCATGAACTTTAACCACTAGCCTACGAGCAATTATGAATTACGTTAAGTAAAAACAATATATATATTATTTTATGGAAAAACCAAAAACTTTTTAAATTTTCTTCTTCGTGGTTTTACTGGTTACGATGATTGATATGTCTCGTTTACGCAAGGCATTATTTTTTTAATTATCTTCTAAAGTTGCCTTAATTTAATGTTCACGCAGAGAAATTTATTTCTGCAACTTTTCTTTTTCTTTTGCTTTGAAATTCTTACATTTTTTACAGTTCACTTTATTAGTTTGTGTAAAAAGAATTTATTATTGGTTCAAAGTGAAAAATCTATTTATGTTAAAAAAATTTAAGTTAAAGAAAAAATTAAATTCCCTTGTGTGAACACAGACTACATAAACACAAAAAACTTTTAAAATTTCCTTCTTAATGGTATCATTGGTTACGATGATTGGTATGGAAACACCAGAAATGGTTTACATGTTTTTCTTAATGGTATCTCTGGTTACGATGATTGGTATGCAAACGCCATTGTTGTTTATTTGTTTGACAACTATTTTACATATTTTATATAAGAAATGTATAAGTAAAATAATTTGAAAAAGTCTAGAAGCATGTTTGTGGTCGAGTACGTAGAGCGCTAGCCATTAAACTTTTTCACCCCACGTTCAAATCCAAAAGAAGAATATTTGCTTATTTTCTTTTTTTTTATAAATAAATTTCATTAAAACGATTTAATTTTTTTATCTTTTAACATTTTTTTTAATTTTTCCTTACAATGATTAGAAAAAAGAATTCTTGCACAAAAATCATTCTTTTATATAATAAAATTTTTTTAAATAATTCCTTATAAATGTTTCTTTAAAATTTCAAAAAATTATTTCATAAAGTAACTAATAATTTTTTTTTATTTTTTTATTCCTTACAGAACAAATTTATACAAAAATCATTCTTTTATATAATAAAAAAATTCTTAAAATAATATACATAAATATACATACATACATATATTCTTTATAGTATTTCCTATAAATGTTATCTTAAAGCAACATTTGTAGAAATGTTGATGGATAAAAAATAGAAACATGTATATAAAAAACCTTAAGTCGGTGTCGGTTTTACTGCATACCAAAGCAGTTTGACCATCCTCTTATTATATGGTCCTTGACCAAGGCGAATAGATTGTTGCGGTTGTGTGTCAACTAAAAATCCATCAAAGAATTTTAAAATTCTGGCAACATATATAATGAAAGTGTATGTGCCGATACACTTCAACATCAAATACTATAATTCGGTGGTCTTCGGTAGTGTATTATTTTACAAATTCATTCGTTGGACACAATATTTGGATACAAATCTACGCGGAGTTGTGAATAATGTCATTAAAGATAATTCATATTACGCACATTCCGAAAATATTTTGTTAGCGATGTTATTTGATGATAAAAAAGAGACACGAAACATCGCAATCAAGAAAATTGTACACTACCGAAGAAATCTGTATGACCCGGCACATCTTAGTTTATCAAAAACCTTTGATAAACTTCAATTGTACAGATTATACGAATATGATTGATGTAAAGATGATTTTTTATTCGAACCACAGTTTACGCATACCATTCCGTATGATCATTTGGAAAAATATTTAGAATACGATGATCCACCATTGCCTGATCCAAGAATTCCGGTACACATACAAGCAACAGAAAGACATGTTCAATTGCTGGCTAGCGTTTCTAAACGTGTTTTAGAAAAAAAACCAAACAGTGTTATGGCAGTTACATCAGAAAGCCGTGCAAAATACCCCAGACTTGAAAGCAAGAAAGACTTTCAGAAATAACTTATTTCGCTTTTCTTCCACTAAATTAATTTTTTGTTTCTTTTAAACATGTTCTTATTTTTTATGTTGAATTGAAAAAAATAAAATAAAGATCAATTTTAACGAAAAACTAAATAGTTAAAATATGCAAGAAACGCCCTCTGGCGGTGGTCGTAGGTAAAAATAAAGATCAGAAATGAATTTCTCGACCCCAAAAACCCCCCATATACACATAAAAAAGATAATATAACGATGAATAAAAAATCGAATTTTGAATCAAAATGATGTTATAGGGAAAAAATAATTTTTTGAAAAGTGGGAGACTCGAAAATCGAGATAGACCTATGGTTCCTTCACCAAAGTTGCTTAGAATTGTCCATAGAATCATCCTAGGGGGCGGCTCTAATCGAATTTTTCGGCTCCATACAAATTGGCCCGCCCTAATACATATATATTTATTTTTTCAATATAAAACTAAAAATAAATATTTTTTAATTTTTAAAATTTGATCAAAGGGTTAAAATAATAATGCACCTTGCCCAGACCTTTAGTTGAACCTGAAATAGTACATATGATGGATGCACTGTTTCATTGCAATTTAATGCACTGGACAACACCAACGACTGCTTTAGGTTAGAGCTTCTAGCATATTGTCAAAATTTGTATATCTTACTGAGAAATTTTTCCACCTGGCCGACTAATTCTATGCTATTAACCGTAACATAACGAAACTTTTTTTTAAATTTTTTCTCCTTAGTTTATCTTAATCGCCGCATTTCGTATCGAGTAATATCAATCGAAATGTCATATTTTAGTTTGTTTAAAGAAGGCGGAAAAACGTGAGACCTCGTTTCACCTTTAATCTTAATCAGGGGCTATAATTCGTTAACATAGTAAAATTATTCTTAAAATTTTATTTTGTAATATAAAAAAATTATTTTGATCGAAAATTTTCGATAAGCATGCAACGATTATGTCCCTGATGATAACAAAAACTGTTTTATGCGTGTTAAAAAATACGTTTATTTAATATTTTTACAATTTTATATAAAAGGAAATAATAAGATAATGTATACCAACGAATTCTTATATAAAATTTAAGTTTTGAAAGCAATGATTTATGTGCAATTTAAAAATGTTTAATTTATTTATCTACTTAGTTGGTACACATCCGTTTAAAAATTAACATTTTCAACATTTAGACTTTTAAGCATAAACGTAAGAACATCTGTGGCTTCTTCAATACGTTTGGATGTTGGCTTACCGGCACCATGACCAGCTTTACTGTAGACGCGCAAAAGAATCGGATTCTTTTGATATTGAGAATTACGTACAGCCTCCTGAAGAGCCGCGGTGAATTTCAATGAATGTAAAGGACTAACACGATCATCATGATCAGCTGTTAAAATCAAAGTAGAAGGATATTCCTCCTTATCAGACTGAGGTGTATGGACATTATGCAAAGGTGAATATTTCAGAAGATTATCGAAATGTTCCTTTTCATTTGGATTGCCGTAATCAGAACACCAAGCATGACCTATTGTGAATTTATGAAAACGTAACATATCTAAAACTCCAACTTGAGCCACAGCTGCACCAAAGAGATCAGGTCTTTGATTAACACAAGCTCCAACTAACAACCCACCGTTGGAACCACCCTGTATAACTAATCGGTCTTTAGTTGTGTAATTATTTTCAATTAAATATTCAGCAGCCGACTGAAAATCATCAAACACATTTTGTTTATTGAGCAAACGACCAGCATTATGCCATTTTTCACCATATTCGCCACCACCACGCAAATTGGGATAAGCAAGGATACCATCAAAGGAGTCAATAAACATTAAACCTAAAAGTAAGATTAAAATTAATATAAATGTTATAGTTTATTTTTGTTTAAATTTAGCCACTAGATTATGCATCAACTAAAGTATTGACCTACTCTTCATAGTACTGAATACTACTAATTGTTATTGTATTTTATTAACTCTATATCACTTTGTGGTCGGGGTATAATGAATGTGTGCTGATATTTGTTACTAACAAAAATAGTTCACCTAGACCCACCTTTTGCTATACCGATCGACTCAGAATCATTTAACGATGTCCGTCCGTCCATCTGTCTGTCTGTGTGACCATGTAAACTTTGTAATCAAACTGCAAGTAGCAAATATAAATATATTTTCATGAAATTTAAAGGTTGTGAAAATCGGTGCATGTTCAACCCTAGTTTCCATACAAGAAAGCCCTATGAGATAGACTAAATTTAATTTAATTTAATATTTATTGAGACTTTTTATGCAAATAGTAACAGAAAAAAAAAATACATTAAATAAAGAAAATTTAAGATTATAATGTAATGTCTTAAAACTATGAAAGAGTAATTTACAGTAACAAACTTGACAGTAAGGGTATGATATTGAATGAGAAAAAGAAAAAACGCCCTTGCTCCATAGGCTAGCCATAACGATAGAGTAATCTCTTAAAATAAAGTTATAAACTTAATATTAGTAAAAAAAAAAAAAAATAAAATCTTACAAGCTAGAAAAATAATAATAATAAAAACTAAAAATAACTGCTAATTAACCCCTGTGAGTACCAGGGTGAGTTTTTTTAAAAAAATCCGGTGTAAGAGCCGACAGATCACTAATTTCATGGTTTAAACCAAGAGGAGACAAATATTGAGTATTACGCCGATTGTAATTCCTCTGAGATTGTGCAATTTCTTTTAAAACAGATAGACTAAAATTGCCGTAAGATCCTGATTATCATATAGATGCCAGTCAAATTTGGTGGCATGCCTGTTACACTTATTAATCAATAGTCCAAAAATAACCTATGTAGAATCATTTTCAGTTATAGTCCTCATATAAAATTGCTTCTGGATCTGCACTTAAATCTATCAAAAACAAAAATATCTCATATATTATTCTCAAATTAGGTTATATACGTTTCTGAGAAAAAATATGCGACTTTAGTAAATATGGTCAGATCAGACTATTTTTTCAATATTCTTTTTTTCTTAACTGCAAATTAATAATGTCACTCATATTTGATTTACTTATTACTTATTTTCTATATCCAATTATGACATCAGGAAATTTTAAACTAAGAGTTCTTGTCAAAACTCCTGGCACTGGGTATCTTATAGTCTGTCTGGACCGGCGATACGTTTCATACTTGTTTAACTTTACTTTTTTAAACACTCAAGTTATATTCACTACATATTACGTTTTTCTCAGTAATTTTTTTGTTATACTTAGATAACAGAGATAATAAAAGAAGGTAATGACTGGAATTAAATTGTAGTTATATACATTTAATAGAAATACCTATTGTTTTTTTAATTTAAATACTTCACCTGAAATGCTAAACGACGGTTGCATACTGATATTGAAGCCACCATAACCATATAAAAGACAAGGCCTAGGTTGAATTGTTTCTGTGTTTTTAGATATTATAAACATGGGTACATTTGTGCCATCCTTGCTTTTGTAGAATTTTTGTTCCACTTTATATTTAGAGGGTTCAAAATTTTCCAAATTCAATTTAATTTCACGATATATTTTTGGTTTAAAGTCATTCCATTTGAAATCGTAATGATAAATAGTACCAGGATTCAAGAAGGAGGAGAAGTTATAAAATATCTCAGAATATTTTTTCTCTCCCGACATGGCCACAATGGTTCCTATCTCCAAGTCAAATTTATTTATTAGTTGACCATCTACTAATGAGTTAACCTGCAAGGCACTCTTGACATCTTGGATATAACATAGGACTAGTTTATTGTCATCCACACATTTGACCCAATCCAAAACATCAGTATCATGTTCAGCTACTAAAGTTTCCCAATTCTCTTCAGCATGATTTTCAAAGTCAATTGCAATGATGCGATAGTTGGGAGCATTCTTATTTGTTCTAAAGTATACTTTGGAGCCTGTATTGGTAATATAGTGATAGTCAGACTCAAATTTTTCTACAATTTTATTGACTTTTAATTTAGTCGTTATTTCTCCAGATTCTTCCAAATTGGAATAGTATACTATATTATCACGGCAATCTTTAACAATGGGCATTATAAGGTATTTGCCACAATCGGATACTTCAGATTGTATACGCCAGTTGGGTTCTTCGGGAAATTCGGCTATTAATACATCTTCACTCTGCGGTTGTCCCAGATAGTGATAGTACAACTTTTGGTATTCATTTTGTTTAGTTTCGGAACCATCCGTTTTACCCTCCTGACCTGGATAGCGGCCATAAAAGAAACCCTTATTGTCTTTAGTCCAGGAGATATCAGAAAATTTCACTTTTTCCAACACTTCTTCCAGATCTTTTCCAGTTTCTACATTTCGTACATATATTTTCACCCAATCGGAACCACTTTCACTTAAACCATACGCCATATATTTGCCATCTTCCGAGAACGACTTTTGAGCCAAAGCTATTGTGCCATCCGTGGACAAAGCATTAGGATCAAAAAATAAACGTGGTTCTCCATCTGGCGTATCCAATTGATACATTACACTCTGATTTTGTAGGCCGGTATTTTTATAAAAATAATAATAGTCTCCATGCTTCATAGGACAGCCATATTTTTCGTAATTCCACAATTTGGATAATTTTTCGTTGATTTTTTTCCACGCCTCGAAATTTTCCAAAAAAGGTTGACTTATTTCATTTTGTAGGTCAACAAATTTCTTAGTCTCTTCCGAGTCGGGATCTTCTAACCAGCGATAGACATCTTTTATTTCTACACCATGAAGTATCTCCGTTTGGCTCTCATCTTTTCTTGGATGTGGATAATTGTTTTGAGCAGCTGCTGAACTTTTGATCACTTCTGTCATCTTTACTAAATTTTGTTTGAATGAAAAACACTTTTTGGAAGAAATTCGCTGGCAAAACTTAGCAATATTCACTCGGTTTAGAAGAGAATAAAAACCAATTCTCATTGTGTAGCAAAGTTATAACAGAAGTATTTTCTTTTTACTTTTCTGTTGACATATATGTCAATCCAAAGGGGAATAGTAAAAAATTTAAAATTCCTGGAGACATTTGTTTTACGTTGCCACCCCAGAGTACGATAATTAATATGTATTGTTTTTTAAAAAACATATATTAAGTTAGTTAATTTTAAGAAAAATTAATTTTTTATGAATTTATAACATAAAATATGTACATATATCAAACACCAAAAAATGGCATTAAAATACACGTTCAGAATGAACGACCGTTCATTAGTCCCGGTTTACACATGAAATTTTTCTTTCTGAAATTGTTTGAAATTCTGTTTTAAACTTTCATCCGTGTCTACACACTGAAATTTTTATATTGAAAATCAAGATTTGTTCATGTTTACTTTATCACTTTATCTATTTATTTTTTATAATTTTATTCCATTAAAATTAACTTTGTTTCAAATTATTGTCTTTCTTAACACAAACGAACATAAAAATGGAAGAAAACGTAAAATAACTGCACTTTGAAAATTACGAAGCAAGAAACAAAAGAGAATTTCAGAGTACATGATCACAAATCAACTTTTAAAAACAAGATTGTCTTCTACTAAAAATGAATCGATGTAATGGGCCTGTGCAACGTTGCATAATTCATTCATAATTTTGAAGTAGAAACGTTCGGTAAGTTCTTTGAAAAACAGGTAAAATTCCCAATGTATTAATGGTTAAAAGTTCGCAATTCAAAATATTGTATTAAAATTTTTATTTAATATTTAAAATTGTCAACTTCCTGTGTACGAATACTTTAACTAGTAAGTGTATAAAGCTTCAAACTTTATTTTAAACAGAACCATAAAAATTACGCTTTTTCTCATATTTTTTTTTTTTGTTTCTTCACACAAATACACAATTATAAACAACACAAATGTCAGCTGTTTTATCGTGCGATTCTCCCCCTCTGACTTTTTAGAGTGTGAAAAATGCACCTTTTTCACATTTTATAGTGCGATATTTTTTAGACACGAATACGTTACCCTTTCGCAAGGTTGACATTTTTTTAGAAAAGAACACAAAAAGAGAAAAAAAAGCGAAATGAGGAAAACGTTTTTGCCAGAAAAGAAAACGCCATTAATTTAAATAATTGAAAACTATTTTTAAACGATAATTTATTATGAATCTGATACTTGCTCTGTTCGTGTACGTGATATTTGTAACAATTTGTACAAATTATCGCAACTAATTTTTCTTACTCTCTTAAATTTCGGTTTTTACTGGGAAAGTAAACGAACAAAGCTACTGTTATACATGTGTAAACTAAACACACCCATTGTAATTTTCTATACGCTGTCAAAATGACATTCAATAAAAATAACATCTTGCTGTTCTTTTCCGGTAAAATCGTTCGCCATGGTAGGTGTTCGATTGTCAGTTTTGGAATAATAATCGTGAAAATTCAATAACATCAGTGAAAATTAAGTAGAAAATTTAAGAAAGCCAAATGCTTAAACATGTGGACTAAGAAGTGTTATTGGAATTTCATTAAAATTACTTACAGCCATGCTAAACATCGAGTGATAAAAACTAATGTTTCCTATTGTTTTTCTTTTCCATTTTTTTATATTTAAATATGTGAATTGGATCTGAATTATAAAGGGTCGTGTAAGAACCAAGACAGTCAAGAAGGCCGCTAAGGTCATCATTGAAAAATACTACACCCGCTTGACTTTGGATTTCCATACCAACAAGCGTATTTGCGAGGAAGTCGCTATTATTCCCACTAAACCTTTGAGGAATAAAATTGCCGGGTAAGTTAAGCTTTGTCTAATTAAGAAAAAACCTAATTGTTTGTTTTCTATTTTACAGTTATGTTACCCATTTGATGGGCCGACTCCGCCACTCACAAGTTCGTGGTATTTCTATTAAATTGCAAGAAGAAGAACGTGAACGACGTGATAACTATGTTCCTGCCGTCTCAGCTTTGGAACAAGATATCATTGAAATTGATCCCGACACTAAGGAGATGTTGAAGTTATTGGACTTCCACAATATCCGTGGTCTTCAACTGACTCAACCCTCTACTAACTCTTACAGTCGTAGGAATTAAGAGTTTAATATAGTTCACGTTGTTTAGCTGAGAAATAATTCCTGTTTTGTGGAATGATTTTTTTATTTCATGAATCAATAAAAAAGTTTGACAAAAAAGTTTTGGCTGTTAACATTAATTCTTAATGGATATGAAATATGCTACCACAGTGACTTGGAGATAATAGTCATACATAAACAAACACAAGGTATACTTCGATGATAAAAAGATTGTTTAAATTGACTCAAAGCAAGCGCCAGTTAAATGAAAATAAAACAAGCAATAATTTTGTATTGAATATTGACGTTTAATCAAGAAGTTTTACTTATTGGCTCATGCTATCCATACACGTTGCGACCGTTGTTACACCATGATTAGGTTGGTCATGAGATTGCAACGTTTGTGGGATCGTTTTATGAAGTTGTGTCTTGGTTGTATGAAAAATCAGTTAATTTTCTGGCAAGTTAAACTCGATCGCATTTCATGCAACTTCATTCTATTTCGTTCTTATGCTGACTACACACCAGGCAACGGTTGCTTCAATGTGTTGTAGCAACAATGAAAAACCAACGGAAAATATCAAACCTTTTTGATATTTCTGGTTGATTGAGGCAACGAAAAATATCAACTTTGATATTTCTGTTTGAGGCAACCGTTACCTGGTGTGTAGCCAGCATTACAGTCAATCAAAAAACTGTGTTTTTCTAATGCTAGCAAATAAGAGTACAGCAACAAAACTATTGTTCCAATTATGCTCATATTTGCATTGTTTATTGCACTTTTATCTACAACTACAAATCAATAAATTTGTTGTATTATGTACCGTTATCGAAAATAAGTAAAATCTAGATAATAAGTCATTGGGACAGTTTTTGGTGTATACTTGTTGAAACTTGACGTGTTTTGTTTAAAAAAAAAATCTTATACAAGTTTCGCAAGTTTGTTTTTCTTGTTTGAGTAACATTTTTGAAAATGTAAGACTGAAATTTGTTGTTTTATTTTTATGCACTTTTTAACGTTTTTTAAGTTTAAAATGGTTCGCACAGTGGCTGAAAATCGTTTTTCATTGCCCAAAATTCTGTAACTGTTGAACCAATCCGCAATATTTTAGTATTTTTTTAATGGATAGATATTCAGTTGAACTGGAGTCAGTATTAATTTCATTAAAATTGATTAAGTACTTTTGAAGGAATTCTAGGTCAAAGTTGAACTTTTAATTTTTTTTAAACTTTTAGCCTGCATGTATTATGGGTTTTTTATTGTTTTTATTTATTACAAAATGTCGTATTTGGATTTTAATAATTATAAGCATTTTTGTAATATATACTCAAAAAAATTTTTACACTAAAAAAAGTAAAATCAACTGAAAATTTTGCTATTACTACTGAAAAATCAAACAAACTCAAATTTCTCTTATAAATCAAAATTTCTACATATCTACTGATAATACGTCGTCATATCAATGCCCTTAAAAACAAAAAATCCTCTGGCAAAGATGAAATTAACAATAAATGGTTGAAAAATTTACCAAAAGAGGGAATTAAATATATCACAAACCTATTCAACGCTTGCCTAAAACTGAGTTATTTTCCAGATCAGTGGAAAAATCGAAAATGATAGCTATTCCCAAACCAAACAAGCCTGCTGAATCTCCTCAGTCATATAGACCAAATAGTCTTTTACCATCGATTAGAAAAATATTGGAGAAAATCATCAAAGAAAAAATACTAAATTTTGTCGAAATAAACAACATTTTTCCTTCACAACAATTTGGTTTTAGAAAACAACACAACACTTCTCAACCACTTCTTAAAATCAGAAAATTAGTTCGCAATGAATTTGTAAATGGTAAATCAACGGGTATGGTTCTCTTTGATATAAAATCTGCCTTCGATTCAGTTTGGCATAACGGCCTTATTTATAAATTACAAAGATTTAATTTCCCAATTGAGATAATTATAATAATACTAAACTTTCTAAGTGA
Source organism: Cordilura impudica (assembly GCA_963682025.1). NCBI lineage: Eukaryota > Metazoa > Arthropoda > Insecta > Diptera > Scathophagidae > Cordilura > Cordilura impudica. The sequence continues at coordinate 146,841,758 of OY821519.1, forward strand.
TAGATCGTTTAATGTTTATATTGGAAAAATTTATTCACGTGAAGTCAGGAGGTCCACAAGAATCATGCTTATCGCCAGTTTTATACAACATCTTTACAGCGGATATCCCGATAATTTCTGGGTGCACAACGTCAATAAATGCTGATGATACCTCCATTCTAAGCTCAGATATATATTCTCCGAATATAATTAATAACTTAGAATTAGCTCTGATTGAGCTAAACAATTACTTTACCAAATGGAAAATCTTAATAAACCCGGAAAAAAAAGCTATATACTTTACGAGAAAACGGAAGCATTGTTTCACTCCACAAAATCCTTTGCATTTCAACAATTACGATATTTCATGCGAAGAAAATATAAAGTACTTAGGAGTTGTTTTGGACACCAAATTATCCTTAAAGACCACATTTCCTATATTGTGGATAAAATAAATAAAACTACACGAATTCTATACCCTTTAATTACAGAAAATCGGACCTATCGATTCTCAACAAAAAATTGCTAATAAAAGCTATTTTTCACCCAATCATGTTTTATTGTACCCCCGTTTGCTCGAAATCAGCAAACTGTCATACAAAAAAAAAAAAAAAAAACTACAGGTAGCGCAAAACAAGCTCTTAAAAATGATTTTCAAGCTGCCTTGGCACTATTCAACCCGAAGACTACACTCCCTAGCTGGATCTCCTACTGTCAATGTTAAATTAAAATATTTGACTGATAATTTTATCAGAAGATGCCAATCATCAGAATATGCTCATATTTCTGAGTTATTCGCTACTTAATCCTAACCATTTAATCTAGTCCTTAGTTGTAAGCCCAGTTTCAAAAAGGTTTTTTTTTCTAAATTTTCCCTCCAGTAAGTAGCCAATCTAACATATAATACATGAAATCAATATTATTATAAAAACATTATGTTAAAGTAGAAAATAATATATAGTTCAAATCTCTTTAAACAAATAAGTCAAATTGTAAGCCTACTAATATTAAAGAAATACAATTAAATAAATAAAATAAACTACTGAAAAATTAAAAATTTTTTGCTGTCAAATTTGCAAATTTGTTTACACTCAAAGAATAGTTACACTAAAAAAACGTTAGTAATGTTATCTAAAAGTCGTGCTATTCTTACAGAAAAGTTTGTAATTTTTTGCTGTCAAATCCGTTAATTTTAGCAAAATAAATCTGCTGAACATTAGCGCAATGATTGTGATTTTGATATGAAAATAAGGGTTTTTATTTTTTGAATCTTTCTTATTTATTAAAACATTTCATACATACATATGTGGGTAAAAAAACCTTTTAAAAATAGAAACTGCAATAGATTTAAATAGCATTTGTAATAATGGGAGGTTCTGTTTATTATTATTTTTTACTAATACTATATTTTTCGTACTTAAATAATAAAAGGCAATTATAATTATTATTCATTTGATTGAAATATTAATTGCAAATATTCCATATTTTGTTCGGTGTTATTTCTGTTCTTCAGTAGTTTTTTTGACTTCTTCATCTAAATCCTGATGTTCCACTTTCTATTGATTTCGAATACTGGTGATGAACGAATCTGACGTTGCCAATAATATATTAAATAGATCTTCATTTGTGGAATTTCGTGAAATTTTTCTAGTATTGCGCTCTCTATAAAATCTGTAATCCTTATTCCTTATTTCCTGAGCCTCCTCTAATCGATCTCCAAGTGGCACCAAATGATATTTAATGACATCTTCTGCATGATAAAGGATTTTGTGAACTGTTGCAGACATTTTTTTGCCATGGGTACTTGGTTGTATACATTTTTGCAGTTTCCTTAGCATAATCTCCAAATTTTCTAGAGTCAATTTTTCATTGCACGCAAGTACTTCTAGGGTTATTTTAATTCTGAAAATAAGGTTTAAATCCACTCCTGTTATTTCAGATGCTGTTTCTAGATCTGAAAAGAATCTTCTTGCGGTATTGCCATCATTTGTATTGCCTGACCCTTGTTTTGGCTGATCTATAATCAATCCAAATTTGCGTTATTCATCTTGAACGTTTACTTTTTGAACTTCTTAACTCTTTGTTAGTTTCGTTGTTTCTTATTGACCCTGAAGACCCAAAAATCCAATCATAACTGATTTTTAGTATGTGTTCAATGGGTCGTATTCTTGCATGTAGTGGTGATATCCAAATTCGTATGCATCGGTATATGCATCTAATGATTTTTTCGGGACTTGGTTTAATTGGCATGATGTTGCTTGGCATATAATGCAGCTGGATGCCACCTTCGTGTTAGTCAAAGCCTGGTCTACTTTTCCATCTACCATTGTCAGCATTAATTGGTAGCTTACTTAAATTTGTTGCCCATCTAACTAATTGTAATAGCTGTACTGTTGCAATTTGGCACTTGCTTCTTTGTTAATGGCATCATGAGTTTCTTTTTTGAATTCAAATTTGATTGGCCTGCAGCATTTCATTTTTGCAAATATCCTTTGTTTGCGTTGTACTAGTAAGACTTTGAATCTTCCAAAATCTTTTTCAATCGCAATGGTACAAATGTTACCATGAACATATCTGAGAATTAACTTTGTGTTTCCATATTTCTTTAACTCATTTGCTTTTATTGATTGTAGCAAGCGTTCGGCTGTGTGATCAAGTAGAGATTGTAGTTGTACCTCTCCGAAATTGGTGTGATGGTAATAGTGTCCTTTGATGGCAAACAGTCCACTTTAGCAGCGATTATGTGGTGATATGCTGGATACATATTTGAGTCTTTCTCAATCGCACGCAATCTGAGCTGAATATATACATATATTGCTAGAAATAATGGTAATGCCTCCTCATTTGTGAACTGTTTTGCATCGCTCGGAGTTGGTATACTTTTAAGAATCCGGTTTGTTCTCACTGGACTAGCTTTAATAACTTTTTCAATGATATTCACTATTGTTAATAGCTTCTGTGATCGTAATTGATGTGGGGAAGATTCTTTTATATTAGCACATACATCCAATTTCAACCGCCTCTCTGCAGTTGTCAAATGATTTGCGTGGTCCTCCAGCCTTATCTTGCACTGCTGTTTCTGCAGCAACAGTAAGTTGGCCTTCTTACCAGTTTGCACTTTTTATATACTGTAGCTAACTTCTTTGTAGCGTTTTTTAGTGCTATGACGAAATTGATAATTGCTCTTGTATTTCGGTGCTACACGAATTTAAGTTTAATTTAATTTTAACGAAACTAAGATCATCTTCCTGGTTTTTGTTTTTAAAATACTCTTCGGCCAGTTCTTTATAACTGAAGCTCCATATTTTTCTGAATGTTTTTATTTGCGACTGTTATTGCTGAAATATATTAGCAATTGAGTTTGTATTCAAATGTCCCATTCTGATAAGCCAATCATACTATGTAAAATAAAGAGGTAAAAAATGGCATTAGTGCATTACTACCTAAAATAATATATAAAAATACCACTATACAAATGAATTGCCTGTATGTGTTTTCTTTACTACTTGCATTAGTGCTTTGTTAGGTAAACTTTAATATTTGAAAGGTATAAAAAATGTATGATAATAAAAAAGCCCATGTTACAAATGAATTACATCCTCTGTGTATTGACATTCCTACTTACAAATATATCAAAATAGTAATAGAAGAAATATTGACTATAAGCTATTAAAAACCTAAACCACAAATTTAACACACCGTTGTATACTTATAGAGCTGTTTAAATTACCGTAATTTGAAATTTTTTGAGTAATTTTATTAAAATTAAAAAAGTTTTATACCGGCGGGTTGTGGCGGGTGCAAAAGTATATATGGGGTTAAAGGGGACATTTTTACCTTTCTCCGGGTGGTATACGTTTCTTGTTCCCTTTTGTTCCCTAGAAGTTCTATTCCACTAAAGTTTAAATTTGATACAAATATAGTAGTTTAATAAATAATTCAGAACACCCCTAATATTAAACGGTAGGGTTGTGAACGTTACAACAACTAAAGACTACAATCCTACCAACCTTGTAAAAAAGGGCCGCAGGTCATTAACTTGTGAGTAGTAACCATTTATTTTTGAAAAAAACACATTTTTCTGAGATTAGAAAACAGTTGAGTTTGACAGCATGCCACGCCGAATTAGTTTAACCTAATTTTTTGCTTACCTTAATCAGGATATATTAGATACAAAATGGCGTTAAAATTGTAAAAATCGGTGAGAAAAAAATTAGACTTTTGGCCAATGAAATCAAAATTTCAGCCACAGCGCAACGTAGAAACTAGCAATGGAATAAAATTACACTCAAACTATATTTGAGTGTATATTAACTTTAATATTTGAATTAATCCTCACTTTTGACACATTTGAACCCAATGTGCACAGTTTCAAACCTCACGGCCGTCCTGAGTAGAAAAATTTCAACAAACAATCTATTCAATTAGAACATAACAATTATCACAATGTTAAATAAAAATCACTGATGAGGGCTGAAAGGCCAGAAACCGGTCTGATTGGAATACAGTGTAATTATGAAATTTAGAAATATATGCGCTCTTCTTCTCTACTACTCACCATTGAAACAAATTCAAAATTTGCATATTAATTACAGTATTAATTGCAATATGTCTGAAAAATGACATCAAATCTAACAAAATAGCTATTCTAAATAATATAAGTTTTATAAAATTTGTTTTATTTATAAAATGTAAAATTCTCTGTGTAGATTTAGTTAGAACAATGTGCTATTTTATTTTATTTATTAGTTTTTGGTAAAATTTTTCCAAAGAAAAACGGCTAAGTTGGTCACAACTTAAATGCAAACAAATTATTTTTGCAATTTTCTCCCAACGTTTCGAAGCTTGAATGGCTTCTTCTTCAGGGGATGTCTTTATTTAATTCTGCAAATCACAATTTTTATACTTAAAAATAAAAAAAAAAATTTTCTTAACTTACGTGTTCTGTTTGTCCTAATTGTTTTTTGTCATGTTTCATTTTTACATTTACATATATGTAAAAATTAAAACATGTCCGTTATTTATTCAAAATGTTAGTTGCTAATGATGGTTTATTTTGTCTTTGTCCTCTTTAGTATTCATCGTTGTTGTAAGTTTTTTCTGTATATGTAAGCTTTCTAAAGTAAAGCGTTTGCTTGAATTATTTTCTATGTCCAATATTTTAATCTTATCAAAATCAGCTGAGTGTTTGTGTTCTAGTATATGTTGTGATAATGCTGTGCTTATTCGTTGATGTCTTATGTCTGGTTTGTGTTCCTCCATTCTCTTTTGAAGCGACCTTTTTGTTGTTGCTATGTTCACTTGTATACAGTTTTCGTTCTAATTTCCCTCACATGTTATTTCGTAAATAATATTATTTTGTTTTAATTTGTCTATTCTTGTTTTTATTTTTGTGAATAGTTTGTTTAGTGATTAGGTTTGTGCGCTAATTTTATGTTATTGTTATTAAATATTGGTGTCATTATTATTTGTTCTGTCAGTGATGGTATATATGGTACACTTATATACGTTATGGGTTGTTTGTCTGTGGCGTTATGTGTGCCTTTTGTGATACTTTTCTTTTTGTGTACTAAGTTTTTGATTATCTTATTGGGGGTAGTTATTTTTAAGAAAAATGTCTGTGGCTTTAAGGTAGTTTTTGTCGTGAAATATTTGGTGACTGTTGTCTATTAGATCAGATTATATGCTGTGTTTATTTTTTGGTAGTATGGTTGTGTTGAATTGAAGTTAATTATTCTTCCTGAGGATGTGGTTTTCATGTACCAATCTGTTATTAAAGCTGCGTTCACACTACGTGTTTTGCTTGTCTTTCTCGTAGTTTTTAGCACGTGTAATTTTTACACATAGTGTGAACCCTTTCAAACATTGTTTATGTACAACACATTTTGCAAGACATATGTGAATTTTTCAATTAGAGCAGGTTCTATTTTGGCAAGGCAAACATATGAAAATACAACACTGCTTGTGGCGAAAGAAAAACAGAGTAAATTATAAAGATTAATATTGAAAGAAAAGTAAATTGTTTAATATTAATTAACAATTAAAAAATATATAAAATATATAACTTTACTTGTTGTTTACATTTAGAGGTTATGTCATACGGAAATACATATGTACGTTTGAACGCAAAAATTATGAATCGTATGTAGAACGAATTGTAAAACTGAATTTACATATGGAAAATACACATAGTGTAAACACACCTTAATCTGTCTTGTTCTCTATGTATTTCAATGTCCAAAAAGGGTAAACTTCCGTTTGTTTCAGTCTCTATGGTGAACTGTAATCTGTTGTGGTAGTTATTTAGTTGTTTTAATATGTTGTTAATGTCTCTCCTGTCTATGATCGCGAACATATCGTCTACATATTTTACGAGAAATTTAATCCCTATTTTGTGTTTTTGTAGTTCTGTGTATGCTTGGTCTAGTAGTGTTGGTAACCCCAAGAGTAAAACATCAGTGCAGGCAATTTAATGTATTTTATGTCAAATATATTTATGTCAAGTATGTTTTCGTTCCTTTTGTTTCCGGCCCTGCAGGAGTGATGAGCTTCTTGGCTATGCGCGGCTAACTACACCTCGAATACAACTATATTTATTTAAAAGATTACAACAGTGGCGACGTAGGAAAACAAGATTATCTGTTCAACTAAGCGACACCGAACAAATATAACCTAATATCTGTATGAGTGCTGCTTTAGAGCAAGTTGTGACAATGCTTTTAACGCGGCAACAAGAGTCAATGGAGCAACAGCAATCACTGATGCAGCGATTGATAGACGCAACGCTCCAGGCTTCAACAAACTCCGATGTGATGAATCCATCTCCAACAACCAGTGGCTTCGGTACTGAAAATGTCATGGATACGCTCGCAAAGAATATGAGAGACTTTGTATACGATCCGGAAGAATATTCGATATAAAGATGTACTCCGTCTGCTATTACGAAAAATGAGGACAAAAGTCTTCGTCAAGTACAAAGATTACATTCTTCCATGCCAACCACGTGATATTTCGTTCAAAGAAACGGTTAAAATGCTTACAAACCTATTTGGATGAAAGGAATCTCAGTTTAGTGCACGTGTGAAATGTATGCAAAACGTCGAGCGAAAACGAGGACATAGTAAGTTACGCTGCAAGCGTTAACCGAAAATGCGAGAATTTCATGCTCAATAAATGCACTGCAGACAATTTCAAGTGTCCAATGTTCGTCAGTGGACTAAAGTCATCAAATATGAAGACATTCGCACACGTCTGTTGACATTGTTGGATATGGAAACTGAGACATCGTCATTAACCATTGACAATCTGGTTGGCACGATGCGTTTATGGTCGAAAATCAGTCGTGCGCGACTGCACATATGCGACGCACACATGTACACAATGCCATAAAGTAGGTCCTGTGCATGTTTTTCGGAGCGTAAATCGAAAGAAAATTTAGATGAGAAAGGTTTGAAGAAGGAAAAGAATAAACGCAAGAAAGCGCGATAGAAAGTTAAAACCGTATATTCAATGAATAGTATATCCAAAAATCGACGCTTTGTGTCATTGCAAATCAACAACACGGAGCTGAAATTGCAACACAATACAGGGTCGGATATAACTATTATTTCGGAGCAAAACTGGGTTAAAGTTGGCCATCCACCTTTTCGAACGTCCTCACATGCACCTCGAGATGCTTCAGCAAATCGCATACAACCCACAGGCGAATTTGATGCAGTAGTGGTCATCAACAAAATTCGGAAACAGTCGGTTATAACTGTCTCCTCGATTCAACAATTAAATTTTCTAGGATCAGATTTAATGCAGTAGTTTGAGCTTGGAATGCAATAATATCTCCGTATACAACATGTCATAACGTCAAAGAAAATAACATATCGGAAGCTGATCCCCAAAGTATTTCGGAACGAAATCGGACACTGCAAGTTAACTTACAACTTAAGCCATCAGCTGTCTCCGTCTTTCGCCCTAAACTCCGGTGGCATATGTAGCAAGAGAACCTGTCAACAACGAATTGAAACGATTAGAGAATGAAGGTATCATCACACCTCTAAATTTTTCTCAATGGTCGGCACCGATCGTGGTCGTTCGTAAAGCATCAGGAAGGGATTCAACGATCAGCTTGAGCCACATATGTACGTTCCCACTACCATTGACCGACGATATTTTGTAAATTTTAATAAATGTTAAATTTTCTCTACTATAGATCTATACATACAACACATATATGCAAATAGAAGTCGATGACGCAACGAACAACAAGCCACTGCGGCTTGTTTACATTCAATCGTCTTGCACCAGGAGTTAAATCAGCACCAGGCGCATTTCAGCAAGTATGGAGTCCAAGTCGCTGGCATTGACGGCGTATTTCCGTACTTGGACGATGTGGTAATAGCTTCTCAAGACAAAGGAAAAAATATTTTTGCTGTGATACAGGTACTTAAACGTCTCGATTTATATATCATAACGGTAAATTTTGAGAAATGTAAATTCTTTAGAACCTCTTGCACATATTTGGGTTGTCATTTCGATAAGAATCGCGTTCGCTCAGCAAAAATAAAATCGCAAAAATAATGGAGATGCCATTTCCAAAAGACACAAGTGAACTAAGAGCTTTTATAGAAGCAATATACTATTATGGTAAATTTCTGAACGAAATGAGATTGCTACGCGATCCTCTCGACGCGTTGCTAAAAAAAAGATGCAAAGTGGGTTTGGTCTAAGCAATGTAAAAAACATTTTGTGATATTCAAGGAGTTACTATCATCTGACATATTGTGAACGCATTACGATCCAAAGCTACCAATAAAAGTCGCAGCAGATGATCAAATGTTGGCATGGGTGCTTATATATGTCATGAATTTCCTAACGGTACGGAAGCTATTTACCATTGCTCTAGAGCGCTGACGCCTACTGAAAGAAATTACTCTCAAATTGAGAAGGAAGGTCTGGCATTATTGTTCGCAGTAACTAGATTTCACAAATTTTTATGCGGACGGAAGTTCAAATTACAAACTGATCACAAGCCATTGCTTGCCATATTCGGTAGTAAGAACGGAATTCCTGCGCATTCCGCAAATAGACTTCAACGATGGGCAAACACACTTATGTCATACGATTTCAAACTTGAGGATGTATCAACGCACCAATTTGGAGCAGCTGATATTTTATCACGTCTTATTAGCAACACAGCAAAACCAATGAAGACACAATTATCGCATGTATTCAATTAGAGGACGAAATTAAATGTATTGTAAATGAGATTATAAATGTCTTGCCTGTTACGTCTAACATGATTCGAAGCGCCACAAGCGAAGACAAACTTTTGCAAAAAGTCATCAAATACATGAATGAAGAAGAAGAATGGCCGAATCATATGTCAATCAATTTGCAGCAATTTTATTCAAGGAAAGACAGCCTCTGCGTAATGAACGGATGATGATATAAAACAGTTTGTACAATCCTGTGATAAATGTGCTGCCGTTGCAAAATATTTGCCAAAAACAAAATTGTCATCATTGTCTCTAACAAATCGTCCAATGCAGAGAGTTCACATTGATATCACAGGTCCAGAGGATAAATTTTATTTCTTCGTTATTGTTGATGCATTTTCGAAGTGGCCACAAATTTACCAAATTGAATCATTAGTAATTCTCGGGTGCTTACTCGATTTTACATCGCTCTTTCGAAATCCCGAACTGATAGTCAGTGACAATGGAACGCAGTTCACAAGCGGGAGCTTTGCCGAATTTTGCCAAAATCTACAAACATTTTTGCAATGTTACCGAAGGTAAAACACCAGCCGAATTGTTCGTGGGGAGAAGACTAAGAATGAAGCTTGATTTACTTAAAGAATCACGTACTTCAGAAGATCCAAAACAAGTGCAAGAACAAGAAGATATTGGGGAATGTCAACTACGAGGTTAAAATCGAAAATTTCTAAATCTTTAGAGCAGTTCATTCACATGCGAATCAACTTCGTCAACGTTTCGTGAACTCCGCCTCAGCACATCATCCATCATCGCTTGATGTATTACTGGATCATTTCGACCTGCCGTTCAAACAACCGACAGCAGCAGCAAATATTGCATCCACAGCAACCGCTGATACTGAATTAATTCCCGCAACTGATCACGTCGAAACCAATGCAATCATCAGAGCGAGTATAATTTCGATACTAACGCACAACTTAAAGCAGTTCCTGCATCTTCAGTTCAAACCGCAGAACAGTTACTCGACGCAAGCGACCTCCGGCTTGGACCACAGATTATGATATACCTAAAAAGAAGGGGAGATGTGGGCAAACCCAAGAGTAAAACATCAGAGCAGGCAACTTAATGCAATGATGTGTCTATTCCACAATGTGGAATGTATAAAAAATGACTTGAGACACTAGGTCTATGTTGTCATTTTGTGGGGTACAAATTTTTATGTGGTTGATACAGCTCCCCTATATAGCCATTACCTTCACACGGGAGGTTAGGGTGAGCTGTTTAATATGCAAATTAAAAAAAGACGTGCAAAAAGTACGTTTAACCTAATTGCACGTGGAGTAGCAACGCCAGGACCACAAAGTAAAAAACTGAAACTCGTTTTCTCTTATGCGATATAATGGAAGCCTCGAGGCAACCTTTGCTCGATGGATGGCAACAGTGATACTACATCAAAAGAAACTAGTATGTTGTCTTTTTCTAATATTATATTTTCTAATTTTATTTTAAATTTTTGCTGTTTTTGATATTGTAGTCAGGTGAAATTGTGTTTTTTACTATGTCACCTACATATGTGTTTGGAAAGTGCGAAACATGGTAGTTCTATCGATGAAGCTATTGGTCTCAGTGGTATGTCTGTCTTTGTTTCACTGCTGCATTACATGTGAGTTTTTGTTCGGTGTAAATGTCTATTTGTTGATTTTTGTATAGATCTATTATGATTTTGTTATTTACTGTTTGTAGTTTGTTTGTGGGATCTGTTATCGATTTTATAAGTGTTTTTGTCTTCTAGTAGGCTCTGCATTTTAGTGTTATATTCGTCTTTGTACATAACTTCCGTCTTGTTACCTTTGTCTGCTGTTGTTATCACTATTCTGTTCCTATATTTCTTTATAAATGTTTCTGTGTCGTGATAGATTGCTAGTATATACTTATCCAAGGTTGTATTTTTTATTCTGTGTTTGTTTTTGATGATCTTATCTGCAATTCTGTTTCTCGCTATGTCCTTTTCTTTCTCTTCGGTTATGGTTTGTACTCCTTGTTCAAGTCCAACTATAATGTGTATTGTTGAGAAATGTTCCTTGTGAATGGGTAATGTAAATTTGTGTCCCATAGAAAGTATGCATTGCGTTTCATGTGTAAATGTTGAACCATTAAGTTCTAAAAGTCACAACAACAGCAGACAACAACAAAACTCATTTCAATTAAAGGTAGGAGATTTCGGTAATTTAAGAAACAACAGCACAAATTGTAATAATAACATCAATAATAACACACTAAATAACAGCAAAGCTACATATACTATCCAGCTGAGAACAAACAGCGATTTGTTTAGCATCGATGAGCCTTTTGATATTTTCACTACAGCTATGGATGATTTGCACAGGTGCACTTCAAAAGTACAACAAATCAAAGTTGTAATGTCAATGGTGAAATACGCCCATGGATTAGACTAATTTAAACGAATTCAAAGTGCTTCATTTGAATGCTAATGGCATTTCAAACTTTTTTAATTGAAACAATTTGAGCTACTAATTGAACGAGAAAATATTAAAATAGCGTCCTTGAATGAAACATTTTTTTCAGAAATTCATAGACCCTATTTTAAAAATTATTATTTATATAGAAATGCTTTGTTAATACACAAATCCGTCGCACATAAAAACCTCTCTATATCAAACACCTCATCAATCGAAAACATCTCAATTGAAGTTATTATAAATAACAAACCTATTGTTCCATCTTCGTTATATTCACCACGATATACCCATAACTTCTGTGCAGATATCTTGAACTTAACACCTTCCACCAAAGAATATAAAATTTTTGGTGACCTAAATGCCAAACATTGTTCTTGGAGTTGCCGTTCAAATAATATTGCAGGTATCGCACTCAACAACCTACAGCAATCAAGCAACTTTTTCATTCACTATCCTAAGAGTCCAACCCAATTCCCCCATCAACACAATCGCGAAGCATCCACAGTCGATATTATCTTAAGCAATTCCGCTTTAAATATAGACGTAAAAACAATGGATTACGAAATACCATCAGACCATCGCCCCATTATATATAAACTTAAAAGATCAATGGCCTTGCAGGTTGACCTCAATTATTATGATTATAGAGCAACCAACTGGAACATTTTTAGGAATTTTTAGACAATAAAATCACGTTATATTGAGAAAGATACAATACCAAAGTAGTGATTGATCAGGAAATCCAAAAATTTATAAACTTGCGAGGAAAATATAAAAATAAAAAATCAAATCTCTCACTTTAAAATTGGAAATACAAAAATAACATCTCATAGGGACAAGGCTGAAATCCTGGCAAATACATTTATCCAAGCCAATAACCTCACTTCGAACTACAACCACTCAGCGGATACATTAATAAATAGAACAGTAGATATTGTCTCATCAATAAAACCCTCAAAATCCCCTGGTTTTGACAATGTTCCCAACGTGCTTTTAAAGAAACTACCAATCAAAACTCTAAAATTAATATTTAACAGCTGCATTAAACTCAACTATTTCCCAAACCATTTTAAAAATGCTGAGGTTATAGCCGTAAACAAACCTAGTAAGCCAAAAAATAACCCAAGCAGCTACAGACCTATTAGTCTATTAAGTAACTTAGGTAAAATATTTGAAAAAATACTACATTCTCGTCTTAGTGAATTTGTAACGACCAATTCTATTTGTCACCAAATAAATAGAATTAAAAATCAAATAATCACCAATAAAAACAATAAACGTTCAACGGGTCTAATATTGTTAGATATTAAAAAAGCGTTTGATACCGTTTGGCATAATGGCCTCTTATTTCAACTTCTTGATGCAAATATAATGAGGCATAATGGCCTCTTATTTAAACTTCTTGATGCAAATATGCCAAAATATCTACGTAAACTTATTTCAGATTTCATTCACGACAGAAGCTTTAAAGTTGCGATTAATAATGAAACATCATCTCCAAAAACAATTACCACAGGGCTACCTCAAGGATCAGTCTTATCGCCATAGCTTTACTCGATATATACATCCGATTTTAAAGTCCCAAAATATATGAAAATTGCTTATTACGCAGATGATACTTCGTTAATTTCTTCAAACAAACTTACAAGTGCACTCCTGAAGAAAATGGAAAAGGGACTTGTAAATTGCAGTAAATATTTTCAGAAATGAAAAATCAAAATTAATCCAAACAATAATTTTTCCATTCAACAAATCTCCCAAAAGACTGCCAAGACGTCATCTTCTTATTGGAAATAATACCATAAATGTACTCAACGATGTTAAATATCTCGGAGTTGTCTTGGACAAAAAGTTTAAATTTAAACAACATATTATGGCTACGTGCCAAAAAGCTATAAAATCATTTAAAGCATTAAACCCCAAAAACAAAAATCTACTCTTCAAAAGTGTTATAAGGCCAATATTAACATATGCGTATCCTATTTGGAGTGACGCTGCCAACTGCCACCTAAATCGCTTATAAATTATACAAAAAAAAGTCTTAAAATGATAAATAAAAAGCCCTGGAGGTGTCCTACAAATCTTCTTCATGAAGAAACAGGTTATGAAAAAATTATCGATATCATAAAAAGGAATAATAATACGAATTACTTTACCACTGACACGCAATATACACGTAAGTCATAATTCAAAGCAGTAATACCATAATTCAAGTTACGAAAAGTTCCGTGAGCCGCCACCAGTTACTGGACCATTAGTTAGCTGAGCTATAGTAATTTTTGATTCCTTCCTTTCGGCCGTGGTTTGAGTAGTGGTGAGTGTAACTGGCAATTTTACCAGCATTTATACCGACATTACTGGTATTATCACAATCACAAGCTTTGTGTTTTAATGTGCACCGCAAATATGAATATATTTTGATGAAATTTGGTATATAAGCTTTTATCGGCCATGGGATGAACGCTATTGAAATTGGTGAGAATCGGTCCATTTTCAGACCTAGCCCCCATACAAATAACCCATATGAAATCGACATAAATTGCCATAAGATCCAAATTGTCATATAGATCTTACTCAAATTGGGTTTGTATGCGTTCATTATATCCACTAATGAGTAGTCCAAAAATGATACCTTTGAGCCCATATAGAGCTGCTTCCCGATCTTCACTTAAATCTATTAAAAAACAAAAATATTGCACTGATTCTTCTCAAATTTTGTTTGTACATATTTTTGCAAAATATAAGAGACTTTACCAAACATGATCGGGATCGGTCCATTTTTGGACCTAGTCCCTTTATAGATATAGCATCCGATATGAACTTTTTCATATCTGCAGCCAAAAAAATTAATAAAAATCCCACTCAAATTTGGTTTTTGCTTATTTTCAATGTCCAGTTAGTTGGGCCTAAGAGATAGGGTTTCTAAACGCATGGTATAGGGTATCGTATAGTCGGTCTAGACCGACTATAATTTTCTTACTTGTTTTTGTTTGTTTATGTTTATAGTCACTATTTTGCCATTGTTATTATTTGTATACCCTCCACACGTCAGTGGCAGAGGCTATATATAGGTTTGTCATTCCGTTTGTAACGCATCGAAAAACTAATTTCCGACCCCCATAAAGTATATATATTCTTGATCCTTATAACAGCTCGAGTCGATATAGCGATGTCCGCCTGTCTGTTAAAATCACGCTCATTCACAAAAAAGCCATCTAACTGGATAAAGTTACAATAATATCATTTGCCATAATTCCCAGCAGGTTGGTATTGAAAATGGGCTAAATCGGGCATCACTGTGCTTAGATTCGAGCAAAAATATGTAGCTACCTCTAAAAAAAAACATAAAACCCAGTGTGTTTGTTGTAATATTTTAGTGGTTGAAAATAATATTTCTACAAAAACATTTACAGTTCAAAACAAGTAAGAAAATTATAGTCGGTCTAGACCGACTATATGATACCCTATACCATGGTTTAGAGACCCTATCTTTCGGTCCAACTACTTCGATATAGAAAATAAGCATAAACCAAATTTGAGTGCGATTTTTATTAATTTTTTTGGCTGCAGATATGAAAAAGTTCATATCGGATGCTATATCTATAAAGGGACTAGGTTTGGTTGTTACAAACAGCAGCACAAAGTCATTATACCCAAACCACATAGTGGTATAGGGTATAAAAACCACAAAAAAATGATGCAATCATACCAAGAAACACAACTACCATGAGCTATGTTAGAAGTATTGCCACATATTGTTTTTATCGTTATCACGTCATAGTAAAAAAAAATCGTCAGTATGAAAGAAAAAATGAAAACGAAAAATGGAAAATGAAAAATGATAATTGAAAAATGAAAAATGAAAAATGGAAAATAGAAAATGGAGAACGGAAAATAGAAAATAAAACGGAAAATGTAAAATGGAAAATAGAAAATAAAAAATGGAGAAAGGAAAGTAGAAAATGATAAATGGAAAATAAAAAACGGAAACTGGAAAATGAAAAATGGAAAATAGAAAATAGAGAATGGAAAATGAAAAATGAAAAATTTAAAATGGAAATAGAAAATGAAAAATGGAGAATTGAAAATGGAAAACGAAAAATGGAAAATGAAAAATGGAAAATGAAAAATGGAAAATGAAAAATTAAAAATGGAAAATGAAAATTGAATGAAAAATGAAAATTTAAAATTTAAAAATGGAAAATGATAAATGAAAAATGGAAAATTAAAAATGGAAAATGGGAAATGAAAAACCAAAAATGAAAAACGAAAAATGAAAATTGAAAATTGAAAATGAAAAATTAAAAATTAATTGAGAATTGAAAATGGAAAATTAAAAATTAGAAATGAAAAAATTAAAAATGGAAAATAGAAAATAAAAAATTGAAAATGAAAAATTAAAATTGAAAAATGAATAATAAAAAATTAGAAATTAGAAATTAAGAAAAAAATTAAAAATTAAGCGTTAAAAATTAAATATTAAAAATTAAAACTTAAAAATTAAAAATTAAAAAAAATAATAAATATTACTAGCTAATTCAGATAAAAATATTTCAAAATTTGCTTTTTTTAATATTAATATCTGGAAATTTTTAGCCAAGAATCCGTTAATATTTTTTTTTTAATTATCATGAACTATCTCAAAACTTTCTTATAGGTATCAAACTTTGAGTGTTATAACGCTGGTTGCATTGTATAATGAATTTCATTAGGGGTTTTCTACTCTAGTAAAAGAAAAATAATGCCATTTTTCAAATAGTATATTCTTTCTATAGAAGACACGATAATTGTGTTTTATAACAAGGAATTATAATAGAAACTGCCCAACAAGAAAAGCAATTAACTTTAATTTTAATTAGTATTCGAAATTTAAATTTCAGTACCGACAACAGTTTTAAAGTGGTAGCAGTACTCAATATTGGTTGTAATATTGAGTTTAAGATGCAGGTGGAGGGTACCAAAGATTCGGCCCAGCCGAATTTAACACTCTTACTTGTTTATTCTGTAATAGTGCGTTTACATCTAAGGAAAATCTAGTAGATTTTAGTTGAAATCTATTTCAAAATCTACACCGTTTACGTCTAACTTTTTTTTTTTTTGGCATTTTGTGAGATTTTGTTCCCACGACAATAAGCAGCTGATTAAAATAAAACATAAACTAGAAATGCTAAAAATAAACAAAACAATAGTAAAATGGAAATATAGAAAATTCTAAAAAGGAAACAACAAAAACAAATACATTTCCCACAATTATTATATAGCAGATTGATATGAGCATATATAAGAATAAAACGTTATAACTTTTTGATTGCTAAATATTTTTTTATTATAGATTCGTCATTTTTATTAATAATATTTTATTTCCTTTTTATTGAATTGTTTGCTTTTGTTTTTGTTGTTAAATGTCAATTTTTCGATCATTGCGTTGTAACTTTCTACTACAATAATAAAAATACACAGTAGTATCATTTGGTAGGGCCCGAGTTTGAGAAGATTTTGTGAGATTTTGCTAAAATCTAGTAACGAGCTAGATTTTGTTTTGTATGAGAAATCTGGTAAAAATGAGCTAGATTGTGCTCGAAATCTCGTATATACTAGATTTTGCTTATTGTAAACGCACTATTAGTGGTTGAAAACATGTTGTATAGGTGTTCGCTGCACATATTATATTTTGTATATTTTATTTTATAATCTCTTTCGCACTTCTTTACCAATACAAAATGGAGAAAAAGGTAAACAAAACCATACTGTTCGCAACTGGTAGTAAACCGTGGTTGTTGTTATATATTTTTTATTATTTGCGTGTTCCAGTGAGAATAAGTGGCGATGACTAGAATCTAGAATTTGAAAAAATAATTGCGAGCAAACGGTGGGTGGTCAATTTACATAAGAAAAAGCAGGAATACTGTCTGGGCCGATATTATTTCGTAAGTCCCGGTTCACAAGATGAAATTCTTCTTTCTGAAGGTCTGATTTTAGTGCTGAGAGGAGAGAGGAGAATGACATGGAGTACATACTTTCAAGAGAATTAAAGACAGTTTCAGAAAGAAAAATTTTTTCGTGTGAACCGGGACCCGGTGCCTCGTTAGCAAATGTTATAACATATTTATATCAATTGTACAGGCAATATTGAAAAATACGACCGTGTATCTTGCAATAGAACAACCCTGTTTTTAATTTTCTTATTAACTTTTTTTAATAAATCATTTTATTTGATTTTCGTCATGCTATGCTCTATGCTATGGTTACATATACGCAAGTTTTTTTTTTTCGAGCGTCGCGAAAAGAAATTTGTGAAAAATATAATGAAACTAATCGCAACAGCTGTCTCTACAAACAAATATATTAGATTGTCATGTAAAATTGTTGTACACTAAATACCCTAGGATTATTGATGTAAAATAAATATATTTTGTGAATATAAATCAATAAATATACAAACGATAGAAACTGACATCATAAGTGTATATAATAAATGTAAGCGAATATAATTATGATGGTAAAAAGAAATCGTGGCGCGAATATTAATCGCCAATAACATTAAATAAAATGTAAACAATACAAAAAGGAACTGACAGAAATCTGACCAAACATATCCATATTTACTTTACACTTTATGAATTGTTTTGCCAAAAAACTACCAACGTAGATTTTCTCTTATTCGTATCAAAAATGTACCAATGAAAATTTAATGAACGAATCCCTCGTTTTACGGTGAAAGCCTAATTTTCATATGATTGCTCTCTCAATATCCAGTTTCTAACTATCTGAATCTTTTGACAAATACTTTGTTCTCGTTCACTCAGTAATATTAAAATTTATTATGTAATTAACAATTAATTACATGTTTCTTTAAAGATGTTTTTCTCTTATTTAGAATTTACAATTTGTATTATTAGATAAAGCCAAGTTACAATAGCAGCTAATATGAAATTTATTACAAATAGTTTTAGGCTATTTTAAATGATGTATGTTCATTTGTCTTATAATCGAGTCCGTTTAACCATGTACCAATCCTATAAAGTTATAGAAAATTCAACTCTAAACAAAACACTTTTACCGGTGTGAGCATAAAAATAAAAAATCATATACAAACAATTGTATTTACCAAGCAGCACTAGTGTATTGGCCAAACTTAAAATACAATTTTTATTTATACTAATAGCAAATGCGCACGAGTACGCTCAATCTATAATTCAGTTGTTACGTGTTAACCAAACGTTCCGGGTGTTGTTACAATTTAAAGCTGCGCTATACAAAATAAATAACTAAAATAATATATGTATCAATATATTTTGAAAAGCAACATCAAACAAATAATTCTATAAGCTCGTGAGTGATTGTGCATAAATAATAAACAAAAGAATTAAAATACGAAACCAATAGTTTTACGCTTGGAAGGACTTATACTTATTAGTTGTTTTTTTTTTTTAAATTAAAATTAAATTGAAAAAAAATACTTGCAAGTGTGTTTTTCTTTTTTCTTTGTAATTTTTACTTTTGAAACATCATTTTCTAATTTTCTTATTTATTGTAAAAAATAATATATTTATTTGAAAAAAAAATTCAAGCTTCAAATTTTATTTAATTTTTAAATTTGCATTATTTTTCCATCTTGCCGTATACAAAATATTATCATAATTGGATTCATAATAAAAAAAACTGCCGATGTTGTTATACCAACTAAAATATTGTCGAAACAACATTTTCTTCTCAAATCGATAAAAGTTCAACTACCCTCTCTGCAAAATACTGAAACTATAACAAATCATCTTATGTTATCACATCTCGTCTTGGAAAAAATTACAGCCACCCACCAATATTAATAATATAATTTCGTGACTGTGGTCCATTTTAAAAAACAACTGTTAACTATAACGCCTGCAATAACAGAATAAATTCTTAAATTAAAAAAACGACGTTAATAATTTGTTGCAACATTTAAAAAAGGTAAGTTTTAATATTTTTTATAAATTTTTTTGGGTTAAATAATAAAATCATCAAGTTTTTTTAATCGTTTAAATTTGTAACACATAAATTTTAAGTTTTGTAAAAGTAAACGTGTAAAACACAGCATGATATAGTTAGGTCGTTTTAAAAGTATTAAAATTTGGGAAACAAATTTCATTTTGCAATACAATTAAAATTTTTAGTTTTTTTTTTAATTGGAAATAAAGAGTTTTTAACGAGAAAAAATTTCGCTGATCATAAAACGTCATCAGATTTGGTGTATATTTGTGTTTTTTTTTTCTATAAATCATCCGTCGAAAAAATTTTGGTTTCTACCTAGGTATATATCTATAATATTAATAGGCTAGGCGATTTCTGTGACCGATGTTTTGTTCTACCGTTTTATCCCGATTTTGACCAAACGTATATTATTTGAAAGGTATTTCTTTTTAGCCGTTTTGCATATTTACAGATTTTTTCCTTTATTTTGAGTAAATTGCATTTAAAGTTGCTACTAACACATACATAAAAAAATTACACAATGCTATGTGTGTGTTTATTAAATTTGTTAATGTGTTTGTAATAAAAATGAGTTTGTGTTGATTTGTGAATTGGCTATAACTGATTAACATATCTTTAGGTTCTGTATTTAGTGAAAAAATTAAATTTCCTAGATTTTGCACTCGAATTTCGAGGGCTGGAATCTGCTGTATAGAAATATGATAATACTTTAAGGCAAGGATGCACAGACTTGTTTGTTTGCGAGCCAAATTTTTTAATGTCATGGCCTTTCGGGCCACATTTCAAGGAAATTCTTAATTTGTAAAATTTTAACCTTAATTTGTTCAAAATTTCTTATAAATAAAAAATGTATCTTATATATTAAAAGAATTTATGAATAAACTTTGCATTCAAGATTTTTTTCAATATTTTTCTTCTCTCAAACCTCTATAACTAGAGTTCTAATTAACGTAGGCTGTTGACATAGGTCTAAGAACACTCAGTGGATCAAGCTCCTTTTGAGCTATTAACGCTTAAATTCGTTGGGTTTGAGGAAAGTTATGCGTGGAGAATCAACTTTACTTTTACTGTACGTTAACTTCTCTTGGCATATTTTGGCATTACTGTACGTTAACTTCTCTTGGCAAATTTTGATATTATATTATAAAAATTAATATAATATAATATAATATAATATAATATAATATAATATAATATAATTGTAAATATAAATTAAAAATGTATTTATTTTATTTCAATTGAAATATACTTCATTATTTTTTTTTGGAGCAATATGACGTTGTTTCTTATTAACAAGTTGTAAAATATTTGGGGTTAAATTTGTGTTTGTTTAACGTAAAATTTAATGTAAGTTGTTGTAAGTGAATTTGTTTATATTCATAATAGAGAAAGTTTGTTTACATATATGTATATGCGAAACCATATAAAAATGCAATAAATTCGATGTTTTCAGGAAAATTAGGATATGAATCTTTTGGTAAACATTTGTAAAAATTAAGAAAAACGTTTTCTTGAAACTTATTATGAAGATGATCTATCAAATGATTCTACATGGTTGGCCGGCGCTATGAATATGGGCCCCAGGAAAATGGACCCCAAAGTAAAAAATGAAAGTGGGCCCCAAATTTGGGGTTCATTTTCATAATGAAAATCGACCCCATTTCTAGAAATGAAAATGGACCCCAAAAAATGAACTAGGGCCCCAAACCACAAATGAAAACGGGCCCTAAACTATTCTAGGGCTCATTTGCATAAACACTATTTGGGGCTCATTTTCATTTAAAGGATGCGGTACGATGAAGTATATGAAAATGGGCCCCAAAATGTGAAAACGGACCCCAATTTTTTTTCACTTGTTTTGTTGATTAACTTGTTTTGTCTGAAGAATTAGTGAAAAATTAGGTCGGCTCACTTAAATATAAAAGAATTGCATTTCTTCAAATATTTTTTATATGCTTGGAAGTAGTATTTAAATTGAAAATAAAGATTTGTAAAACAATGTGACATTTGTTATGCAAAAATATTTTTTTTAATTTTTAAACGAAAAAATTGCAATGAGATGTCGTAATGTGGGTTTAAAAATTTAACCGCTTGACTTAAATGATTCAGGAAATATTAAAAAACGGTGGCATGACATAACGTCTACAGACATTATGGCACTTTTACGAGTGACATAATGTCTAAAGCATTTCAAATCTTGTAAACGTGGTAAAAGTGCTGTTATTTTCCCTTTTACAAAATGTTTAAATTAGATGTAAACATTCCGCAAAAGGGAATAATATTAATAATAATAATAACATTCTGTAATGTCTTCCCGGAGACACTAAAGTTAAGTATTGAAATCTGGCTTCGCATACAAAAGTTTTTCTGCGTGGCGGCCTGCGGCCGCGCTTAAGGGTTTTCTCCTCCAGTAGGACGCGGCAGGTGGCTTCGCTGAATAAAGTTTTCCTGCGTACGTCACAAGAATAAAAAAATGTCTTTTCCCTGCAAACATTTCAAAATTTGCTCAAGCTGTTTGGATATTTTGGATAAAAAATCTCAAAGTAACAATTCGCCTTTGCTGTGTCCTTATTGCAAGCAAATTGTTGAAACAAATTTAAAAATATTTCAATAAATTGCTATTATTTGTATTCCATTTATAAAAATATTCTCCTAAATTGTTATTATTTGCTCTAAAGTGTATTAAAGTTTAAAAAAATTTCAATAAATTGTTATTATTTGTATTCCATCCATAACAAAATGAATTATTATTTCCATTGCATCAAATCAATATTTTAGAATTCTGAGTGTCATAGTGTCTATAGACATTATGTCCTTAGACGTTATATCACGCCACCGTAAAAAAGTAGTCCGGCTCACTAAAATTATACAGGAATGAATCATTTTTATAAAATTTAAAAGAAAGTCTTAAAAAATTTAATTAAGGAATTAATATTTCTTTTTTTGCAAACAAAATATTTTTTATAAATATATTTTTTGTTACATTTTTAAAACAAGTAAGAACGTTATAGTCGGTCAAGCCCGACTATACGATACCCTATACCATGCATTTAGAGACCGTATCTCTTAAGTTCAACTAATAGGAAAAGAAAATAAGCATAAACCAAATTTGAGTGGCATTGTTATTAGTTGTGTTGCCTTTGGATATGAAAAAGTTCATATGGGATGCTATATTTATATGGGGAATAGGTCGAAAAATGGACCGATCCTGACCATATTTGGTAAGGTCACTTATATTTTGAAAAAATATATACAAACCAAATTTGAGAAAAATTGTGCAATATTTTTGTTTTTCGATAGATTTAAGTGAAGATCGGGAAGCAGCTCTATATTGGGCCTATGACAAAGAATTGTCCAATAGAGATTATTTTTGGACTACTGATTATTGGATGTAATAAACACATTTAAACCCAATTTGACTGACGTTACTAAATAAAACTGAATTCAAAAAAGAAAATATTCGATTTTTTTACATCATTGAAGTTTATAAAAGTTTATTAAAAAAAAAAAAAAAATGAAAATGAACCCCAAAATATGAAGTAAGGCCCCACCAATATATGATATTGGGCCCCAAAAATTATTTGGGGCCCTTTTTCATTTTCTTGTTTGGGGTCCATTTTCATTACGAAAATGCACCCCACATGAAGAAATGAAAAACGACCCCAAAATGGGAAAACAGGCCCCAAAATTTCGTGTTGTTGTTTTCCATACATTTTTTTGGGGCTCATTTTCATTTTTTTTTTTTGGGGCCCATTTTCCTGGGGCCCATATTCATACCACCGGTTGGCCATATCTGTTTTGGATTGATTTTCACCTTGTAATTTAAAATTTCAAAAATTTAGGTATGTCCAAAATATCGCAGCCACTTGTCGTAAGAAATATCATTAATAGGCTTTTGTTTTTATTTTAAAAATATTTCGATCAAATCAGAAAATCTTTGTAATATTTTTTTCACGGCTTAAAAACCTGAACTCAAAAAAAGATTTGAACTGTCAATGGAGAAGACCTCTAGTTTTTTAACTGAAATTTACTACTGACATGACTACCTTCATTTCAATCGACGCCTAAGTCTTTCCACAAAAATGTTGTTGATTGAGTTCCAGCTCGGTTATCAAGATTACTTTTCAGCAATGATACCATACCTTTATTTGTTCCAATCTTCGAAGACGCACCATCTGCTGTAATTCCAGCAAGTTTTTTTTTATATCAAGACCACAAAGTAGATTAGTGAACAAATCACTACCACTGGTCTGATCTTTCAGTGATCTAATGGACAATAATTCTTCATAAACATCAAAATCATCACGGAAAAATATCATAAATCGAGCCATTGAAGAAATATCGATGGACTCATCAATAACTAGGGAAAAATATCTAATGTTTTTAGCTTTTTCTTTGAATTGGTCAAATTTGTTATCAGCCATTTCCACAACTCGGCGTTGAACTGTGGTTCTGCTCAATTATATATTTTTAAATTATATTGCTGTATCAGGAGACAATTTTTTTGTTGCTGATAATAAACATAGTTTGATAAATTCTGCCTCAGTAAATCAATAATGACAGTAGCTCGCTTCTGAAACAAATTCCGATTCATTACGCATTTTTTTTAAATCTGTTGCTGTGCTACAATACCTCTCTTCAAGAATTTAATTTTATCTTGGCGTAAAACGCCCACGATTTGCTGATATTCTGGGTATGCCGTAGATTACTTCATGCAATTTATACGGAGCGACAAATTGAGCATATCAATTTTTTTATTATTCTCGATAACAAAATATTTATTTGTTCAAAAACTATTACATTTTCCATTTTCAGACACTAGTTTTGTTTTAACTGATGTTATTTTGTAAGGCTAATAAGTAATTAGTTGTTATAAAAATTACAATTAATTCAATCAAAAACAAAATTAAATAAAATCAACTGTTTAAAATGGTTTTTTAATTTAATAATATTAAATTTAATTTTAGCTTCCTTTCATTTTAGAAATAAAAATACAAATGATAGAAAAATATATACAACCTAGTCAAAATTTTTATACTCGTATTAAATCTTAGCATGCCGTGAATATTTGGTATTGAAAACGATATTGCAAAAATTTGAGTTTCGAAGAAAACAACAGAAATATTTGCAGTATATTGATGTGTTAAATCTCGAATTATGAAAACCTAGGATACAAAATTTCTAAGTGAGGAAAATTTCTAAGTGATGAAATTTTTTTGCTAAATGAATATAATTATATCAAAGGGTCATACAAAATATGATAAAGGGCCGCATGTGGCACGCGGGCCGCATTTTGTGCATCCTTGCTATAAGGCGTCTAAGGATAAAACATAGGTAGGTGTTACTTTTAACGGTTTAATAAAAACCTAATAAACTATAAAAAGAAATATGTTTTTTTTTACTGAAAGTAGAATACTTCAAAGTATTTCATCGTCCTACATTAACAGAAACAAACTTTTTTAATAAAAAAAAAAAAATTATGGTAAAAAATTTTTAACAAAATAAGACATCGAAAAAGATTTCCCGCTTTCTATTTCTTTTTGCGAAAATAAAAGTTATTATATTTTCAAGGTTTTTTTTTATTGTTATTTAATTTTTCACAAATATTAATGTTATTTTTTAGACGGAATCTTTTAACTCCAATTACCCGACTCACGGTTAACCTGAAAGCGGGTTTTTCTAATTAAATTTTCACTAATTTCCAGAGGTCTGAAACTTTCTATATTTAATCAATTTCTTACAAAAACATGTGGTCACATTTTTTTTTTAAATTTATATTTGTCTTTCTTAAAGTATTCACGTGCAATGGAACGCTTCTAGCTTTTTTATTGTATCCTTGTTTTGCTCGCCACTCCGGTAGTATGGAGTTCATAAACAATTTATACGATATCAACGACCTCGTCCAGTATGGTTGGGATCTGACCATTTTTTTATTTTTTTTTTCAAAACGCATAACAATGTGTAATTTTTTAATTTCTTTTTTGTCAATTTTAAAAACGACATTTCGGTTCTGGTGCCAGCAAATTGAAAAAAAAAATTCCGTCGTTTGAAATATTTGCATTGCACAATTTGTAAAATTTTAAGGTTCGTATGTAAATGTTTATTTACTATAACAAATTATTTATTTTTAGAAAGAAGGTACTTTTTTATCAAAAAGTATTCTAAATGTTGTTAATTTAACTGTAGCAATGTTTTGTTTCAAATTAAGCTATGGTCCAAATATGATGTAAATTTTTTTCTTTATTTAAAAATAAAATTGTATTTTAACAAAAATATATATTCGTGTCGTTTTCTGAGTTTCCTTCATTAAGCTTTCGTTATGGCTTTGGAGGCATTCTTCCATCTATTACTCTATTTACTCCTCTTCAAATTGGCTTTTATTATAGTCCAATTGCATTTATGGATTTTTTTTTAACAAAGTCAATATTATTTTCTCACAACAAATTTAAAGTTGTTGCAGCATAATTAGTTAAAGTTAAATCAGGCCGAAATAAAGTCGATCGATCGTGGGTTTGAATTAAAGAAATACGTCTTATTTTTGGCACTTTTCTCTGTTGACTTGTGCATTAATGGTTCGGTGATTATAAATATATCCCCTTCACAGCAATTTTTCTTTAATAAAAGTTGATAAAACTTTCTAGATCTAACTAACTTTGCTTTTCTGGAACTGTTGCCATTTTTGATTTCTTTTGGGTTTTTGCATCTTTGATCCATCTTCGATCCGCTTTTTTTGCAACATATCCGTTGGACTTCTGTTTTTGCTAATACCTTGAACAATTTTCTTGTCTAAATTCTTGCTTCCTCGATGTAGAAATATATAGTACTTTTGACCATGTTAAAGGCTTTTTGCAATAAAATGTGCTGATAGGTTTTGATTTGCACAAAAACAACCACTACAAACGGTTAATATGTAAGTTTGAAACGAAACACTCCCTCGTCGAAATCGAAAAATGAAGTAGGAAAATATTGTTATTTTAAATACTTTTATCTTTTGTTGAAATAATATTAAATACCATTATCAACGATGTTTTCATATATCTCACAACTGAATTTAACGATCAGATGATCATGTATTATTCTATTTTCTAATATAAGCATTTGACAATTATGAGCAGTTAGTTTTCTTTTGTTTTAATGAAATTGTAATTTGTGGTGTGGCCATTATTAATTTTAATTCATTTTTTTTTTTGTTTTTGTTATTATTTTGAACAAGTTATGGTGATCTCATCATAATTTTCGTTTGCTATAGTTTACCTACGTCATTTAAGTATAATATCTTATTTCTGAGTAGTTTTTTTTTTTAAGTTGCGTGCTTTTCATTTGCAAGAAGTGTCGATTGTATACCAGTAAAACTATTTTTCTCTCCTTAATATATGTAAGTACATTGTATGTACATTAGAAGCTGTTGTAATGTTTAAAAAACCAAAAAATGAAAACAGTTTACAGCGAATTAAATGAAGAGACCTTCAATTTAGGTATTTTTATTATAATTCTTAGTGGAAGAGATTGTTATTGTTTATGAAATACAATTCGAAAGTATTAAATTTTGCATTATTTACCAATTTGGACAGATATTAGTGAATGTGTAATTTTAACTGAATATTTTGATTTAATTTTAATAAAATTGTACAACAACAAGAAACTAAAATAACCAAATTATAGAGAGAGCTTATTGATTTCAGTAAAAAAGATAAAATGTTAAAAAATGAAAGAATAGTTTGTAAATATCACGATCATTAGAAAAGATACAATTTTTTTTTTCTAATTAACTATACCAAACGTTAATTGATCTTAAACTTGACCAAAATAAAACTAATTAACAGCTTTTACTACCGTTTAATATGACTAATCATAAAAAACCTAAAAAAAAATAAACTTCCATACATTATCTACATATGTACATACGTACACAAACAGATGTTCAAAATCGATTTGAACAATACATACTTATTCGTTAAAAGAAAAATAAGTAAAAGGTTCGGTTGTACCGAATAGAAATTTCGCTACAGCAATGACGTTTTTCTTAATTACTATATATATTTTTTCTTAGTAACCCTATAAGACCGTTTTATTCAGATGCATAAGGTTGTTGTAGCCGACATCGCACAGTGGTTCCAAACAATAAAAGTGGTAATAAATATACAACTTCTAAACTGTTGGCCAGATTGGAATACTGTGTTTGGGGGAAAGTATCAAATTTGGCGGCACCCTATTACAATACTGGGAGCAAAAGTTGACCACCCTCAGATAGAACTTGTAACTTTTTTTAAAATATGACCCGATTTTAAAATTTTTTTGCAAAACTTTTTATTTTCTCAAAATACAAAAATTCGCTTCATAAAAGTATATCCTTTTTAAGTGCTCAGAACAGTGGCGTAGCGAGCTTAACTCTCGCTCGGGGCACAATACATTTTTAGCGCCCCCACCCCTTTCGAAAATCATAATATTATATGTAAAATATACTCGCTAATTAATGAATAAAGAACGTAAACTAAATAAAGTCATAGGCTCTAGCAAGGCTTTAAATTTGAGACAAAAATGTAGTTGAGAAAACAAGATCATCTAGAATTAGTTCAAAAGATACCTATTATTTATTTTACATATTTATAAAGAAATATTTTAAAAACACGCAGTTTTAAAACAATAAAAAAGTACATATTTATTATCTCTAAGGAGATACATATATTTAATAATAATATGATTATAATACATTAATAAAACTAATTACTGTGTATAAATTTTCCTTGCTTTTGATGAAGCAAATTATCAATAATATCGTCAAAGTAGATCATTTCAATTTTTTATATTTCCATACTTAAAAATGCTAGGTCACTTAGGCGTCTTGTCCCATCGTTGATCGTTTATTTGTCAAAATTAATTTTAGTTTGCTGAATGAACGTTCGCAGCTAGCAATTGCTACTGAGATAGGAGATAAAAGTATTTGAAGTGTCACTCTCAGGTTTGGAAGAACATCTTCTCCAATCGAGATTATACGTAAGAAATTCTAATGGAGTTTTAGGTTTAATTTCTTTTCTATGCGAAATAACATTTTTTTATTTATTAATTTTTAAGTTCTATTTCATTTAAACCTATAAAATTCAAAGTCGTTATCACCATTATCCTTGTTTAATATTTCAACGTCTGGTAGAAATCCAAATTTGAAATTAATCGTGTAAATTATGTATATATTTATTGTTGGAGACAATGAAAAACGCTTGTCATAACGCGAGAAGTTTCACTTTCTGCGGAAAGACCAACATCTCTAGCCAATTCTCCGGGCATTTTGCGGCGTCCTCTTACACGTATTGTTGTATCAATATCCCATTTTTCACAGAGACTTCGATTGCCCCTTCACAGAGCTTGTCTCGAATTTCGGCTAGTGCAGTCGCTAATGATTCAAGATCATGGAACGCTCCTCTAAAATTTATTCCAGGATCTTGTAATCTAAGCTGCAACCGATCAATCCTCCTTAAGATTTAATACCAGAAATGAATTAAAGTTATGAAACTAAAAGTTAGTATATTTTGCAACAGAATTAAAGCTTCACTTCTGGTGTCACTTGTAGTGGTAGTGTCCTCTGCTAATTTTTCTAATGGTTTCAGATTTCACGTTTGCCAGTTTTTATTAAAGCATTTTTTAGTTATTCCAATCGTAACGATGAACGTGAGAAAAAGAGATATATGTTTTCAATTATTCCAAAACATGTCACAACGATTGGATCTTGTTTAGCTGCGGTAACTCCTACTAAATTCGATGAACAGTTATCACAATTTACGAATAACGCTTTATGATTTTTTTTTCCATTATTCTGCTGAATGCCAGATGTGTGACGTGCCATCACGTAACATTGTGATCTGCAGTTTGTTAATGAAATTTCATCGGAATTTAATTTATCTAAAATTGTATTTTCGATCGAAGCTGCATCTTAGTATGTATTTCAATAAAACCCAAAAAAGATTTTTTGATGGAAACTTTTTTATCGATAAAATCAAAATCTACATACCTAACGACTTGGGACATTTGTTCTCGATGAGAGATAGCAGGAGTTGAATCAAACAAAAGTCCATAATATTTCATTCTTTTGATATCGTTTTTTAGTTGATTTCGAACTGTAGATGCCAGAAAATGAATTAATTCATTTTGAATCTGTGGTGACAAATATGATACAGTTTTTGGAGTTGCTGTGGCATGTTTAAGAAGATTTGCTAGTAGCGGATCAAACTGAGCGACAAGTCAAAGTAAAGATAATAGGTTTCTTATATTTGTACCATCTTAAAGTGCTAGTTTTTCAATATGGACACGTAGATGAAGATTTTGTATAATTAAATACCTCATGCAAGCTAATATTCTTTGCAATATATTTCGTCGCCGTTCTTTTTCGGACTGAATGTTCGCTTCTAATGATACATCAATTCCCGTTCTACTTATTAATCTTCGTTCTGTTTCTTTCCAAGTCGTAAGTGAATCTCGGTGATTTGTACTTCATTCATAGGGAATAAATTTATCTATTTTCTTCCATTTATTAAAAGCAGCAGATGTTACGAAAGATGATTGTGTAGCGGAATTTGACGTAATAAACAGTAAGCAACAGAAGCAGTACGCTGCATTATTTTTTGGTGAATATAATAACTTCCTTATAGTCATCATTATCGTTATCATCATCATCATCAACATTGTCACATTCTTCGGGCAGAATTAATAATTCGAATGCCAATTGTGGTATTTTGTGAGTATTTCTTATATTGGCTTTAATCATGCTGGAAATGAATGGATCTGAAGTAAGCAGAAATCTATTTAATATGTCTTCATTAGTTTTTTCCTGGCTGTATTTAGATCTATAGATCTTGAAATCTTTGTTTCTAGCCTGTTGTGCTTCCTCTGATAGCTCACCAATCGGCAAAAAGGCATTGGATATTATTTTCAGTCCGTGAATTTATGAATGATAGGTGACATTTTGCACCATGGTTATGTTTTAACAAAATGTTTTTCAGTATTGTGAGCAAAGTCGCTAAACTTTTCACTATAGACTTTGTGGTCACATGACACGCCAATAAGTATTATATGCATTAATTAACTCTAGAATCTAGAGTTTAATTCAAGTTTTGTTATTTCTGACGAAACTTCTGCATAAAGACAAAAGAGAGCTAAAACAAACAAGTTGATTGTTGTTTGTTTTTTTTCAGCATAAGTTTTTAGAAAATCACAGTGAATCTGCAAAAATTGTTTTTTTCATATACATATAAGCTGAAATCTAACATTAAAAGAGCATTTAATAAAACAAGCAGATTCCAGCCCTCGAAATTCGAGCGCAAATTGTAGGAAATTTTATGTTTTCATTAAATAAAGACGCTAAAGGTATGCTAATCAATTATAGCCAATTCACAAATCAACACAAACAAACAAACTCATTTTTATTACAAACACATTCACAAATTTAATAAACACACACATAGCATTGTATAATTTTATGTATATGTTAGTAGCAACTTTAAATGCAATTTACTCAAAATAAAGTAAAATATTTAGAAATCTCTAAATCTGTAAAACCGCTAAAAAGAAATACCTTTCAAATAATAAAACGGTAGAACAAAACATCATTCACAAGAAATCGCCTAGCCTATTAATATTATAGATTTGCTCGATCCCGACCTGCAATTTGTTGAAACTCAATGTATATATCGAAAATACCCCATTTTTGGAGCACTTTTTTTTTTAAAAACATTAAAAATATTTGAAACATTCATCGAAAAAAATTATGTAATTATGTACCCATAATTTATTTTTTTACTTTTTTGTTTGTATAAAGAACATGTTTATTGTATAACAACACTAAAATAATCTCAAAAAGTTTTAAAAATCATTTAACTAACTTTTATAGTTATTGAGATATTAAGATATTAAAAAAAACTAATATTTCCTATTTGAACTTTATTTAGATAGTGGTAAATTTCCAAAAAAAATTAGTTAATGATGAGGTTGAATGAAGGCATATATGTATTTACTAAAAAATGAATTGCTGTCAACAAAACATTAAAAAACGGTGAAATATTAATTGAAGATTTGATAGTTAAAGAAACAGCTGTAGGATCAAGTAAATATTGTCAGATTTGTTTAGAATCTTCTATTCTAACAATATTTTAAATTTTTATCAAGAATTCCCATATTGTGAGTTATTGCATTTTATAGTGCTGATCTACCCCAAATACATGTCTGATCCTTATGGTGTTTTGAATCCAGATTCGAAATTTATTGCTTTAAATAAATTTCAAAAAAATAATTCATAAGAAATAGTTATGTCGAACATATTTTGAAAAAATTTAACTTTTAAAGTGGTATAAGTACAATTAATTTAGGAAAAAACTTAGATTTTCGCAGGAAATATGAAATTTTATTCATAAACAAATTCAACATTCTCTAATGACAACTATACAAAATAGAAAATTTCGAAAGATGTCATTAACATTTTTTAAAACATTGAAATGAAAAACCTGTTATAACTCAGTTTTCTTTAAATTTATACTGCTATCAAAATAAGCACTTTATAAACTACTAGTACAAAGTGTCAAGACTTTCCCTTTTATAGTATAGTAATCCTCGGTTAATTACCCCGTCAAAAATTAGAAGATTTTTCGGTAATTATGCGGGGAAAGCATTTAAACGAACACGTTTAATTACCTCATAAGAGGCTATTAGACGAATACTTTTAAATACATCAAAGAGGCAATTATCCGAACATATGTAAAACAGGGTTATTAAAATAACAAAAATTTTATTAAATAAATATTAATTCATATGTATCACATTAAGAAGTAATTTGCAAACACTTTTTGGTATGTTCCCATCGAGTTACATAAAAATAATGTTAGCCGTTATTTTTGAGATTTATTGCCTCTGACTGAGTCCCGTTTTCGAGCTAATGTTCCACTTGGCACAACTTTATAAAAAAGGCCACTCTCATCAGCATTAAATATATTTTCAGGAGTATAATATGGAAGAATTGAGGAAAAATTGCTACTTTCCAGAAAATTTTGGGCACATTCACGATCATTTTCATTACTTTCTTCATGTATCTTTGTGAATTTTATGTTTTCTCTCCCCTGCCACCTCCACAACCAACTACAGTTCGGTTCAAAATCTGAATTAATTTTTATTGCAAACTCCTTTGCTTATTCATTACCAATTTCATAGAATTGACAGAATTATTCAGGCGCATCTGGTTAAACCATATCGTGAGCCAATAAGTACTTTGGGTAATTAAACCAAGGAATTTAATGGAACTTTTAGTTTCTGAATAAAATATTTGAGGTAAATTAGGGAAAGTTAATTAAACGTGGGGTTTTGTTAGAAAAAGTGAACAAAAACGTGGGATAATTAAACAGGTTCTACTGTACAACAGTTATATGATTATATATTTCCTTTGTGTGGGCGTTGCCACGCCCACTGCTCCGATCACACCCATTTTTTGTTCGACTAATCACATGAATAACTTACGGCCTCAGGCTCTCACTGTTATATTTATTTTGTATGGGGGGTGCCACACCCATTGGTCCGATCCTGCCCATTTTTTGTCCGACTACTCACATTAATAATAGATGACCGTATACATTTTTTCATGCAAAGCTCTCTCTGTCATAGTACTCGAGATATATAATATTGAATTATCACTTTGTATGGGAGGTGCCACGCCAACTTATCCATTTAAAATATAATTTGTTTTTTTTTTTGCGAGTAAAACAAAAGTAAAATTGTTTTCTATAGTGCGTGGTAGAGAAGAAGAAAGGATACAATGTATCACAAAAATAAGTATGCTGGGGAGAAAAACAGAAAATAATATGTTTTATTTATTTATGAGTAAGCTTTATGATTACAACAAAACACAAAAATTAATGTAATTGCTTTCTTAGCCATATGGATTATTTTTTTAAAATGTCATCAAATCATGTCACAAAAGTATTTATTAAAAAAAAAAAAATAAAACAAAAAAGCTATTCTATGAACTTATTTTGTACTCAAACCACATTTAATATTTTGTTGGGAAGCCTTTGGCTTTTTTGACGGCTTTTAACCTTGAAGCCATAGAGTTTACCAGGATCAAATTTACAGAAGGTTGAATTTCCTGATTTATCTTTCAAGAAATTCCCATAAATGTTTTATGGGATTTAGATCCGCCGATTGGGGTGGTGTTGTTAATTGTTTTTGTGTTTAATATAAGAGGCAACTCTTTGACAATGTGTGCTGTAAGCTTGGGATCATTATCTTGTTGAAAGACGAATGGTTCCGAAAGCCCCAATTTTGGTTGTATACATTAATATGTTTAGATAACTATCCATCGTCCCTTCAATCACAACCAGATTTCCAATCTCACTCGCTGCCATACACCCCAAACCATTACCGTCCCACCATCATGTTTGACTGTGGTGCTAATTCGAGGATCAAGTTCCGCATTTACTTTTCACCAAGCTTTTTCGCGTCCATCTGAGCCAAATATATTAAATTTGCTCTCATCAGGGAAAATATCGTTCTTGGCTTTGGTGTTCTTTTGCGAAGTCAAGTTTTTTTGTTCTGTTAATTCTATTTATAAACGGCTTTTTGCGGATGTTAACGGACATGATAAAGGGATATCTCATTGTTGTCGTGTCTATTACATTTTTTATTGTTTAGTAGGAGTAGTATTTCTTTATTTACAATAAAAACAATTTTACATATTTTTTATGTTTCTGGAACGCAAACGGCATACGCCACCCTAAAAACGTACTAGATTACTTCCTTAGCCCTTTCACGACCAATGGGACATATATGTACCATATTTATTTTTTTTATATTTTCCACATTTTCCCACCGATTTTTTTAAAGCTGACTTAAGTCGACAGATGATAGTTATAGCTTTCAGACCATACCAAAAAAAAATGGCACATGTATTCTCAGGGCCTAAGACGGTGACCCCAAAGTCTGAAAATTGTGTTTTTTTTTTAATATTTGGATGTCATTAATTCGGACGTTATTGAACCGAAAACATTACAATTTTGATATAACATGAACCAGTATTTATGGTTTTCAGAAACACCAAAATATTTGGAATCGGTTTATTATTCAGCAAAATTCAGTACGGCTAAAAAAATGTCTTATATGTCTTATCAACAATTAATTAAACTATAAGAAAAAGATTAATTCTAAATATCTCAAAAATATAAAATCAATTATGGTAATCTTCGAAGCAATTACAGTTGTTTGTGAAACATAAAGGTTTTTTACAAAAGGAACGATTTTCCTTTCCATTTTTAGTACGAACTAAAAAAGTAGTAATCGATTCTCTATGATCTATATTTAAAAATTTACAACAAATACAAAACCAAAGCTACAGTTATTTATGTATGTAAAAAATAAAAATACAAATCACTGATTTGCTTTGAGTGGAGTAAATTAGTTGCTAATTTTGACCGTTGACGACCAATGGTATATATATGGCCCATAGATTTTTTCCTTGAAGGAATTTAAAAAAAGTATTTTTGGCGACACTTTTGTTTAGAAATGTTGGGTCGTTAAGTACGAATCCAGAAAAATAATAAAAATTTTCCAGCAGTTTAGGTATGGTCCTGAAAGGGTTAGAAACAAGAATATTGATCTAATGCTTGTTTCTGAGACTCATCTAACAATTCGTAGTTTTTTCACAATACTAGGATACACATTGTATGATACTAAAGACCCTAGAGACAGGGCATGTGGAGGCTCAGCTTTTCTCATCAAATCTCGACTTAAACACTTCTTAATGCTTGAGCTGCGAGAAAATTACCTTCAGGCAACGACTGTTTGCCTCGAAGAATTTGATTCAAACTTAGTGATCTTATCAGACAGGCAGAAAATACCTGACCTAATAGATTTCGGAGTAACAAAGTCTATAGCGAGACACTTGGTGCAGATCGAACCGTCATTGGAACTCTCCTCTGATCACACACCCACGATTGTTACTCTGTTAAGCCCTAAAAAATTGTACAACCCACTGATGATTTGGCGCTAACAAGTAAAACGACAAATTGGTTGAAATATAGAAAGTTTATCAGTACTCATTGTTCAGAGAACATACCGCTAAGAACATCGGGAAATATTGATCTCTCGATTACACCTTTTTAATTAAATCTCAAACTCGCTGTTCAAGTTGCTACTAAATATAAAATCAATTAACACAGAAAACATTATAATATTTATTCAGTTAATGTTGAACAACTTCCCACTCTATTCTTGAGTGGGAACAGCACAGATCCCCACAACTTAAAGCCCGATTAAAATAATGCAGTAGAAAACTACGAAACCTATTGGAAAATCAGAGAATGGCAACATTAAATAATTTCCTTAGAGCACTAGATAACACACCACCCTTACTGACTACTCATTATGGCGTGCTTCAAAAGGTCTTAAAAGACCCGTCATGATCAAGCCTCCATTGCGGAACTCAAATGGAGACTGGGCAAGAACTGACTCTGAAAAAGTTGAACTGTTTGCAAAACACTTGAGAAATGTTTTCACACCAAACATATCAAGTTCTATAGTGGAGTTGCCTTCAATAATACCACAGCAAGGAGCAAATGCACCACTCATTTTTGAGATGCGAGAGACCAAAAAGGCAATAATTGATTTAAAACCAAATAAAGCATCAGGGATCGATAAAATCAGTAATAAGATGCTTATGGAACTACCCAGTATAGCTTTAACAATAATTCTCGATATTTTCAATGCTATCTTGCGCTTTGAGTATTATCCCCTAGAATGAAAAGTTTCACTCGTAACAATGATACCCAATCCAATATAACACGAAAGTTGATCCATATAGACCAATCAGTCTCTTATCAAATATGTCAAAACTTTTCGGAAGACCGCTAATGAATAAATTAATCCTAGCTATAAATCAGAATAATATTTACCAGATCATCAGTTTGGCTTTAGAAAGAAACACAGCACCACTAAGCAAGTCCATAGGCTAGTAACTGTTATCGAAAGCATTAGACAAAGTCTGGTATGAGGGCTTGATCTATAAAATTAAACACATATTACCACCCAACACCCACAAGGTTCTAGAAAGCTATATATCAGGTCGTAAGTTAAAGAGAACAACTATAGAAGTCCACCACAAGATATACAAGCCGGAGTCCCACAGGGTACTATTCTGGGTCCATTATTATATTTACTCTACACATCTGATTTAACAACAAATGTTAACACCCATACATCGACTTTTGCTGATGATAGGGCAATCTTAAGAGTACATGAGAACCCATCAACAGCATCTCGATTTCTGCAGACCCACATTTCCCAACTAGAAGATTGGCTGGAGAGATGGAAAATCAAAGTTAGTGAACATAAATGCATCCATATCACTTTCACCCTAAGAAGGAAAACGTGCCCGCAGATACTAATTAATAATCATAACATACCCCAACACACAAACGTAAAATATCTCGGAATTCACTTTGACCGCCACATCACTTGGAACATACATATAGACGCAAAACTTACCCAGATTAAGTTAAAAACTGTACAACTTACATAGCTTAGAAACTCAAAACTTAGGTTATGGTGCTATGGTATTCAATTATGGGGTCTAATGTTGAAAAATTGCAAAGAAGACAAAATAGGCTATTACGAATGATTACAAGGCACCCTGGTATGTCAGAAACTCTAACATTCATAAGGACTTAAATGTTCTCTTGGTCAAAGATGAAGTTATCAGATACAGAGTCAACTATTTGCTTAAACTTGAAACTCATCCTAACATGCTTGCCCGAAATCTACTCAACAACCGTGGCGACCTACGCCTTAGAAGGTTGGACACTGCCGATCTGATACGCTGAGGCGACTGAAAGATGACCTAGAGAACATTTTTTTTTTTATATACATCAAGGAGCAATTAAATTTTTGTCTAGCACTGGCTGGACTTTATAATCAGAATTAGTTTTAAGATTTGAATAATTATTGTTAGTTCACATACAAATAAATGAAGATCCAATAAATAAAATAACATGAAAAATAATAAATAAATTAAGATAATTACATTTGAAAAATACAAGAATATTATTGCAAATAAGAAAAGAGTAAATTTTCGACAATTTTGTATAAAACGTTTGTCGATTAAATAAAGATTATTAACCTTTGATTTAGCAAGGATTTGAATTTACCAAAAGTTTAAGAAATTTATTTTATATACATTTTAGTTAAATTCTTGTACCATGAACGTTATTTTTAAGTATTGACCCAGGTTTTCCCCATCTGTTGAGTTTGTACCGTTGAGTATCCGCAACATTTCCGTTTCACAAAGATAGCCGTAACACCGGAGATACACATAAGAAATGTTCTAAAGTCTCCATCACATTCATATTACACATTTTCCAAAGTTTTTCTTCATTTGACGCACCATGGGTGTTATAATTTAACTTACTTAGCCCATTTTGTTTGTTTTATTATTGTTTATGTTATTTATGTTATTTTAAAAAAGAACACAATTAATATCTCAATGTTTTCGAAATAAATTCAGATTTTGGACTGCTCTTCGTGGTGTGTACTTATTTTTGTGATACAATGTATGTATATTTCTAAAAACTATAACTACACTATAAATATTTTTAATCAGATCGATTTCTGACATTAAGCCTTCATCAGTGATTATATTAAACTTTTTAGTAATAGTTATGTTATAATATATTGATTATATTGATTAGATTGTTTCTGAACATAAAACAATTAGCGTTGTTCTTCAATTAGAATGTGCTAGAGAATAAAGGTTGCCATGATATTTTTGGGACTAAAGATGGTACAGACAAATAGACTATTTACTGAAAATATTCCATTGATCATCCCGTTATAAATTTTAATTTTAAAATTTATATATAATTTTTATTAATATATAATTTTTAGTCAGTCAGATGTACATGTTCACATTAACTCGATAAATTTTATTTTAAAGCAGCAAACTAAATTAGGATATACTTTAATAATCTCAGGAGCTCTGATTAAAAGGCACCAGAGTAAAAATGTCTGTCATAATTTTTTTTTTTAATTTTTTTATGAACTTAGATTAATGTTTTTTCAATTCTTCTTTTTAATAGCAAAGCAATTAGTTACAAACATAATGATAAACTTGATATACCCCCTCCATTATATGCTAAAGTTTTTTTTCTAGACCGGCACACGTCGACATTTATTTTGAAATAAGTTTATTACATATGTTCAGAAAAAACGTTGGCGTTTCTGACTCACCTCCGCAAAATTTTGTTATTGGAGTTTGGTTAAATAATATTGTCAATGTATGTAGGAGTTTTTGCAAGATCAAAATATTTTATTATTGTTTTATTTTAAATATTACACTTGATTTGAACCTTTGAAAGTCTTTTAAGCCTTATTTGTATTCATTGTATTCATGTACATATACAATGAAT
This sequence comes from Cordilura impudica, assembly GCA_963682025.1. Lineage (NCBI taxonomy): Eukaryota > Metazoa > Arthropoda > Insecta > Diptera > Scathophagidae > Cordilura > Cordilura impudica. Next base: position 146,880,821 of record OY821519.1, read on the forward strand.
GTGCGTGTTCATATTATTTCTACTATAAACATGTTTATCTTTTTATACCCTATACCACTAAGTGGTTAGGGAATAATTAGTTTGTGCTGAAATTTGTAAATACCAAAAATACCGATCGACTCAGTATAACTTTTGGCGATGTCTGTCCGTCCGTCTGTCTGTCCGTTAGTTCTTCGACCTTTTCAGACCTTGCCACCATATAATTCACCCCTATCATCATATATATCGATCAAATTTGGTGTTTTTGTGTATTATACCCACTAATCAGCAGTCCAAAACATACCCTGTATAGCCATTTTTAATCATAATCCCCATATAAAACTGATTCCCGATATTCACTTAAATCTATAAAAAACCAAAAAAAAAAAAATGCATAGATTTTCTTAAAATTTGGTTTATATATGTTTTTGGGAAGAGTAAATATGATCATGATCGATTCATTTTTTGACCTATGAACTTTATGAACTTTTCCATATCTGCACGTCATACATTAATAACAATACCACTAAAATTAGAATCCGAGACCGTCTCTTGAAACGCGTGGTTTAGGGTATCGTTTAGTCAGTCAAGACCGAGTATAATTTTCTTTTTATACCCTCCACTCCAGTGTGCAGAGGGTATATATAAGTTTATCATTCCGTTTGTAATAATTAGAAAAAAAATTTGGACCCCATAAAATATATATATTTGTCATCCTTATAACAACCGGAGTTGATATAGCGATGTCCGTCTGTCCGTCTGTGGAAATCACGATGACGGCGTCAATCGGGCAGCTAGGGTGCTCGTTGATATAAAAAATGATTCATTAACATCCTGAAAAGTTTGCTATTTAAAATCGTCCTAATCGGTCGATTAGGGCCCGAAATTTGAATGAAGAACTAAAAAAAGTCTTGAAAAAATATAATTTTCTATGTTGTTCTTGTCACGATCACGCCCTGAATAGTGCAGCTATAGTGATAATTTTTAGTGAGAATGATTCACCAAATTCATGGGAAGATTTCTGTTTCAAAAATCATTAAAATCGGTGGAACAGGTCCAGGGAAATCTCTGAAAAAGTAAAAAAAAAAATGAAAAATATGATGATTCTATATTGTTCTTGTTGTTATTCTAAATGTTGTGTTGTTGTCATAGCTGGACTTGTTGTTTTTGTGGTCGTTGTGGTAATAATATAATAAAAACTAACCCTTTGTACATCACTCTAAAAATTTGTTAGATCATTTCTGTTATTACCACGAGCCTGCCTGCAAAATTTCAGATCGAATGGCTCACGGGAAATTGGTTAAAATCGATCCAAAATTTTTTCGACAAGCAGACACTAAAGAGTTAATATAAAGGGAGTAAAAATTCACCAACATCTAAAGCAAATAATGCTAAAATACCTAGTTGTTAGTAAAAAAAAAACAATGTAAATATTGCAAAAAAAAATTTTATGTATAAATTTATTTATAAATTTATATAAACATATTAAATAATTCAAATAATATACATATATTATATATGTATATCCATAACAACTGCATGTTAGAAATAAAAATTTCCAATTATAAATTACAATTAATTGAATTTCAGAAAATCATATCAAAACGTCGGAAACTATAATTTTAAATTTAGAAGACATCAATTGCATCTTTAATATATAAATTTTATTCGTTAAACACAAATTGAAATTCCAAAAAAAAACACCAAATACCTGTGTTTACATTTAAAAAATTTTTACATTTAAAAAAAAATATTGACATTCAGGAGAAATTAATAGCTTTTCAGTACCGCGATTCAGTAACTTCTTTTAACGATAGTCGAATCGTAAAATTTTTAAACGATATTCGCTATTGTTAAAGTCAGCTGTTGTTGTTATCTAAACGACAACCATTTTTGTGTTGTTTATTCAATCGATAAAAACTTAAATTTTTAGGTTGAAATGTCGTCATACATAAATAAAAATCATAAAATAGTGAAAATATTTTGCTTTTATTAAAAAACTTTTTTATATAAATAAAAAAGTTAAATAGCATATCGAGGGCTTATATTCAAAAAGTGCTATCTACATTTGACAGCAATATTAATTTTTGATTTCAAACTGTTCTCTGATATAACTGTCAAATATAATATTAATTTTGATAGCATACATGATTAGTACGACTATTTCTTAATAGATATTGTGGCGTAACAATCGACAAATACTTTCAGATCTTATTAATAAATTTGTTTTACACGCTCTCTTTAAAATAATTATTAATGCAGATAGCACATTTTGAATATAAGCCCTCGATATTCAATTCATTATTTCATTTTCAAATAAATACACAGAAATATTAGTAAAAAAAAATAAAGATATTAAACATAAACATAAAATCATCCTGTCAAACACGAAGTAATTTGTTTTTTTCTATTCTTCTTTGTGTTTTTCGGTTATTTTGACAGAGATGCCACTCGTTTACAACTTAAATAAATAGAAAAATAGATTTGTCGACTGTCGTTAAGATGTATGTACTTAGTGAATCACTTAATCCTTAGTGCAAACAACAATAGCTATCGATATATTTTGCGATTTTCGAATCGTTGAAATTTACAGAATCACAATACAGAAAACATTAATTTAAATTCAATGAATTTTAGAAAACGTCAAATGATATTTAAGAATTGCGAACATAAAAACTGTTACATAAATAAACGCAATTTGATGAGAATGTTATTTTTTATATATAAATTTTCACAATTTTTTTTGGATGAAAATTTGAAGTTTTTCAGAAAATAAAGAGAACAAATTATTTTATTTAAAATGTTTGGGACATTTGGTTTTTTGCGTTTGGCATCCCTAATTTGAATATTTATTATTATAAATTTATTCTCTATGTTTTCCAAATATGGCAATATTTTAATAAAAAAATTGAGAGGGTTTTTTTTTGGTTATTATTTTGTTACTCCATCCGACCTATATGGCCGCAATGAAGAAATATTTGGCCAGTTAAAAGAAACTATACAGCCATATCCAATTAGCACGATTTAATGCATATAGCCATCCTACACAACCATTACCTTTGCAATGGAGGTTAGGGCGAGCTATTTAATTAGCACAAACTAAATTAAACGAGAAGTTATGTCACATAACCGGAAACGCATGCATATAGATATATAACCTAAATGCATGCCGATCAGCAACCACGATGACCAAAAAGCAAACACCGAAATAAATCCGAAATAATAGAAAAGACGAAAACCAACCAAAAGAATTTGCTGAAATAATTTGGTATTAAGTTTAACAAATTGTTTACTTTTTCATTTACATTTATTATCAAGACTCAAACCGAGGTGGAGGGTATCAAAGATTCGGCACAGCCGAATTTAACACTCTTACTTGTTTTTAATTAAACGCCAACAGTTTATTCAAGTATTAATGTTGAAAATGATGACGTGTGCTTTGAACTTATTTAAATATGGTTTAGAGGTACATCTAAATTTTCTCCAAATTAATCGTTGTTTAGTATCGTGTACTTATTTGTAATTGTTTCTTTTTTATAGTTTTTATTTTTTTGTTTTCTTTTCTTTTTTTTTAAACATATTCAAATATTATTTTTAATGTTTAGAAAGTGTAACAAATTTCTATGTACAGTGAACCCATCGCATAATCGTACAAGTGTTTGTTTGATATGCATGGTCACTAAGCTAAAAAAATGTATTAAATTTACGGATTCTTTTTCGCTTTTATTTACACTCTACATCCTAATCTTTCCAAATAATAAACAAACAACATTCTTCATCATAACGGTAAATTTCCAAAAAAAGAGCAAAATTAACAAAATTTTTTGTGCACAATGCATAATTAATAAAAATGCCGAAAAAGTACAATTAATATTTTGTGACATATCCTTTGTTTCATACTTCAGGTTCTGTTGAGCTTCATGCTTCCATTAAAGGCTTCTTTAGCTGTTTTAATGTGGAAATTTTTTTTTGTATACTCTCCTAGCTGGTTCCTCACAAAGATGTTCTATTACATTAAGGTCTGGCCTCTTTACAGGTGTTTCTATAAGTTTGGGGCAGTTATGTATCAACCAAAGCTGTCCCACATATAAGATGGCCTTGGGATCATTGTCTTGGTAAAAAGCAAAATTGTTTAAAATGTCCAATTTCTCTGCACTTTGCTTTACATATTCTTTAAAAATGTTGAGGTGGATAAATTTGTCCATTATGGCAACAATAAATTGCACTCGACATGCAGCTCCAAAACATAACAGAGCTTCCTCAATGCTTAACAGAGGCTTTTGCATTTTGATGATTAAATTTTGAATTTGGTTTACCCTACACAGAGATCTTGCAGGCTGAACCATGTAAATTAAATTTGCTTTCGCCAGCGGAGAGAACCTTGTAATGAATGAAAACAATCAATGAAAATGTATTTTATCATCAAATTACCTTATTCCAAAAATCTTTTGTTTTAAGCAAATACTCTTTATCATGTTTTCAGTTTTTGGACTTATAAATGGATTTTTCTAGCAACTCTACCATGATATTTGTAAAGGGTGTGAAGTTAAATATCGAAATAAATATCTGTTAAGAATTTTAACAGAGAATGTTAATGTTAACATTTTCTGTTAAGTACTTCACTTCAGCAAACGAAATTTTTTATTCAAGTAAAAAACCAATTATCTAAATATTTTAATAATTAAATTTAGACTATAAACATGTATCTGACAAATAATAAATTTGTTTTGTTATTTTGTAATTTCATATAAAAAATAATGTATATTCGCATATAACAGCATATAATATTAAAGTAGCCAAAACGGTTATTTCTAGCCGACCTGAATGAGGGTTTTCATATATCAGGTGAAAGCTCCATGGGAGTAGAATCTAATGGCATACCGGCCATATTCAATTGTTTCTCAGGAAAAAAGTTACAAAGGATCAAAATAAAAAAAAGATTTTTCCCATAAGAATTATTTTCAAGGGGCCAAAACGGTTATTACTAGCCGACCTGAATGAGGGATGTCATATATCAGGTGAAAGCCCCATGGGAGTAGATTGCAATGGCATACTGCCTATATTCAATTGTTTCTCACGAAAAAAGTTACAAAGTATCAAATTAAAAAAAAGCAGATTTTTCCCATTAGAATTATTTCAAAAATAAAATTTCCTAGAATTTGCACTCGAATTTCGAGGGCTGGAATCTCCAAGTCTATAATGTTAATAGGCAAGGCGATTTCTTGTCACCGATGTTAGTGTGTCAGCTTTAATCCTATTTTGACCACACATGCATCATTTCAAAGGTATTTCTTTTGAGCTGTCCACCAGATTTATAGATTTATAGATTTTTAAATTAAAATTGTTTTTTTTAGTTAATTGCATTTAAAGGTGCTACTAACACATACATAAAATTATACAATTCTATCTGTGTGTTTATTAAATTTGTTAATGTGTCTGTAAAAAAATGAGTTTGTTTTTATACCCTATACCACTATGTGGTTTGGGTATAATGACTTTGTGCTGCTGTTTGTAACAACCAAAAATATTTGACCTAGACCCATCTTTAATTATACCGATCGAATCAGAATCACTTTTTGAGTTGATTTAACAATGTCCGTCCGTCCGTCTGTGTGTCCATGTAAACCTTGTAATCAAACTGCAGGTCGCAAATATGAACATATTTTGATGAAATTTGGTATATAAGCTTTTATCGGCCATGGGATGAACGCTATTGAAATTGGTGAGAATCGGTCCATGTTCAGACCTAGCGCCCATACAAATTACCCCTATGACATCGACATAAATTGCCATAAGATCCAAATTGTCATATAGATCTTACTCAAATTGGATTTTATATACGTTCATTACGTCCATTAATGAGTAATCCAAAAATGATCCCTTTGGCCCCATATAGGGCTGCTTCCCGATCTTCACTTAAATCTATTAAAAAAACAAAAATATTGCACTGATTCTTCTCAGATTTGGTTTGTATATATTTTTGCAAAATACAAGAGACTTTTCCAAACATGATCAGGATCGGTCCATTTTTGGACCTAGTCCCCATATAGATATAGCATCCGATATGAACTTTTTCATATCTGCAGCCAAAAAAATTAATAAAAATCCCACTCAAATTTGGTTTTTGCTTATTTTCTATGTCCAGTTAGTTGGGCCTAAGAGATAGGGTTTCTAAACGCATGGTATAGGGTATCGTATAGTCGGTCTAGACCGACTATAATTTTCTTACTTGTTTTGTGTTGATTTGTGAATTGGTTATAATTGATTAGCATACCTAAGTCTTTATTTAGTGAAAAAATAACATTTCCTAGAATTTGCACTCGAATTTCGAGGGCTGGAATCTGCTAGTTGCAATTAATACTGTAATTAATATGCAAATTTTAATTTTGTTTCAATGGTGTGAGATAGAGAAGAAGAAAGCAAATATTTAAAAAATTCATAACTACTTTGTATTCTTAATCGTACCGGTTTTTGGCATTTCAGCCTTCATCAGCGATTTATTGAACATTGTGATAAAAAAAAAATTTTTTTTCGCTTCAAAGCATCATCTCAAATATATGTAAAAAGTGCAATATGTAGAACGTACAAACCATACATCACATATGGCAACTCTTACGAAACTGAGAATAGTGGAAATTAGAAGTATAAATGCAAAAATATTAAAAAATTCAAAAATATCACAATGTTCAATAAATCGCTGATAAAGGCTGAAATGCCAGAAACCGGAATACAGGAATACAGTGTAGTTATGAACTTTTGAAATATATGCTTTCTTCTTCTTTACCACGCACCATTGAAACAAAATTAAAATTTGCATATTAATTACAGTATTAATTGCAATATGTCTGAAAAATGACGTCAAATCTAACAAACTATAAAAAATATGTTTCATAAGTTCATTTATTGGATCGATTTCTGCGACCAACCTGAAAAATTTTGAAAATTTTTTTGGGCCATACGAATTCATATGGCACTTAAGTTCTTGATAAAAAGCTCTAGTATCTACAGTAAAAAAAGCAAGTTTTTTTTAAGAAAAAGTTGTCTTTTATATGTGGAAATTATCAAAATACTTATGAAACTAACGGAAAATTATTATCAGCCCAATTCTCATTAACAATTCCCTGGGAATTTTTTCCCTATTCCCTGTTCCCCTATTCTTAATAAAATCTCCCCGGGATTTTTTTCTCTTTTCCCCTTACCCTTATTCTAAAAGAACTTCGAAAATGGGAAACTTTTAACTTTTCCCCGCGAAAAAAGTAGCTATTCTGAATGTCAATAAAAGGGAGAATAATTTGGGAATAATTCCGCCAAAAAATTGCGAGGGAGTGCTGCGAAAAATGTGAGTATTTAATATTTTTATGAAAAAAAGTAATATAAATCATTTAAAATTTTGTATAATATTATTATGGCATTACTGGTTGCTTTTAGGTCAAAAGCAACAAACAAAAAACAAATTCATGTTCTTTTAAACACAATGCAAGCCATCCCTGATGTTGCATGCTTTGCTCCGTCTTGTCCTGCTGCTGCTTTTCTGCTTCAGCTACCATCAGAAACGCTACACTGAACATTTTTTGTATTTATTTTTAATTTATTAAAGATTTAAAAAAAGTTACTTTTAATTTCCACAAAAATTTTTAAATTTGTAAACAAAACAAAACAACTGAAGCAAAACAGCTGTCTTCGAATAATCGAAATTCTCTCTCCCATATTATTCTTCTCCCCGCCTGTTTAGAATAGGAGGATTTATTCTCGGGAAAAATGAATTCCCCGGGAACTCATTTCCCTGGGAATTTTTAGAATTGGGCTGTATATTCTTTAGGATACATCACAGATATCTTGTTAACGATAAAATTTTATTTTTATCTTGTAATCTTTGTATTTTAACGTAGTTGAATTCACGGATTACTTATACCTCTAATATAGTTAAAACTGACTTTATTAACTGCATTTTTTAAAATCGCAGGGTATGGCCTAAATAGATCCAAAGTGTGATATAAATGGACAAATAGGTCGGAATCTAATAAACTTCGTTTTGCCAGTGTTTGAAATAAACTAATTTATTCTGATATTCAGATTACTTGTACCACCATTACATTCTACCTGTGTTTGTTATACACGTTTGTGTTTATAACCATAGATCAAGCTGATTTCATCAGCGAGCATGACATAAATTTGCATTTGTTTTTTACATGGTTCAAAATTTAAAAATTCAAAATTCATCACTCCAAAATTTTCTGTTTAAAAACCGCATAATTTTTGAAAGTTTCCAATTTAAATTTTTCAATTCTTTTTTAAATTCTGATCAGACACTTAACACAAAACACATGTTCCTACAGCACTAAAGGTAAGCAACGAGTTTTGGTGAACTGAAGTTACATATGTATACATATTTTTAATATCAAAATTTTTTAATACTATGTCGTATAAAGTTCCCGCGTCAGTTGCATTGAAAATTTAAATAAAATAAAAAAAATTATTTTAACAATTATATTTGAATATCTCCAACATTTTGTAAAATATCCTCATAAAAACCTCCTGTCCCCAAATGAATTTGTTTGTTCCCTTGAAACAAAATATCCCCAAGATGGAAATTATATATCGCCCAACCTTGGTCTTAAGAGAACAAAAAACATCATATATAAATTATGAACTCGCCCAATTCCGACACTGACATAAAATAAATAGAACGCTTTAGTTTATTTCATTTTGGTTTGTACATTTATTAGTTACTAGCATAACCCAGAAATTCGAGTGCAAATTCTAGGAAACTTTACTTTTTCTTTCAATTTTTTTTAATCTATATATATATATATATAAAATTTATGATAATGAATAATATTATAAGAGCATAATGTTGTTCTAATCAATTTTAAGCAATTCAACACAGGGCGTGAATTGGCTAAAATTAAGCATACATTTAGGCTCTTATAAAATTATTTATTATTTTATTTTATTTAATTTAATATATTTTTAACACATATTATACATAAATTTTAAAATTCTGCACTTCTCCATATGAACTGTAACAATGCAATTTTCACACTCATCTGTGCCCACATTATGCTTAAAAAGGGATGAAAAAATTTCCTTCACGTATTAATTTATATCTTTGAATTTTTTATTTATTTAGCTGTAAATTACAGTTGTGAATTAAGTTAGACAACATTAAAATTTTTCCGATTGTTGTTGAATTAAGTTAGATTTCATTAAATTTTGTTCCGAATTACAGTTGTGAATTAAGTTAGATTGCATTAAATTATGTTCCGGAAATAAAAATTGAACTGAGCTAAAAGATAATATTAAAGAACCCTACAACTTCAATACAAAGGTAAAAAAAAAACAGCAATTATGCTTGTCAGTAAAAACAGGCGTCCCATTATTATTTTAAATTTAATATTTTCAAGTGCGTGTGCCGCTTATTTTAAAAGAAATGATGATTGTTGCATTTCAAATTGACAAATAATTTGTCACGATGGGCCTAAGTCCCTTAACTTATATAAGAGTCATACTTATATGTATTATTCTTGGGACAACCTATAGAAGAAAATAGTTCACTCTGCTTGAAAATTCGAGGTTTGTTTCTAAACTAAACTCTCTGCTTATATGTATATATTTCAGTCGAAACCGGTTAAATGTTCGTTATACCCGCATTAGATTTAAATTTTTAAAACAAAAAATATACAAAAAAATAAACAAATTTTTCAACAAAAACATTTTACATTTATTTTATACATTTTCAAAGGAATAAAAAAAACTTAATTTAACAGTCTTGAAGACTTAAATAAGTAAGAATATTGAAATAAAGCCACTACCCTAAAAATAATATCTTTATTCCTTCCACACCACTGTGCAGAGGGTATATATAGGTTTGTCATTCTGTTTGTAGCGCATCGAAATAAAATACTTGGACCCCAAAACCATATATAGAATGTTTTTCCATTTCTGTATGGTCCGATTCAGCTGTGTTTTTGCAAAATTTAATCTTAAATAATAAAGAGAAAATCATTAGATGAGTTAACATAATAATACAAAAATAGCAAGTTTATAGTTGCTTACCTTTTCTGGATATGTTTCTTGGTTAACAACGGTTTTTTAGCTGGACTGTTACTCTTTGAATTGTACTATAGTGCACGTTCAATTTAAGAGTTCTTACAACTTCATTAGAAGCGGCAAAGGTTTTTTTAAATACGACATATTTTTCTATCATCGTGCAAGGAAGTTTTTCGTTGAGGTCCTCCTGAATGATGATACCTTTTTATCAATCTACAAATAATATTTCTGTTCAAGTTATACTTTTTAGCAATGGAAGCTTGCTTTTTTTCTCCCTTTTTAAAGTCCTCAATTATTTGAGATTTTAAAGTTTGGCAATATTCCTAGCCATTCTTATTAGATCGATCTGTACCAATAACATATAGAACTAATTTTTAATAATCATGTAGTAAATACCTAAACCATTAAAATCTGGATTAATTTTGTAAATTTTTAGATTTGTTGCTTTTGTTTCTCACACTCCCTTTTTGGAGAGTTGGAAATTTTTGCTGACTTTTTTTTAAGAAATATACCAACGTTGAATTTTGTTTTCTACCATGAGATAGAGTACAAATGTATGTAAATAGTATTTTTTTAAATATAAATTATGTGAAATATTGCAATATAAAATCAAATTGGGTTTTGTTGCTTTTGTTGTGCACGACACTGTATATTCATCTTAGCATGTTAAGAAGAAAACTTTTAATAAAATAAATTTAATAAGTTTGTGTTGATGTTTTTAACTATCAATAATACTTTGCACAGGCTTACCTTATACCGATCGACTCTAAATCACTTTTTAGTTGGCATTCGAACTTAAAGTTTCAGTATCGGTATCATCAGTATATTGAGGTAGAACGTATCAAAAATTCGGCACAGCCGAATTTAACACTCTTACTTGTTTATTGTACTATTTTCTATTTCTAACAGATTCCTTTTTATTGCATTGGAAGTTCTTTTTCGAATTCGTCGTTGTCTTCAAACAACTATCGTCATCTATAATTTGCACCTCTGTTGTTCCATCATCAACATAATGTGAAGCCATTGTTCAAGCTTTTAATCCAATCAATAAATTCAATTATTTCTTTATCTTATTTTTTATATCAAATAAGCATTTTTTTGTTTATAAATGTGTCTACCGGTTTTTTATAAACAAAATAATTTATGGTGACAAAGCAAGAGGTTCGATATAAAAAATTATAACCGTGATCGTTATTAGTACAGTAGTAATTAGCGTAGAAATTAAGCCAAAATCGTTGGGACTCGAGAACAGTTCGCTAGACAGAATGCGTTATAATCGGTGCGTGTTGTATGTAAATGTCTTCGGCTGTACTGTAAAATAAATTGAATATAAAACACAACATTTTAAGTTTTTTTTTTTTTTTTTGTTTTTTATTACAAATAATCGAATGCAAATGAGATTATTTTGTTTCGAATATGTATGATTAACGATGTAAAAAATTATCTATCCACTAATTTATAAAATAATTAAACTAACAATTATGTATATTATGTACACTTATATCAAACAATATTACTACATTGAAAAAATTCATTAAAATTCATTTTGAAACAGAAATTGCTAAAAAAAAAAAAAAAAAAATAAATACTTTATAAAGTTGCTGTGTTTATTCTTTTGTATATTTTCTCAATTCTTTGTTTGCATCAATTGATCAAAATCTGTTACATAATACTGAGCACGCTTTTGAACTTCAGAGCGTACTACATTGCCACCGAAACCAATAAAGTAGTTAGCAGGTGGAACAGCTTCCAAATCTGTAGCACCATCGCCAATCATTGTTATTAAAGTATCAGTTTCATACTGTTGACGTATGTGGGCAATAGCCTCAGCCTTTCCACCCGATTTTGAAGTGGGTTGTGTCTTATCAAATGCACAATATTCTCCATTAAAGCTGAACATTAACTTATTCGCATATAAATGTGAGATCGGTATACCCAGTTCATTAGCAACAGGTACTATTAGACAATGAAAACCACCAGAGATGAGATAAACTTGTTTTCCCTCCGCTTTCAATTGTTCTACGAAACGTTTGACATTACGTGTTAATGTACTCGGGCGTTGTTTAATAAAATCTTTAATCTGTTGCTGGGTAGGTCTAATGATATTTAGTCGTATTTTTAAGGCATCCTGAAATGTCATAGCACCACCCATAGCCTCCTTGGTAACTCTGGCTACTTCAGATCCCTTGCCACAGAAGTCTGCCAGTTCATCGATACCTTCTTCCTTTATCACTGTAGAATCGACATCAAAGCAAACAACATGCGATTTCTTCACAATGATGGCAGCTAGTTCAGGATTTTTAGTTTTTTGTTGAGGTGTCTCCATAGTATGAAGATTACTAGAGTGTAATGCTTTTGAAGCTACTGCATGACAAGTGGCGGCACCATTTATAGCTGTTGTACAACCGTTTGTAGTTGAACGTCCAAGACTTAAACCAATTGTAGAATTCATTGCGGTATTAATTTATTTTCTTTTTTTCTTTATTTAATAATCTATTTGCATAAGCAATTCTTTATTTATCGAATTAGATACAGCACGTTTTTTTGTGATAAAATTAAATAATGGAATATTTTTTATTTATTCTTTAGCAAGGTCTCCGAAAATTTCTCTTGTTTATTTTTTCACCGTCTCTTAAACAAAATTAATACTTTTTAATAGCTTCCTTTCTTGAATTAAATGTTTTCTTTATCAATTGATATTTTTTCTCTTTATACATATATTTTATTTTAAATTCGCTTTTCAATACAGTATCACAAAATAAATGAAAAAAAAAACTGCTGCTGTCCGCAAGACTTGCTGTTTGTAACTGATTTTATTTTGCTATAAGACTTTATGTAGGAAAACTCTTATATATATACGGCTAATGTTTTCCAATACAACAAAACATGTATTCAATATATAATACACTGACTGACTGTTGATCTGCCGTAGTAACACAACGTATTTGTAGACAAATAAACAAGTCACTTGTTTTTATAGACTGTCCATCAAATAGTTTTTTCAAATTAAATGTTAAATGTGATTGTCTGACTTATCAATAATATAAAACCAAATAGGAATAAAAACTCTTTTTTTCTCTTTATTTTAATTTTAATTTAGAAGGTGATAACTGTTATATATGAGCCAGGGATGAAAATGATCTGATAAAATTGTACTTTTTCGTAACAGTTTTTCTAAAATATTTGTTTCTTTATAATAATAATAGTATATTAAAAATTTCAAAAATTCATATCTCTTAGATCTCATCGGAAGAGTTTTCTTTTCTCAAAATTATTCTTTAGTGGGATAGATACATACATATATTATATATTTTTAAATAATAAGTTTTTAGTGTTTCATAGTTGAAATGACACTTTGCCTAAAATAGGCATAAAATAGGCATAGAACGGATTCGTGATTGCAACCGAATTTGTTGCCAATCAAATTTTGGTAGTTCCTTGTACTATATATTATTCTATTCTGATTACTTTCCCAATCGTATAATCATATGATCGACTTTGCGTCTTTTATTACCAAAAATAACTGAAACCAAGTCTCTCAATTTCTTGTTTTATATGCACATGGAACGGCTTGAAACAATGAAAGTCTTAAAATTCCTCACGTGGCATGCTAACCGAGAGAAGAAACAGCGGGGCATATGTTGATTAAATCTTTGATATGGTCATTGATATCGCGAGAGATTTCATTGGTCATTATAAGAATTTTTATATTATTCGTACGTAGAAATAATTTGCGGTTAATTAGATATAATACAGCCAGTGGCTGTACCCCACATAACTTGGCGACCAGCTGCTAGGTTACTTGCATCATTACAGTTATTTGTTCCCCCCAACAGAGGCGTATAAGTGAACTTTCTTCTACTCACCAAGTGCCACAAAAATTGGAAGATACACAATTGGAAGATATATATTTTTTTTAAACATTGTGGATTTGATTTATAATATTAAATTTTCATACAATAGTTTTCTTTCATTAATTTTATTTCAAAAATGTGACATAATAAATAAAAATTCGGTCTGAGTAGCCAATTTTCTTCGTTTATTGGTCTTTGGAATCGTATTTGATTCATGCAATTTCCTTCCAGTTCCAAATGACAATGCAAGCTAATAATTTGGCTTTCTGTTACCACACGATAAATTTTTTTAATACAAATTTTGTTTGTAGTATTTTATCAAAATATTTGTTACAATTTTTTTAAAAATAATTTTTAAGTAATTTGTATTAGTACATTAGTTAGAAAACGGAATTAATTTTGCTGTTGTAGTCGCCTTGGTTTTAGAAGAATTACGTGTGCACGATAGTTATAAAATAAAATCTATTGTATTTGTACCTAAATATTAAATAATTACAATAAAAACTATTACCTTAATAAACCAATAGTTTTTCTGTGTGTGTATACATATTAGTAATACAACTTAGAAAAATTATATTTCGTGGAAAATCTCACATAAATCTCAACATTTTCCATACAAATTGAAAACATACAATTGAAACGAATTCTATCCAAAATGTCGCGTATCGACGCTGACTTTTTATAGTTAAAAACTAAATAAAGCGTTAAAAAAGTGACATTTTCAAAACATTTTTTTCTTTCGTGATTACTCACCCGTGTTGAGTTGTGAATATTTAAATACATTTTGTTTCCACTTTAATTTAAAGTTTTTGTGTCTAGCCTGAGAGAAAAGATTAATCGCTCCATATTTTTATTTATTTTATTTATTTAAACAGAAAAATATAATACAGATTTAAAGATTAAATATTGTTAATTATCTATAGCTGGCATACGATAATTGTCGAGAGCCAGACCGGCAATTAAAGCGTATTTAAAATTTATTCTTAACTTCCGGTAAAAATTAGATTTAATAAATTTCTTTCTAATATATATTTAATTATTATAAAAGATGAATATATTGAATTTAGTACATAAATATCACATTATAGTTCGCTTAATCTTAGGAAACAGCAAAACAGATTAAGCTACAATCGTTTTTCTATATTTTAAACAAATCTACAAGTTGTTGTATGATATATCATAATACTCAAAGCCATATAATATATTTACAACTTCGTTAAAACTATGTGTTCTTTTACTAAAGAGTTTGAGCCTATATTCCTTCTAACAAGGGCAAACTCCATTGAAGTGAAATGTATTTGCAGTAGCTTCTAAGTTTCATGGGGTACATTAGGCCTAGCCTTTATTATCAAACTTGTAGTCCGTGAAGAAAAATTTGAAACCGAAAGAGGTTTCATACAATAATTTTAATGGGAATACAGATTGTGGAATTGTATACCCTTTGCGTTGGAGAGGAGATTCTAAAATAGCTTTCGAGAATTTACATAATGGAGTTAACATATTCTCTGGTGCAAATTGAATACTTGCACATAGATTCGACTATTCTTCAGACCGGTAAGTCTTCTTTTATGTAACTTTTTCAGCTAAATCACGAGGTAATCTATGATTGGGAAAACAAATATTTCTAATGATATAGTCAAAGTGAAGCTTTAAGATTTTTAAATGTAGAGTTTAGGTCAGTTTCTAAGTAGAGCATATACAGCTCCGTGCAACTAATTAGGAACGCAATGCTAATATGGGAGTTTTCAAGCAAATAAAACAAAATATACTATGATTACAATTCCTCCATGTTTAGTTTACTTAACTCCTTATCCAGGAAAATAAATACTAATTGTATCAAATAAATTAATATTGAGAAAATTGTGGCGATGATTTTCAAATATGATTTATATCAGTCGTGCGAACGCATCATAACTTTTATAAAAAAAATAATATTTATAAAAAATTAATATTATGTTGCGAAACCTTTGTTATCGATAACTGACTTACATCTGCGAGGCATTGATGGAATGGCTTCCGAAGCCATTTTGTTTCAGTGTAGATATCAATCTGGTTGATATCAGGAATACATGAATACAATAAATTATAGTAACAAAATTGTTATAAGCCATTGCTTGAGGTGTAGAGCCGTGTGCTTCGGATCATTATATTGCTGAAATATCAATGTTACAGGAATATTTGTGTGAACATAAGGCATCATTGTATCGTTTAGGATTCTTCCATATTGGAACTTGTCCATAACATATTCAATTTTGTGTAGCGATCCAACTCCACGTGACGAGATAGCACCCCACAGCATGATGGAACCTCCATGCCTCAATTTGCTAACCATCGTTTTAGAAACTTTGAACGCCGCTGCGATGTCCCGATGTACAATTGTCTTTCGTGTACTGTCTTCACAAGATTTGTTTACACCTGTTATACAAGCAAGTTATCAATTAAACGTAACCTTTAAAATTTACTTGAATTTCCAAACATTTCACAATTTTAAAAAAATAACACCATAAAGAAAAAATAACGGTAAAATAAGTGTTATGATTGATGAATATTGCATATACAGAGTTCCATTAGCTAAACAGAGATACAATTTAAGCATTTTATTTCATGAATATTACCCTGAATATGGCGATTTAATTATTGGATACTACTGTTCCGTATCTGTAGTTAGGAGTGTTTTTTGGTAAAAGCAATATTTTTTTAATAGCAAATCGAAATAGTTTTGCAACATTATCAAATTTTGTAAAACCCCAAATCTGTATCCACAAAACATAATAGATCTTGATTCCACATTGAAAATTTGTAATTGGTTATTTTTAGTTATTCGAGAATGATGTTGAGGCAATCGTCATTTTTGAAGAAGACAATTTATATGTTGTATGTTTTCTAAATGATAAATTATAATTAAGTTCTATTCCAAGATTTACATATGTAGCTATAACAATTTGCATGTTATCTTCTCAATA
The DNA here is from genome assembly GCA_963682025.1 of Cordilura impudica. Lineage (NCBI taxonomy): Eukaryota > Metazoa > Arthropoda > Insecta > Diptera > Scathophagidae > Cordilura > Cordilura impudica. Next base: position 146,897,667 of record OY821519.1, read on the forward strand.
ACTCCATTTAGGTATTTTAGATATTCAAGTACCGGTACGGAAAACAAGAATTTTTAGTTTATTAAGGTTTATTTTCAGACTCCTTTGGTTGCAATACATGTAAAGCGTATCAATCATATTTTGAAGTCTTGTTGGTGAATCGGATAAAATGGTAATGTAGTCCAAAAACCTTTACTCCGCCATGTAGTAAATCAGATAATTCATTCAAGTGAAGGGCAAACTAAATTGGACTTAAGATGCATCCTTGTTTTATACCAAGATCAACACTAAAAGGTTCAGAATATTCGTTACCATATCGTATTTTGGTTGTAGTTTTTTTCTTCATAATATAGTTATGAAGTAGTTTATAAAAAAGAGAGATAATGAAAAGCACATGAAAATTCTATGAAAAATGCATAAGTGTTATCTTATTAAAGTGAACTAAATTCGCAGGATATAAACGTTGTCAAGTGTAGAGTAATGCTTCCTGAAACCGGTTTAGAACTTATCTAATATATTATGCTTATCAATCCAGGATGTGAGGTGATTTAAAAGCACATTATTAAAAATGTTGCAAAAAGTATCAATTAACGATAAATCGCTCAATATTTTAATCTATTTTTTCATATATAAAACAATAAGATTAATGTTTCAAATATCAGGTAATGTAATATCTATAGCATGGACAGCCTTTATGATCACGACTGTCCGTCGTCGTTGTTTTTATTATTAGTGTTAAGACAAAGAGAAAATCGTTTGTAGTTGTTATCATAGCAGTTTTGAAGTAAAATATTATTGTTGTTCTTTCATTAATAGACCCTGTGACGAGACAACAAACTAATAAAGTTTTCTCTTAATGCATGTGTTTATTGGTTTGAATGAGTGTTAAGTTATCGTATGATGTTTTATTTGTTGTTGCTTGCATATGTGCGTACTCCTATGATAATCTTGACGACAGCAAAGTAACCCTACGTGTCTGGTAGGCATATTAGAGATGACGATGGCTTGTAAAACACGAACACAAATGTTCCTTTTTTTATATTAAAAAAATAATAAATAAATGTGTAACACCCTTTTTAGCAGCACCTATGCACATTATACAGTGGCACAGAAAAGTATACATAGTCCATATCAAAACTGGTTTTAGAATAGGTCGAAGCTATTTTAGCAACAACAACTCTGTTACATATTCTCTTCTCTTACAATTGAGATTTTTTGTTGCAATTGTTTTTGTTTTAAAAAAATTAAAGACTTTACATTATTAAAACACAGAAAAGTATACATACTCTTATTGTTGATTCGTTATTGTTAGAAATGTCCGGTTTGGATTTATTTATAATGGATTCCAAAAGGAAATCAGCTTAGACATAAAATGGCAAATTTGAAAAAAAACAAGTAAGAGTGTTAAATTCGGCTATGCCGAATCTTTGATACCCTCCACCTGGGTTTTACGTTTACATTAATATCTGGACTTCTTGCACTATTTGTAACAAATGTATAAAAAATATTTGAATATGTAAACACTTTGATAAACCTATTACTGAATTACTACAACAAATGCTCTGAATTTTCAGCATTTTATAGAGGTGTCTACATATTTTAGGTCATAAATTGGCAGAATGACTCCCGATTTATCCCATTTTAAATACTAACCTGATCCAGATAATTACAAACAATATTAAGTTTAACCAGGTAAATGGTTTATTTTGTAATTTTCTTTTTAATTTAAATTTTTTAATATAAAGGTGCATTTTATTTTTTACAATCCTTTTCAATTTTCCAGACCTATTAGTATAGGGCACATTTGTGAGTCCGCATAGATCAACTTTCAACTCTTACTTCTTTTTATTGTATTAAATCTATCTTTGTGTCTTTAAATTAATTAAGATAATTAAGATGAAAATATTTAACAAACTGTTTTTTTTTAGTTAATATCTGAACATTTTACTGATACAAGGCAAAACTAAAACTGCCAAAAATTTCAGTCAAAACTATTTTGAATGTATTTGTTAAATATCGCATACTTTTTTTCAATTTTAAACTTTAAAGTCTTTTTAGGTCTGGTAATAACTCCATAATATGAAGGAAGTAAATATGTGGATTCTTTAATAACAATGACAAGTATAAAACACTGTTTTGTGCATAACATTAAAATATTATAAATTTGAGCATAATTAATTTAGAAACATAATTAATTTTAGAAAAATGTCCGATTCGTTTTTCGATGATGCTGAAAACACATCAAAGAAATACAGAACATAAAGATTTTGCTTCAGTTAGTTGAGAGACGAGAAGCTAATGGATGGCTGGAGCAGGTCAAAGGTGACGACTATAAATGCAAATGCAAGGCTTTTGAAAATATATTAAAATGCGATAAATCAGATCTAAGTATACATGCTTATAACCACTGTTATAAAAAATCTTTTAAACCCAACAGTATTGCCATAATTTGAAATTGTAAAGATGCTAAATTGCAAAAAAAGATGCTTAAACGTACTGGATGCTAAATTTTTTTTTTTCAAATTTCATTACCTTTATACTGAAAAATTATATACTTATTAATAAATTCTTTGGTTTTTTAAATCGAAAAATTAATATAAAACATATGTTTCGATTTATATTTTTTAATTTTTAATTAAAATTATTTTTGATTTCATCTGAAATTTTTATTAACATCAAATTGAGTTTATTTTAAACTTAAATTAAATATTTTTAATTTTAGAGGGATTTTTTTTTATTTAAAATATAACAGAAATTACATTATCAAAAGATACGATTATATTAGAATAATTGGTTTATGGAATCTAACATTTCTGTGATGTCTTCATCTTCAAGTTCTTCTTGGCTCTGATATATTTCTGACGATCGACTCTTATCAACGACATCGCTCGGTATATTGTAAGCACCAATTTTTCAATTTCAATCCTTCTTTTATACGTATTACAGAACATAACAACTCGGATTTTATTCTGTTCGAAGTTTGATTTTAATTAAAGCTATTAAGCTAAACAAACGTTCAACTTCGGCTTTTGAGAAAGACAAAACTAATATAGACAACACAAATATTGATTCCTAAAATGGATTTTCGCCAATAGAATTTTTCAATCCATAAAGAGGTTGTATTCAGTGTTGTATCCCAGTTTTGTTCTGTGATATAACTCCATTGGATTTGAATTTTTTCTGTTTCAGATTATATAAATTTAAACTCTTCTAATATATTGGTTATCTGTTCTTTTACCCGTTTTAATGTGTTTTGTATTGAAAATTTTGGCATTTTTTAATACAATAATATTTTTTGGCAATCGACTTTCAAATTCATTAAAAACTGTTGTTGGTGTTTACATTCTTCTATTTCAAAATGTTTTGTTATATTTGTTGAAAGAAACGAGCAGAGTGGTAAAAGGAGTAGTACACAAAATTACTGTACTACACTTTGAGAAATAAAAACATATCAATACCATTAAAAGATGCTAAAAGCAACATTTTATTAATAAAAGATTCTAAGTTAGCATCTAGCATCTTTTGATAAATTTTGGATGCTAAACGACAAAAAAAGTTGCTAAATCTAGCAACTAAAAAGCTAAAACGGCAACACTGAAAACCAAGAACAAATATTCTGTTTGAGTTGTAACATCTCATTTGCAAGCCATTTTAATTAAGCTGCGTTCACACTATGTGTTTTGCTTGTGTTTTTCTTATTGTTTTAGCACATGCAATTTGTACACATAGTGTGAACCCTTTCAAAAACTGTTTATGTACAACACATTTGGCAAAACATATGTAAATTTTTCAATTAGAGCAGGTTCTATTTTGGCATGACAACCATATTAAAATACAATACTGCTTGTGGCGAAAGAAAAACAGAGTAAATTATAAAGATAAATATTGAAAGAAAAATAAATTGTTTAATATTAATTAACAATTAAAAAATATAAAAAATATATTACTTTATTTTTAACAATAACTTTTTGTAAATTCACAAATTAAATCAGCTGTTGTTTACATTTAGAGGTTATGTCATACGGAAATACATATGTACGTTTGATCGCAAAATGATGAATTGTATGTAAAACGCCAATTTTGACACACACGCCGAATTACGTATGGATCGTAAAACTGAATTTACATATGGAAAATACACATAGTGTAAACACACCTTTAATTATGTAAATTTTAAATGCACATCTAACCATATCAAAAAGATGAATTAAACAGAATTGCAAAAATATTTTTTTTATAATATCTGTATGTTTTTTATATTATTCTTATGTAATTCTCATGATATTTTTATCTTATTTTTTATTTTTACATAATTGAAATTGTACAAATTAAAAATAAATTTTAAAAAAAGTAGTGTAGGGAAAAAAGGGAATTTTTTTCATAAGCGTAGAGATTTCTGAAAAAATCTCCTGGCATAACTAGTACCTATTAAAAAACAATGTAAAAATTCACAAGACAACGCGACATAGACTTGCTTTGTTCAAAAGCTTCCATAAGACTGAATGAAATTGTTGCTTACTTTACTCTTTGGTGAGTATTTTCATTTTTGTTCGGCTGTATACATATAAGAAGCCAATTTGAGTTCGGTTTACTCGTGCTGCTATGCATATGTTTGTGTGTTAACAAAAATATACGATATCCCAGTCATCATTTCGAAGATTGTTTTAACAAAAAATACCTTACTGTGTCTTCTTCGAGCACTTTTGATAATTAAAAACTGCTTAATCACATGCGCTATTAGAAAAAGACTAGATAACGATTTTTGCTTTCTCTTAGAAAGTGAAGTATAGAAAAATTACATTAAATAAGACTCAAAAATGAGTCGAAACTGATTAGAAAAGCGGATAAAAAGGACTCTCAAGAAGATTCGCGGGTAAGGTAATATTTAATCCCAACAAAAGAATATTTTGTGATCAGCAAAAGGGCGCATTTATAACTGTTTTAATAGCACATATGAGTCAAAAAGACTCTACATGATCATTTATTGCATAAAATGCTTACTGGGATTTTATTCACTATCTGTAGAAACAGGTTTTTTAAGGCGGGGGTCACACAAGGCAATTTTTATTGCGCAACTTTTTGGCAATTCTCTTTTGAAATTGCTTTTATGTCCACACACGACAATTTCTTCGGCAATTTTACTGTTTTGTTTTGTTTTTATTTTCTTATAATTTGACATTTGTGCTCTAGTCGTATAGAACAATAATAAAATTAAATACATACATACATAAATTAACTTAATTGGTTTTGTTGAAAAATGAATTCAAAAGAAAAAAATTAAGTCCCGATTCCATTTAAAGGCCATTTTAATAAAGTAAACAATAATTACGAATTATTCACACCAAGAAGCGAAACACCGAATGAAAAGAAATGTCAAATATTCAACAAAAAAAAAAGCGAATGAGAGAATTGCTTGAAATAGCCGAGAACCGGCAATTTTTTTCCCTTTTTGTTCCCCTCACCGCAAACATCTACAAACTCAAGAATTGCGCAACAAAAGTTGCCTTGTGTGAACTTGGACTAAAACAAATCTGCATACAATTTCAATTCTATTTCGTTCACAATGATACGATCAGTTTGTTTACTAGCTACTAGTAAAATAAGAAAATAGTATTATAATACAGCGTAATGATGAATTGTACTTCTCAATTAGTTTATTTTTAATGTGCCATAAGAAGTTCGGTTTGTGCTAAGAAAAGCATGAATATATGTTTCCCAGGGCGAAGCTTCATCATTGCACTATGATTGAGTTGAGCTCCGCGACTATTCATAATGTGAATAGCTCGTGTCAAAAATTTTTGGTAGTTGGGAATGGCGTTTGTGTTAAGAAAAGCATAAACGCATGTTTCCCAGGGCAAGGCTCGATCATTGCACATTGATTGAGCTGAGCTCCGCGGTTATTCTTAATGTGGATAACTGTTGAAACAAAATTTTCGGAATGGCGTTTGCCTCCGTCCCGACATTAAATAACAAAGTTTAAAAATTTATTTTAATTAACATCTTTTTTTAACATCTGACAAAAAATAGTATTTTTCTAAACAACAATTTTTTTTACAGGGTAAATAAAATATTTTATGGCTTACCTACCTACCTACTACTTTTGAAAGCAAGTATGCAGGGTTTATACATGTACTAAAAATACAACTCTTAAAACCATACTATTTTTTCAACTCTAAAAATTTCAGAATTTTGTAAAAATAAAATAAAATACCGATTTATTTTAATATGCGCTTATTATGGATATACATATACAAAATATATGAATATTATTTATAGTATTTTGATATTGGCAACAGTAGTATGTATCAATTTGTAACATTTTGTGATGTTATAAAAATCGCAGAATATTGATATTGATTTTATATAGTTTCTTTTATTAATTAATTAACTTAAATATTACACCAAAAAATATTGATATTGATGAATTTTTATATTATTAACACAACGACCACAAAAACAACATGCACAGCTATGACAAAATACAAAATTTAGGAAAACAATATAGGAAAACGTCATATTTTTGAATATGAAAAGGTAAAGTGATTTCTCGGCACCTATGAAACCTATTGTCATGATTTAAAAACAGGAACCTTTTCAAGATGTTAGTGAATCATTCTCACTAAAAACAAGCGCCCTATCTGCCCTATTGAGGGCGTTATCACAAGAACACATATTCAAATCATATTTTCTCATGACTTTTTAATTCTCCGCTCAATTCTCGGGACCAGATTAACCGATTTGGACGATTTTAAATAGCAAACTTCTCAGGATGTTAGTGAATCATTTTTTATACCAAGGAGCACCCTAGCTATCCGATTGAAGCCGTCATCGTGATTTCCACAGACGGACAGACGGACATCGTTATATCAACTTCGCTTGTTATAAGGATCACAAATATATATATTTTATGGGGTCCAGAATTTTTTTTCTAATTATTACAAACGGAATGACAAACTTATATATACCCTCTGCACACTGGAGTGGAGGGTATAAAAACTCATCTTATTTATACTTACATACACCCGTATAAAAAGAAAAAACAATTTTGATTATCTTTTATTTGAAATGTTTGAGTTTAATAGCTTAAGCATGAATTGAAGTAATAGACAGAAGGATGGTCTGTCTTCAATTTTTTTTTGCATATTTCTCTTACATTGCAAAATATATACATGATCTTAAACCGAACAAAAAGAAACTAATTTTATAATTAGCACAACATTAATTCCTCATTTTTAGTTCATATATAATATACCTATGTATATTAAGGAAGAAACGGAAATGTGTATTTTGCACTTGACACTCTTTTGACTACAGCATATGAGTATAGAAATGGCAATATATCCATAATTAAACTTTTTTCATTGTCTGCCTCTATGAAGTTATATACCACCTGCAATCCAAAATAAATCAGTTATTTATCGATTTTTCATTTACTTACTTTTCAATTTGCAACACAATTTTCTTACTCTCCAATGTTATTTAACCTTTTAAAAATTCTTTATAAATTTTTTTAATTTATTAATGTGTTTTTTTTAGCAAAAGATTTTGTGAACATAATTAACTCTTATTTGATTATTTTTTTGTCCGATTTTTAAATATTGCTGGCAAAAGTGGCCTTTTTAAAACTATAACTTAAAAAGAAAATATCATCCCTCATATTGGTTATTAAATTTGTATGTAGGTATAATTATCCTGCTTGTCAATCTTTCCGATATTTGCATATCTGATAAAATTGAAGCGCCTGTCCAACTACATATATATGTAAATGTGGTTCAAATATATAAAATTTTGTTTAATACGTAATTTGTTTAAAATGCGATTACAAAGAAAAACGGAAATTGCCAACTTAGCGCTTTTTTATAAAAGGCTCGAAAAGCGCTGAGATGTCATCGCTGGATTTATCTTCCATATACATATTTCATTCAAATTTGGTATATGCGTTTTTATTGTACCCGGTAATCAGTAGGTAAAAAATAAACTGTGTATGACCATTTTTAGTCATTGACCCCATAACGCAGATATTCAATTAAATCTACATATATGTATAGTATATTCAATAATTATATTATTATATGTATGTACATACATACATACATATAGGTATAGATGTTATTTAATAATCGCATACAATATACTCGTACGTCTTATAAAAGTTTTAAAACGAATATGTACGTTGTTTTAGAAAAATGTTGAAATTTTGCTTGTTTCTATTATTTCATTCCCTGACAGAACCACATGTGATAAAGAGACTAAATTAAACTACAAATTCCAAAACAAAATGTACATAGGTAACTTGTTTCTCTTAAATATTTCTTTTATCCGAGTATTATGTATGCTAGTACATAAGTACGTATGTAACCAAACAACAACACGTTTGTTTTCTCTTATAAATTTACATGGTTTCTGCTGGTAATTTCGATGCATTGGATCACCAAGCAATTATGTAGTTTCAAAAGCATGTGTTCTGTTCGTTCACGTGTGGTTTTGTCGGTCAATTCCGCATTAATTTGAACTCAATGAATCTTATCTGGCCGGTTGGATGTCTAGCTAACCAGACGTTCTATTTTAATTGTGTGTGTATGTATGCGTTCGTTTTTTTTTATATTGATTATTACCATATTTGAAAACTGGAAAATACCCGAAATTGGTTCCTAGTGGCTTTTATGCAAAGGTATTTGAAACGAAAGAAACTATATCAGCTGTTATGCACAAACCTGTAGCGCTTTGTTTGTATATACAAACAAGTATGTATGTATGTATGTACATATATAATTTATGCAATCTTTTTTTTTCTTGGAAAAAAAGAAAAAAAAGGAAATGATCACTTAATTTATTGGCCTACATTGTAGTGTAGTGCCAGAATTAGTAGCAGATAATCAACTTGTTTTTGTTTTCGTTTTCGTTTTTTAATTTCAGAGTAGTCTTATCTTTGGTTCGAAAATAATACCTATCAACCACATGGTATTGTATAGTTATTAGCTGAATTATTTAGTTAGGGTGTACTTCCGAAAAGCGCATACATCCGATCGATCTGAAATTAGGTATACTAACGTATTTTGACCTGCTAATCACGGATATCATAAAGAAAATTGCCACAAATACCGTTTTCAGTATAAAAATAGGAAAAACCTTGTTTTTCCGCTGTGCTTTGGCGCACTATCCTGACCGATTTAGGCAATTTTAGCTTTCCCAGAATGCACCACGTGGAGGTAAAGTCTATAAGCATTCCTTGTGTGTGTGTGTGTGTGTATGTGTTGCTACGGTCGCATTGTGGTTGTATTTACCTTTTCTTTGGCAAACGAACTGACCACAGCCCAATCGTTATTCGTACAATATCATGTAATTTTTATGTAGGCCACAATATCTTCTGGTAGGGTGCATTTCAATGTCGCGTAACAATTATAAAGTTCTTACGTGATCTTGCAATATCGAGCCTAAATGAAAGATGTTATTCCGATCCATTGTGATTTGGCCGTAATTACAGATTCAAATAAAATTATGAACTCGAAAACAATTCGTCGCTTAACTTGCAATAATTTCCGCAGCTTTAAGCCGTAGTACCTTCGCTTTAAAAATTTTCTGCTGCAGTACTTGAACTTTGACTATTTTCCGCTGTAGAAGTTTAAATCTATAATATTAATAGGCTAGGCGATTTCTTGTTTTCGATGTTTTGTTCTACCGTTTTATCCCGATTTTGACCAAATGTACATTATTTGAAAGGTATTTCTTTTAAGCTGTTCACCGATTTACAGATTTTTAATTTTTTTTCTTTATTTTGAGTAAATAATAAATATGCTATATGTGTGTTTTTTAAATTTGTTAATGTGTTTGTTAATGAGTTTGTTTTTTTTTTTATTCACAATAATAATAAACCAAAATAGTGTTGGTTTGTGAATTGGCTAAGTTGAAAAATAAACTTGCATAGAAATTGCAATCGAATTTCGAGCGCTGGAATCTGCTACTAGGATAGTGCGGCAATGCACAGTGGAAAAAACAAGGTTCTTTTTTAGATGTTTTTGCTCAAGACGGCTTTTGCGAAAATTTTTACCATGATATTCGTGATTAGCAGGTCAAAATACGTTAGTATAACAAATTTCAGACCGATCGGAGGTATGCGCTTTTAGGAAGTTTATCCAATTATTTAGTTATAGGTAGCTGAATTATTTCCGCTGGCCCAGTTGCTGCAATACTTGTTTTCGATGTTGTATCGTTTGACCCTTTTTTCCTCTCTGGTAATATTGAAAAATGCGTACTCGTACCTTGAAATCTATTGAGCTTAGAAGAAAATCCTCATAATAACATTCCGAAAAATAAAAAGTTTTATCATTGTTAGACAAAAGGTTGGACAGCTAAGGATTACACGATCACATGCTATGTGTGTTTGTTTTACTGCGTCCGTCTTTCTCTCGAACTCTTTATGAAATTTACAACATATGTATTAACACTAGATTTTCTGGACCAGTCATTTTCCGGTTTGGTAACGTCCTTTTTAATTTTTTTTTGCAATATGATGCAATGATTTTTATAGGACAACGTAAGGAACATTTTTTGTGCTGTATTTAGCGAAACCAGTCAAAATTACTGGCCATTTTAAAAATTTACAAAAAATACAGTTAGTGTCTGATGTTGATGACTTAATGTATATATAATTGTTATCTAAGTGCAAAGGGGTTTAATAGTGCATTTTGAACTAGTAATAATTACACAAATTTCAACAATATATAAATAAAATAATTAATAGATGCTGTTTTTGACCAATTATTTATCCGTTTAAAATTTAAACATTCTATGCTTTAAAATTAAAAACCTAACATTAACATTGTTTTTGTTGTAGGTTCGTTTTACAGTTTTTGAAATATAAACTCTGGAACTGCAGTAACGATATTTAATTATACTCTGTTATTAGTTTGTCCTGATGTTTGTAACTACCAAATATAATTGATCTTAATTCACATTTATTTAGTCGTTAAAACGATTCTGTTTATACATGCTAACTCGCCCTTAAATTGTTCGTTCTCTATGCTCATGTAGATCTCTTAATAAATTTACTGATCGCAAATATTATTGTATTTCGATTAAATTAAATTCGTGTTACATCCTAGCCAACATACCAAATATCCTGGAGTTTGACTTAAATTCCCTTTGCCAGGCAACAGATCTCTCTCGCATTAGGTTTATTTTTTCTGCCCATTAATTACCTAATCCAGTGTGGTTACGATCTAACCATTTTTGATTCACTTTGTAGCTCTTAAGTTGAAAATTAAAAAAAAATATTTATTTGAAATTAAGAAACTAATAAGAATATGTGAAATATGAAATGATGCGCTCTTATCTATTCCGTGGCCTACATCGTTAAAACAGTTAAATTATTTCCGGTTGTGGTTGTGTTTATTTTAATGCAGTCTTATAACACATTTGACTTGTAGTTTAAATTGATATAAAATTTATATTTGGCATAAATAAATTACCAGTTATTTTGAATGAAACGCCGGTATACATAGTGTTAAAATAACAATATACGTATTTTCTGTGTAACCAAGATACATTCGTAAACAAATTTCATATCATACGATGCATTTCTATGTCTTAATTGATTAGATTGTTTGTATGGAGCGCTACACTTAAATTAAAAATAAGTATTGTTTATACTTTTTTTTTATAATTTGAACAAAAATTTGTAATAAGGCAGGCATGTAGGCACGACGAGTCTTTTAAATGAGACAATTCTTTCAAGTATTATTTATAAATCATGACTATTTAAATTAAAATAATATCGACGTCTGTAGATGCACAAATTGCAATAGTTCATAACAAAGTATAACGTTTTAAATAACACTAACGATTTATTTAAAGGTTTGTTATAATATAAAGAAAAGTTTTTAACGAATTATATTTCCTATTATATAATATACACTTTAAACGTTTCACTAAATACTAAGTAATCTCAAATCTACATATAATATGTAAGTTTTTTGAAAATTTATAATTTGAACACTATTTTTTTACAAACTAGCGCTTTTCGTTTCATTTTGGGGTACTGTTTTGCGCTTTTTGCTTCGGAGATGTTGGCATCGCTTAATTTTATATTAAGCATAATTATAAACAAAAGTTCCGCATGAAATTTCTCACTTTTCCTTTTTCTCCTATTATGAATAAAAATTTCTTCAGTCGATAGGAAAAAAGTAGTTATTCTCAATGTATTTGTATTTGTTTTTTTTCCAAAAAAAATTTCAGTTGCAAAACAGACGGGAGTTTACATAAAATTGTGAGTAGTATTTTGACAAAAAAAATTTAAATAAAAAAAATATAAATATTTTATTGTTCTTGTAGGTCGAAGTCCACAAATAAAACCCAACTACAACTTTTGATAACTTTAATGGAAGCCAATTCAGGCATTGATTGCGATTTCCACAGATTCATCCCGCAATTGTCTTCTAGCAATCCTTTGGCTATTTCGTTGTTGTTATTCTACAACACTAAAAGCTCGTATCATAGCTATGCTATTAATTTTTTATTTAATTTTTTTTTCAAATAATTTTATTTGCGTTTGCACACACAAAACGAAATAGAAAATTAATTGTCATTAAGCAAAACAACTGGCTTCGAAATTCGATGGTGCCACTTATTAATTTTTTTTTGGTTCACTCGGAATTTATAATTGGGTGATTTTTTTTTTTTTTTATCGAGAAAGGTATTTTCCATGACAAAGAAATTCCTTGAGAATATTCGTAATTGGGCTGAATAAAAGTATTCAATAAATTATGTCTGAAAGTTATTTAATAATATAAGTTTCCACAATCATGAATCCGTGTTCTTAAAAAAATAATTTCAAATTCAACCAAAATTCAAATGACATTCGGTATTTATACCCTGTACCCACCATTTTTTCAACCGATCGATTCTTAATCACGTTCTGAGTCGATTTAACGATGTCCGTCCGTTTATCTGTCTGTTCGTCTGTATGTTCATTTTCACCTGTGTGTTCGTGTTAATCAAACTGCAGTTTGGAGAGGAATGCTATTACCTCTGTGGGAATTCATAGCCCCCATACAAACCCAATATGGTTGGGGTCTGAACAATTTTTGATATTTGTTGGTATAACTTTATTACTTGTTTAGTTTAGTTGTTAATAAAGATGAAACTAAAAAAAAATTTTATGTAGATATTGGATTGATAGATGAAAATTTAGCTTTTTCTGCTCGGAATTAAATAGAGGCTGATAATTTTATATACACTCTGTGTATAATGAGTTTGTGCTGATATTTGTAGCTGCTAAAAATACTTGGCTTATATACACCATTTGAACTTTTGTGTCGATTTAGCGATGTCCATCCGTCCGTCCATGTAAATTTTATAATCAAACTACAGCTCGCAAAGATAAATGTATTGATTAAATTTTGTTTAGGGTGATGAGACTTAGCATCCATATAAATTACCCCTATGTGATGGAATTAAAGAGACCTACGATCCAGGATATCACATACATATAATTAATTCAAATTTGGTATATTTGTTTCCATAAATCAGAAATCCAGAAATAAACTATGTCATAGTCCCCACATAATGATGCTTCCCGATAATCAATTAAGTCCATCTAAAGACATAAAAATATGGTTTGTTTTTAGAACATAAAAATGATCTCACAAAATATGGTCGTATTCGGATTAGTCCCATATAATATTCACATCTGATATGAAGAAGTTGGAGAGAAGTTATTTAAATATGGTGTTGTATATAAAAGGGGCTAAGGCGCTCAAAAATAAAAGCGAAAAGCGCTAATTTAGCATTTTTTTTAAACGCACTTTCTTCTGGGTAGTTAAAAAGTGCTAAGTTGGCATCGCTGTATAAAATTTAGAACTATTTTTTCGTTGAATAATGTTACGAGTGGTAAAGAATGCCATAAACTTCAACTATTGTTAGAATTAAATATTAAAATTTGATGAAATAATAAAATTTTTAAGTGACAATCAAAAATAGTTGTAATATTTATGAAGCATGAATATTATCAGTTTTTCGCTTGAAAACTATAAAATACTTTCGTATTAAAAAGTGAAATCTTTAGAAGAACTAGCAGATTCCAGCCCTCGAAATTCGAGTGCAAATTCTAGGAAATTTTATTTTTCATTAAATAAAGACCCTTAAGGTATGCTTATCAATTATAGCCAATTCACAAATCAACACAAAAACAAACTCATTGTTATTACAAACACAATAACAAATTTAATAAACACACACATGGCATTGTATAATTTTATGTATGTGTTAGTAGAAAGTTTAAAATTAATTTACTCAAAATAAACGAAAAAGTTAAAAAATCTGTAAATCTGCAAAACGGCTGAAAAGAAATACCTTTAAAATAATATACGTTTGGTCATAATCGGGATAAAACGGTAGAACAAAACATCGGTCACAAGAAATCGCCTAGCCTATTAATATTACAGATGTAAAAAAACATGTGTCCGAAAAATTTGTAATTTTTGCATATATTGTTATTAAACAAACTGCTTTTTTTTAAGTGTAGTAGAATATCTCAAATAATTTATTATTGTTATTGTTTTTTAAAATATCTTTTAGTAATTATTAATTGCTTTACACTTGTGTAATTTTTGTAAACAATATTAAGTAGAATTTTAGCAAAACAACAATAATAAATATATGCACATAAATACATCAATAACTTTAAGTTTTTAATTTAAAACAATAAAAAATGCATGACAACAACGCCTGTTGTTGTTATTTAAACCTTGTTTCCATGCATTTTAATTACACAATAAAAAGTAATTTAAAAATTGCAGTATCATTTTCAAGTAGTACCTACTTATTACTAAGAAAAACAAACAAATAAATACACATAAACCTAAATTATCACGATTAAATAATAACGGGAAGAATTGGGTGGATCAAAACCTTTTTTGTTACCAGAAATACAGTTGTGTGAGAAATATTAGGGACAGTGATATGCAAGAAATTATCCCGCTAGTAAATGGAATTACCGCTAGTTAATGGATTTAAAAAGAGGAAATCCGTTGCGTTTTAACCAACTTGCCAATTTTGTTAAGAAGAATATTGTTAATTGTAAAAGAAATTTAAATAATACTTTACACAGGCACACCTCTTATACCGGTCGACTCTAACTCACTTTTTAGTCGATTTAACGGCGTTCGCCCGTTCGTATATGGTGACCTTAATTTATTACTTGTTTTTTTTTTTTTTTGTATTACATGTATCCTTAAATTAACATATTACTGGCTAATTCAGATAAAATATATTTAAAATTAGTTTTTTTTAATATTAATATCTGGAGATTTTGAGCGAGGAATCATTTGAGATATATTTTATTTATCGTATAATATCTAAGGCCTTAAAACAATATTATAGGGATCAAACTTTGGGTATTATAACGCGTTATATAATGAATTTTATTGGTGTTCTATGAAGTACTTAGGGAACTTAAGGTTTTCTACTCTAGTAAGATAAAAATAATGAAGTTTATTTTTATTGCAAGTGTAATTTGTGGTTTTCTTCCGCGTGTTTCATTCTTGGACACTCACTCTTTCACGTGCATTTTCTACCAACGTTTTTAAAGATCCATGCAACTCCGACACTATTCTGTAAGAGTTTCATTCGTTATAAAAATCTTTAAAGTGAATATTCTTTCAAGATTGATAGTTTTTAGTTGTGCGAAATAGTAAAGACGGCGTGTCATTTCGATATAAATTTGTGATTTTGTATGTAGAAAGCTAAAAATAGTGTTGTTAGTTGAAATTTAAGTTCAATCACGTTTAATTTTTGAGTTACTGGACAGATATTTTGCGACCCAGCAAAACTTGCGAAAAGCGCATACCTCCGATCGATCTGAAATTTCACTCGGCAATTTTCATTATGATATTAGTGATTAGCAGGTGAAAATACGTTAGTATTCCAAATTTCAGACCTATCAGAGGTATGCGCTTTTCGGAAGAACACCCCAATTACTGAAATTACTTTGTTTTAGTTGATTGAATTAAGAAAATATAAAATTGAATTTAAATCAAAATCTCTATAGATTTTGATGAAAACTAGAAGGTAGTGCGATTATCTAGGCTTACCTGTTAATGCATATTGTAAGCAAATCGACACGTTTTTTTTATTTGTTAATCTGCTTATAAATTCAGTTCAGTGCTGCTATGTGTAAAAAAAGAAACGAAAAGTTATAATTGAATCTGATTTTCTTGCATCATAGCTTGGGGATTTTCAAGTATTTGTGACAACGCACAGTGGCGCCCTTAGAGCAATTGTGGTTGCAAAAATTGTTCAAAGGTTACAAATTTGCCACCTTCAATAAAATCAGATTTTTAGTTTATAAGATATAACCCTTCAAAGTTGGCCGATTTTCAATAAAAAAAACACACATACTTTTTAGGCAATTTGGTCCACTTACAGGGAGTTACTAATCGTAATTTTTGTTTGTTTCTATTGATTAATGTATTTATTCAGTATAAAAAAAATTTTGGTGTTTGCTTTGTGTTTCTCCAGTTAAATCGGTATTTACCAACTGTCTATTTTTTTTTTTTTTTACTTTTTTCAACTTTGATGGAAAATCAAAAAAATATAATTTTATATTTGCCATACTTTAAAAATATGTTCTTTGATAATTCCTTTACTTAATTCAACAAAGTGCAGCTGCTCCTTCAAAAAAAAGGTAAAAAAAAACATTGTTCCAGAAATTGTATGGCGTGCATCCCTGATAAATTGAGGTACACATACAGGATGCACAAATAAACTATTCTTTTAGATTAGCAGGTAAGCACTTAAAATAGAAATATACTCATGCATCTAATCACAGAACAATAATATTGTTACAATATTGACTTATGGTAGCCACAGGCATAACATCAACATTGCATAATTCGACATAAATATCATGTGTATACAGGTAACAGGTAAAAATTTAGATTCTGCAAACGATTTCACAAACGAGGAGAGAAATTATGAATATGGAATCTTACAATTTTGCATGCAAGGATAAGTTGTATTTAGGTTTTGCTAAAATTGGCGTATACCTTTCAACAAAAGGATAATCAAAAGATCAGAAAGAACCGAATACAGGATGTGTTTTTCAAAGAAATTGTACTAAAAATAGACTACCCCAGATGCGGATACGGGAACTCAAACGACGGAAACACTTCGTGAAGATTTTTTGAAAATGATAAGGCATTAACTCGAATCACTGGAATTCACAATCAAATCATTACAAGATTGGGAACGTTTTTGAATGTTTTACACTGCAAAGAAAAAGTTAATTCTACAAAATATGGAAAATATGCTTCGAAAACTGTATCACTTTTGGTGGAAATGTATTCAGTGAAGAAATTGACCCCGACAGTCTATAAAATATTGACGCATGGGAAATATATAATTGAATATCAGTCTTTCTTTTCCGAAGAAGCTCAGGAGTCCCTCAATAAATTTTATAAAAAGCAAGTTCAAAATATCGAGGGTGAGGTAAAATGAGGACCTCTTCAATATGTTGGCAGCATCTTCCGATCCACTTATTACATCTCTGCGGCATGTGAAGTTACGAAAAGAGTTAGAATCCAATAATTATAGTTCGGAAATGATAAGTCTATTGGATATACCTTCTGTTATGAATTGTGATAATAATTTTGAAGCAATTTCAAAAAATAAATTCGAAAAATCTTAATTTTTTTATTCGTTTTTTATTTATGAATAATAATTTTAAAACAGAAAAACCTTGAAAAAGAAACATTAAAAATATAAAATGGTTAAAAATCATGTTTTTAAAGCCCCATTTATATGATACCACTCAGTCGTATGATTTTTCGACATAAAAACCCGATGAAATGCATCGGACTATCATATAAACCATCACACTCAAGTCTTATGAAAACAGATGCTTAGAATAACAAACAAATTTATTTTATAATTTATATTTTATTTCAATTTTCTTTGTTTTTGTTTACCTTTTTTTTAATATTACAAAAAAAAAAAAAAAAACTCTCGGTCTTCGAAAATAAAATCATACAGACTGACAATTTCATAACATAAACTTTTTACATGATACGACTTTTTCATATTCATCGACTTTTTGACAGGTCGTATTAGAAAGTGAGTGTAAACTGGCCTTAATTAACATAAATACGATTTGTTCATGCCGTTAACAAATTTCAACGTTGATTATCTAACATATGTCTTTTAACTTATTTGATTATCTCAATTGGTTGCAACGAAAAAACTCCAATTGCGCCACTGTGCAATGATCAGTTGTTGATTGCAAAGAGACGTGAAAATATTATTTTCACTTCATAGGGGGTATATACATATGATTACAACGTCAGCAGAAAATTATCAGTTCAGTTTCAACGTTTGAAAAAAACAATATCAAAATAATGTAATGGAATATTTTTCTTGAATGGAAATCCAAATGTTTTTTTAACTCTGAACGTGTTAAAATTTTACATTTCATAATTTCACAACTTTTTTAATTGTAGCTCTACACTTTTTAACAACCCTATACAATGCCTTTCAGGAATGAGTCTTAGTGTTAAAAAATTTTGTGTATTAAAGAAAAACGGTTAAAAGCAGCTGTGAATGCAGCGTGCATACTCGTATGTATGTCATAATTGTTATTGTTGAATTTGTTCATGAAATAGTTTTCGAGCTATAATTTCTTTGAACTTGTTAATTTGTTAATTTCTACTGGGCATCTGTACTTTGGCCCACTCTTATGTAAAAATAAACCTGATCATAATAATAGATACACCTCTAAATTAGATCTTTAGAGACGAATAAACAACCAAATTGTATTTGAAGCATTAAAGGTAAATAAATACTTCAATATTGGATATAAAAATCCTTTACTTAGAAATGATGGTCGAAATAATACATAATACAATTTTTGGGAGTGTCGGGATCCAGTTTGTTTCCTTTCTGTATAAAACCAATAAATTTAAGGTTTGGGGACAATCGGATAAAGAAAAGTCGCGCCGGAAATCGATTGAAAATTTTAATTGTGTTTATATGGGGAAAATATGACTTTTTTCAGATTTTACGAAAATTTCGTTTAAATTGTTATATGAATCGATTTCAGTATTAAATTCAAAAAGCTATATAATTTCAAAATCGAATAAAAACTCGCCAAGAAATAGTAAATGCCCCAGACTACTTTTGTGCCAAAAAAAACACTAGGTCATGAAATTTGACGGCACTTTTTTCAACTTTAAGAAATTGATTAAAGCCATAATTTTTTTTTCGTTTCTATACCTATAAGAACTCAGATATGAAGTATTGTTTTATTACCACGTTATTAACCTATTGCGCAATGAGACCGAAAATAAGTAATTTTTTCGATAAAATTTTAAAAACTCCTTTTTCAAGATTTAAAAAAGGTTTTTATGGATTTGTGAAATATATGTTACGAATTAACTGTGTGAATTTTTAGGTAAATCCTTCCGCTAGAATTTTTTTTTTCAAGTATTTATTTTTTGTGGATTTCGAGAAAAATTAGATTTTTGTGAAATATTCAGTAAATGTACTCTTTCTAAATCATTGTATCAAAAATTAATCAGTTTTCTACTTTATTTTTCATTATTATAACTATGGGTTAGGGAAAAAAATAATTTGACATCATTAACCCATTCGGACTTGGCACCACAAATGACCCCAAGCTAGTTTAGGACGATTAAGTAAAAAAATTCAAATATTTTGCAAATACTGCAGAACTTTTAAAAGTATTACTTAAAATATTATAACCAAATGTGTAGGTCTTCCACGCCTAAAATTTAGGAGAACTCTGAGGACGTTAACCCATTATTTGCCAAGGCCAGCTTTGGATTTTAAGATATTTTTAAATAAAGATTACCGAAAACGAGTTTTTCTATTTAGCTCGATGACACTACTATTTAGAATTTAAGAAATATAATTCTGTTAATTTTTTTTAATTAACCCTTCGGTTCGGTTAATTGAAACAATTTTTAACCTATTTCGCTTTTTTTTCGTTTTTTAAGTCAAAAAATCCATTTTTTTATTTACACACAGAAAAAAGATTGGTTGGAATTCGGTTGCAACTAGAAAGATTTGTTAAAGTAATACGAATTTTCATTTCAATTCTTTAATTTTTAAAAATACAATAGATATTCTCTTATAACTACCGTATAAATACAATTCATTTATATTTCAGGTATCTATAACAACAAAATTAGTTCCGTTTACCAATCAGATTCTTTATACAAATTTCTAACCTAATTTAATTGAAGCAACTTAATAAAATCAGAATAACATGTTTTAATCCTAATTATTGGCGACTGTAACTACTAATTCAATTATACCAACACATTTCAATCTGAAAATGTTTTAACAGATATTGTAACAAATAATTGGATACTACCTATAAAATTTTTATTAAGAACTATTTCTCGGTTATAACAAAAGATACACAAATTTTTAACCTCTTTTGGTATTTCCAACCGAAAGGCAATTGTACGAATCATTTTCTGTTGTATATACTAAAAAAGAAATTCTTTAGTTTAGATACAAATGTAATAAAGAAAACTTTAATATATAACATAAAAATTTAATTTAACAATTCAAAATCAATCATAACGTGTAAAAAAGTGTCAATTATTTAAAAAAAAATTATTTGTTGAACGGTGTACAAGAATTATCTGTAATTATGGAACCTAGAAATATATTCAGTCCACATGGTATGAATTTTTTTCTTGGTATTTATGGTTATAGACAATCTGCCATTCAAAATCGCATTCCCGTTCCTTCTGTAAAGGTGGATATGTACAGATACTTAGAACACATTTGAGCAGATGTAAAGGTATTTAGTTCTCGATTGCAATATTCCAACTAATTAATACTTCCATTCGTGATTATCAGGCTTTTATTGCAGCATAAATTCATATATGAAAAATCTCCCACACCTGTATTAACGGCACAAATGTTCGTGAGGAAATTTGGTTTTCTGGTTGTCATCAGGTATGTTTATCCGCAATGTTCTAAAAACGAATAAAATCAAGTCCACATATGAATAGTTTTAAGTTGTATTCAAGGATCGGACCAGCTCCAAGATAATTCATTATACCCTCCACTCCAGTGTGCAGAGGGTATAAAGGTATATATAGTAACAGAATCGCGATGAACCCATGGAGTAAAAATAATTGACCCAACCTAATATATATATTATATATATATATATTATATAATATAATAATATAATATATATAATATATATAATATATATTATATATATTATATATATTATATTATTATATTATATTATATTATATATTAATATAATATATAATATATAATATATAATATATAATATATAATATATAATATATAATATATAATATATAATATATAATATATAATATATAATATATAATATATAATATATAATATATAATATATAATATATAATATATAATATATAATATATAATATATAATATATAATATATAATATATAATATATAATATATAATATATAATATATAATATATAATATATAATATATAATATATAATATATAATATATAATATATAATATATAATATATAATATATAATATATAATATATAATATATAATATATAATATATAATATATAATATATAATATATAATATATAATATATAATATATAATATATAATATATAATATATAATATATAATATATAATATATAATATATAATATATAATATATAATATATAATATATAATATATAATATATAATATATAATATATAATATATAATATATAATATATAATATATAATATATAATATATAATATATAATATATAATATATAATATATAATATATAATATATAATATATAATATATAATATATAATATATAATATATAATATATAATATATAATATATAATATATAATATATAATATATAATATATAATATATAATATATAATATATAATATATAATATATAATATATAATATATAATATATAATATATAATATATAATATATAATATATAATATATAATATATAATATATAATATATAATATATAATATATAATATATAATATATAATATATAATATATAATATATAATATATAATATATAATATATAATATATAATATATAATATATAATATATAATATATAATATATAATATATAATATATAATATATAATATATAATATATAATATATAATATATAATATATAATATATAATATATAATATATAATATATAATATATAATATATAATATATAATATATAATATATAATATATAATATATAATATATAATATATAATATATAATATATAATATATAATATATAATATATAATATATAATATATAATATATAATATATAATATATAATATATAATATATAATATATAATATATAATATATAATATATAATATATAATATATAATATATAATATATAATATATAATATATAATATATAATATATAATATATAATATATAATATATAATATATAATATATAATATATAATATATAATATATAATATATAATATATAATATATAATATATAATATATAATATATAATATATAATATATAATATATAATATATATATATATATATATATATATATATATATATATATATATATATATATATATATATTAGCGTGGCCGTTAGTTGTATGGAGAATTTTTTTTTTGATTTATTATATTCTCTCCCCCAAATCGGTTCAGTTTTATGTAAAAAAAAAATACAAAAAAAATTTCATAGCGATAAGTTTTGTTTTAGAGGGGGGCGTCCGCCCCTCAAAGTTGGCCTTCAAGCCCATTTATTCAAGTGTAATTTGTTTGTATATGACTATCTTTTTAAAAAAACATTTTACAAGATATGATATATGGCAATATTTTAGCTCTTGTAGTCAACAATATTAGCCACAAAGAAAGCTTTTTGCTAAAATTAATATTTTAGACAATTATGAAGAAAATAACCAACAAAATACCAAAAATTATATATATCTCACTAGATGTGTGATTTAATACCATTGGTTTTATTTTTATATGGTTATTTGAAGTGAAAGGTTTATGCCAACAATCTCACAACCACCCGTGCATTGAAAGAGGAAATTTAAGGCTGCGTCAACGAAATTCAATCACATTTACGCAAAATCGTTATGGAAAATTTCAACAAAAAAGTGCGATGTGTTAACCATACATAACCCTATTTTGTTTAAACCGCTTCTTTCGAACTATATCTATATATTAATACGTGAAGGTAAATCTTTCGACCAGTTTTTAAACAAAATGTGCGTACGGAGGAGTGCGAAATTTGGCATAGTTATATTTCATCTGGAGAAGTGCAGAATGATAAAATGTATGTATAATATGTGTTACAAATTCACAATTCATCGCCTGTGCATTTATTATTGATTGTTTCAAAAAAGAGAATTGTGAATTGCCTAAAATTGATTAGCATACCTTTAAGTTCTTATAAAATTATTTATTAAAAGTACTCTTTTAAAAAGTACCCTCTTTTTAAATAGTGCCACTTTATAAAAATTACCCATTTTAAAAAGTACCCTTTTCTAAGAAAGTATCCTTTTTTAAGAAAGTATCCTTTTTTAAGTAAGTACCCTTCTTTTTAAAAAAAGTACCCTTCTTATAAAAAACCCTTTTTAAAGAAAGTTTCTTTCTTTTTTAAAAATTACCCTTTTTTAAAGCGCGCTTTTTTTTTAACAGTACCTTTTTAAAAAAATGTTATAAGCACCCTTTTTTGAAGCAGTACTTCTTTTTCAAAAAGTACGAGTAAAATAATGTAACCCATAAAAACTAAGTTTTTATTAAAACTATTTCCTTATACATATTAGTTTTGAATCTCTCCGTAACTGTGCGTTACTTTGCGTGACTATTTTAAAATTAATCTTTGATCACAACAAGTCTATGGACCAAGTTTCAGATTGATTGGCTGAGGGAAAATAGGGTGTAATCACTCCGTGACTGTGCGTGACTGTTACCTTTCTTTAAAAAGGTACCTTTTCTTAGAAATTACTTTTCTTAGAAAAATACCTTTTTTAAAAAGTACCTTTTATTAAAAAAGTAGTCGAACACCCGGTTTGTTTCAATTCTTTATACATCACAATTTTTATACCCTATACCAATATGAGGTTTGGGTATAATGACTTTGTGCTGCTGTTTGTAACTATCAAAAATATTTGACCTAGACCCATCTTTTATTATACCGATCGACTCTGAATCCCTTTCTGAGTTAATTTAGCGATGTCCGTCCGTCCGTCCGTCCGTCCGTCAGTGTGTCCATGTAAAACTTGTAATCAAACTACAGGTCGCAAATATGAATATATTTTAATGAAATTTGGTATATAAGCTTTTATCGGCCATAGGATAAATGCTATTGAAATTGGTGAAACCCGGTCAATGTTCAGACCTAGTCCCCATACAAATGACCCCTATGAAATCGGCTTTAATTGCCATAAGATCCGAATTATCATATAGATCTCAGTCAAATTGGGTTGTATGTGTTTATTATATCCATTAATCAGAAGTCCAAAAGTAATCCATATAGGACAATTCTAAGTCATAGGCACCATATATAGCTGCTTTCCGATCTTCACTTAAATCTATCAAAAAACAAAAATATTGCACAGATTTTTTAAATATTGCACAGATTTTTTCGAAATTTGGTTTGTATATATTTTTTCAAAATATATATGACTTTACCAAATATGACCCCATATAAATATAGCACCCGATATGAACTTTTTCATACCTGCAGTCAAAAAATTTAATAACAATGTCACTCAAATTTGGTTTATGCTTATTTTCTATATCCACTTAGTTGGACCGAAGAGATAGGGTCTGTAAACCCTTGTATAGAGTATCTTGTAGTCGGTCTAGACCGACTATAATTTTCTTACTTGTTTTTAATTGTTTTAATATTTGACGAGCAGATTCCAGCGCTCGAAATTCGTGTGCAATTTCTAGGCAACTTAATTTCTCAACTTAGCCAATTCACAAACCAACATTTTCTGGTTTATTATTATTGTGAATGAAGATAACAAACTCTTTAGCAAACACATTAACAAATTTAATAAACACACACATAGCATATGTGTAATTTTATGTATATGTTAGTAGCAACTTTAAATGCAATTTACTCAAAATAAAGGAAAAAAAGTTAAAAATCTGTAAGTCTGAAAAAGAAGTACCTTTCAAATAATATACGTTTGGTCAAAATCGGGATTAAACGGTAGAACAAAACATCGGTCACAAGAAATCGCCTAGCCTACTAATATTATAAATTGTTACAAATTAATGGTTTGTTTTATAATTTATTTATTATTATTTTTTTTTTTTTCATAAAATAAATTTAATAAGATTGTGTTGGTGTTGCTAAATATCAATAAATCTTTACACAGGCACACGTCTTATAACGATTTAATGACATTCGCGCGGCCGTCTCTCAGTACACGTAAACCTGGCGCGCAAACTGAATGTCGCAATTATACAAATATATATGTAGATGGTATATAAGTTTAAATCGGGAATATTTTTAAGTCTGTACAGAGTGGCTCTAATTTATTACCTTTTTTTGTATTACGTATATCCTTGCTAAAAATAACACAGATAAAAATATTTTAAAATTTACTTTTTTGTAATATTAATATCTGGGCATTTTGAGCGAAGAATCATTTGAAATATTTTTGATTTATCGTATAATTTCTAAGGGCTCAAAACATTATTATAGGGATCAAACTTTGGGTATTATAACGCCGGCTGCGTTATGTAATGAATTTCGTTGATGTTCTATGAAGTTCTTATAGGTTTTCTATTCCAGTAAAATAAAAATAATGAAATGTATCAGATAGTAATTAATTATTTCTATGGAAGATAATATCATTATTTTTTATTACAAGAAATTATAATAGAGACTGGATAAAAAGAAAAGCAATTAAGTTAAAATTTAATTGGTATTCGAATTTAATGTTTGAGTATCGGCAAAATTGGTTGTAATATTGAGATTAAGATGCAAGTGGATGGTATCAATGATTCGGTACAGCCGAATTTAACACTCTTACTTGTTAAAACTGAGGTCGAAGGTATCGATATAAATAAGAAAATTCGTTTGTATAATTGCACAGTTTAGAGAAGATATCGATTTTCTTCCTGATTGTTCTGATTACCTTTTTCATTTCAAAATTTGAGTCTTTCTTGGAAATGCTTACTAGATTCCCATGTCGCAGGGTAAGCTGCCACTTTTAAGCAAAGTTAATTTAAAAAACGCTTACTGTACGCAAACGAATTTATTAACAAAAATAATGAGTTCTGGAACAAATTTATTTTCACCGATGAATCAAAATTCAATGTATTTGGCTCCGATTGTCGTTATTGTGGAAAAAGCAGGGAGAAGCATTAATTCCTCGAAATGTAACCCACACTACGACTCGTTTCATTTCAATATCATAGCTGTCCAACTTTTTTTTTTGCTCACGTACAACTTGTTAATAAGAAACAATGTCATATAGCTAAAAAATAATAATAAACTCAGCTATTTGTCTTAAATAAACCCTGATTACTTGCAGGAGTAAGGGGAACAAATATATAAAAAAACAAATATATATATATATATATATATATATATATAAAATAAAATAGGTATATTTTTTATTTATCTGAAATTTTGATAAAATTTAGCTTAATTTTACATGATATTAAAAAAAATTGGCTCACCAACAAAAAAAGTCTGTGCGTCGTTGTTTTAGATCGTTATGTTTTTTTTTTCTTCAATACATCTTTATAAATATTTGTTGTTTTATAAGTTTTAACAAAATTTTTATTTCCAAATTTTCAATTCATATTAGAGTTGTCCAAAATTAATTGACAAAGTGATTTTAAATCGATTGAAGTTTTTTAAAATCTGAAAAATATTTTTAATTATTGCAGCCATTCTTTCAAAGGAAAAAGATTTATTGATTGGAATAATGAAGAAATTAAATTGAAGAAAATATTTAACTTACTCGATTTCAAATCTTTGAATTATTCACATTCGATTTGAAATAACTGTGTAATGTTGAAAATTGCCGGTAATTGCGGTATTTGAAATAATAAACTTTAATAGTTTTTGGTTAAACATTAATAGTGAACTTTTCAATAATTGTAAACTTTTTATATTAAAAATTTATGATTTTAGGAGGCGAAGGACATTTTAAAAAGTTAAAATCGATTCTTTTGTTTTATTCTATGTGTTAAACTTTTAAGCTTTCATCATACACTTCTATATGATTTTTAATAAAGAGAACAGATTTAAAATTTCTCACATGCATTAAAAAAACAAAATTTTTTTTGTTTTATTAATTACATATATATTCATCCTTTATTTACATATTCTAACAAATTTGATATTTACATATGATATCTTATCTTTACATATAGATATTGCAAGAAATAATATATAGGATCTAAAGATATTAAATAGTTTTTATTTTATTTTTTTAATGATTTTAAAGGAAAATGGGAGGAAAAAACCTTTATATGATTTAATATATTCAAATGCTATCTCAAAATATTTACGTCTTATACGAGGATTACACTACTCAACAAAATGAAAAAAATTTCATGTACTCCGGATGCGATAATTTTTTCTGTGTAGATAACCTTGACATGAGCTCGAAAAACGCAATAAAAATTTTTTTTTTCGTTTGGTTTTTTTTTTTTTTTTTTTTTAAATTTTAAAAATTTTTTTTTGGTTAATTTGTTTCGTCCAGCATAACTCGGGAACCACTAGCCCGATTTAATTGAATTAAATTGTAAAAAATTTAAAATTACAATTCCCTTAATCTGTTTATATATTGTTTTCCTATACAAGCAACAGTTTCCAAGTTAAAAATGAATATATAAAGGAAAAAACTTATTTTTGCCTAAAGATTTAAATTTTTTTTTTTTTTAAAAATCCATAAAAAATCCCAAATGAAAAAAAATGTCAAATCTTATTACTTTTACGTAAAGATACATAACCTATGAGCAAAATAAGAGAAAGATCATGAAAATCGATGCACGCGTTTCGCTTTTATTCGTAATTGAGTAAAGGTATGAATTTAAAAAATTTGCTCGACATATGCACAACTTTGTCTATGGTAAGGTTTTTTCTTTTTTATTACAAAAAAAATTAAAATTTGTTGGGTGACAAAAATATATGACTTTAAATTAAAAAACAATTCGATATATGTACAAGAAATTATCCTAAGGATATCAACATTAATTAATTATAAAAAAGTTTTAAAAAAAAATATCTAAACACAAAAATAAAAACCTTCAAATTAAAAATAATTATGTGCTTTTGTCTTTCTTTTATATTGTTGTGGGTCTGTTTCTCTTATTAGGAACCAGATATAGTCCCCCATCATAGCTTCGTTCCAAAATCCTTGGTATCGGTGCTCAATTTCTTTCATTTGCTGATGAAAACGCTCACCATGCTCGTCACTCACATCGCCCAGGTTGTCCGGAAAGAAGTCCAAGTGCGAGTGTAGAAAATGTATCTTAAGCGACATATTTGCTCCAATTTTTTTATAATTTTGGAGTAGTTGTTCGACGATCTCTCTGTAATTTGAGCTTTTGTTGTTTCCAAGAAATCCGGAAACAATTTGCCGAAATGAGTTCCAAGCTGCAGCTTCATTTGGTGATAAAATATGTTCAAACTGTTGGTCTTGCAACAACTTTTTAATTTGCGGACCGTCGAAAACGCCTTCCTTAATCTTTGCCGATGAAAGGTGAGGAAAAATGGTTTTTAAATAGGCGAACGCTTCGCCATCTTTGTTGATAGCTTTCACGAAGTTTTTTATGAGTCCGAGCTTTATGTGAAGAGGTGGGAGAAAAACATTTTCCTTTTTTATGAGTGGTGTATATTTCACGTTGTCGCTGCCGAGGATGAAGTTAACTCTTTCTGTCCAACTCCTCCTGGTGTAATGATGTTGACGATCGCGGCTGTCCCAAAGGCAGAGAAAACAACAGTACTTTGTGAATCCACCTTGTAATCCACAAAGGATACCGATAACCTTTAGGTCGGCACAAACTTTCCAATCGTGTTTCTCATAGTTAAGGCACTTTAGTAGATTGTCCATGACTTGGTATGTTTCCTTGGTGTCAACGGCATGAGCAATTGGAATCGAAGGTTTCTTGTTGCCGTTGTGCAGTAACATTGCTTTAAGGCTCTGCTTGTTGCTGTCGATGAAAAGACGCCACTCTCCTGGATCGTAAGAGTACCCGAGTTCACCAAATAATCCGGGAATGTCCTTACAAAAACAGATGTTGTCTTTTTTTGTGTAGTACCTTGCGTATGGTTCATGACGCTTCCTGTAGATTGTTGTCACCACACCAGGAGCCAAGAAACCGAACTGTTTCATGCGCGATGCATGCAACTCTGCATCTTCCTTGGAGAGTTTCAATTCTCTAACCCAATCGTTCAGTTCTGCTTGGGAACATAAGCGTTGACCTCCATGCAATGTATATGTTGACTCGCATTCTGATGTGGTTCCTACTGTCTCCGGATCTGATGATGGATGTATCGCCTCATTATTAGATGCCCATCTTGAAACGGGCGGTTGCGGGTCCACTGGTTCTTTGGAAAATGGCACTGGAAAATTCACTGTTGAAACAGCAGCGTAAGTCCATCGTATATTTTTTCCCACGCCTGTTTTTTTGCTAAGACAGAAGTAGCAATCTGTTGCATGGCAAAGCGGAGCTCTCCAAAGCATTGGCATGATGATTCTCGGCTGTCGTCTGAAAGAATTGCAATAATAAGTTATATATGTTCTTGAATTTCGTAATCTACACTTACCTTGAGTCACTTAGCTGTACGTAGCACCTTGGACATAGAGCACTTGGTGTCCACCGCTCATCTATGTTTGAGACCTTTAAATTGAAGCTCTCTTCAAATGAATCTCTCAATTTAGGTGAAAAATAACGCTTGTTTTTTCCACAAACGTATTCTCCGCACATGTAACAAAAATTACTTGGATTGGTATTGCATTCAAATACTCGCGAACGTTTGCTCATTTTAACTATCGCGTTCGTCGACACTTGTTGAATGAGTAAAATCGATCAATGAAGACCTATTTGTACTGTGTATTGTTTAGTATTTTACTGACAGGTACTTATAAATGGGTGTATATTTTTTTACGGTGGCTACATACCTGTTTCACCATGTGTGAGTCTTAAATTTTCCGAATAAATGTGGGTTGCATTTATGTAAAAAAATCATACAGGTAGTCACCGGAAAACCCAAATAAGTAAAAAAGTCCCCTTTCCTTTTTTCCTTTTAATTGTTCACGCACATTTATTACCGTTTATTACTTTGCTTACGCAATCATAAAAATTAAATAACCCTTTGTTTATTCCGTTTTGTTAATTCTGAGAATCATAAAAAAAAAGAAAAAACCTTACCATAGACAAAGTTGTGCATATGTCGAGCAAATTTTTTAAATTCATACCTTTACTCAATTGCGAATAAAAGCGAAACGCGTGCATCGATTTTCATGACCTTTCTCTTATTTTGCTCATAGGTTATGTATCTTTACGTAAAAGTAATAAGATTTGAAATTTTTTTTCATTTGGGATTTTTTATGGATTTAAAAAAAAAAAAAAATTTAAATTTTTAGGCAAAAATAAGTTTTTTCCTTTATATATTCATTTTTAACTTGGAAACTGTTGCTTGTATAGGAAAACAATATATAAACAGATTAAGGGAATTGTAATTTTAAATTTTTTACAATTTAATTCAATTAAATCGGGCTAGTGGTTCCCGAGTTATGCCGGACGAAACAAATTAACCAAAAAAAATTTTTTAAAATTTAAAAAAAAAAAAAAAAAAAAAAAACCAAACGAAAAAAAAATTTTTTATTGCGTTTTTCGAGATCATGTCAAGGTTATCTACACAGAAAAAATTATCGCATCCCGAGTACATTTTGACTGTTGACTAGTGTTATTAGAAATAATAGACCTCTATAAGCACATAATTTTTTTCAATTTGGTGATTTATTATACCCTATACCACTATGTGGTTTGGGTATAATGACTTTGTGCTGCTGTTTGTAACAACCAAAAATATTTGACCTACACCCATTTTTAATTATACCGATCGAATCAGAATCACTTTCTGATTCGATTTAACGATGTCCGTCCGTCCGTCCGTCTGTGTGTCCATGTAAAGCTTGTAATCAAATTGCAGATCGCAAATATGAATATATTTTGATGAAATTTTGTATTTGATCTTCTATCGGCCATAGGATGAACGCTATTGAAATTGGTGAGAATCGGTCCATGTTCAGACCTAGCCCCCATACAAATGACCCTTATGAAATCAACATATATTGCCATAAGATCCAAATTATCATACAAATCTTAGTCAAATTGGGTTTGTATGTATATATTACATCCATTAATCAGTAGTCCAAAAACGATCCCTATTGGACAACTCTTAGTCATAGGCCCCATATAGAGCTGCTTCCCGATCTTCACTTAAATCTATCAAAAAAACAAAAATATTGCACTGATTCTTCTCAAATTTTGTTTGTATACATTCTTGCAAAATACAAGAGACTTTACCAAACATGGTCAGGATCGGTCCATTTTTGGGCCTAGTCGCCATATAGATATAGCATCCGATATGAACTTTTTCATATCTGCAGCCGAAAAAATTAATAAAAATCCCACTCAAATTTGGTTTATGCTTATTTTCTATATCCAGTTAGTTGGGCCTGAGAGATAGGGTCTCTAAACGC
This sequence comes from Cordilura impudica, assembly GCA_963682025.1. NCBI lineage: Eukaryota > Metazoa > Arthropoda > Insecta > Diptera > Scathophagidae > Cordilura > Cordilura impudica. The sequence continues at coordinate 146,929,413 of OY821519.1, forward strand.
ATGGTATAGGGTATCGTATAGTCGGTCTAGACCGACTATAATTTTCTTACTTGTTTTTAATTTACGTCATTTCTTTACATTCTCTTATCAGTTGGTGAGAGGAATTTCCAATTTTGGCAAAATAATTGTTATTAATCCTTGTTATGAAATCGATAATTTTTTCATAACATTTTTCTTTATGAAGATAATTTGTAGGATAATTAATTTATCATTTTAAGACAGTTCTTTTATATAAGTTATAAGCGTTTTGGGTGGCAGTTGGCAGCGTCACTCCAAATAGGACACGCGTATGTTAATATTGGCCTTATAACACTTTTGAAGAGTAGATTTTTGTTTTTGGGGTTTAGAAATTACCTTCTATTTAGCAGTGGCCATAATGCTTTAAATGATTTTATAGCTATTTGGCACGTAGCCATAATATGTTGTTTAAATGTAAGTTTTTTTTTCAAGACAACTCGGAGATATTTGACATCGTTAAGTACATTTATGGTATTATTTCCAATAAGAAGATGACGTCTTGGCTTAATTTTGATTTTCCATTTGTAGAAATATTTACTGCAATTTAAGCAGTAATAAGCAATTTTCATATATTTGGGACTTTAAAATCGGATGTATATATCGAGTAAAGCAATGTCGACATGACTGATCCTTGAGGTAACCCCGTGGTAATGGTTTTTGGAGATGATGTTTCATTATTAATCGCAACTTTAAAGCTTCTGTCGTGAATGAAATCTGAAATAAGTTTACATAGATATTTTGGTATATTTGTATCAAGAAGTTTAAATAAGAGGCCATTATGCCAAACGGTGTCAAACGCTTTTTCAATATCTAACATTATTAGACCCGTTGAAGGTTTATTGTTTTTATTGTTGATTATTTGAATTTTAATTCTGTTTATTTGGTGACCAATAGAATTGGTCGTTACAAATTCACTAAGACGAGAATGTAGTATTTTTTCATATTTTACCTAAGTTACTTAATAGACGAGCTGTAGCTGTTTGGGTTATTTCTTGGCTTACTAGGTTTGTTTATGGCTATAACCTTAGCATTTTTGAAATGGTTTGAGAAATAGTTGAGTTTGATGCAGCTGTTAAATATTATAACCAGTAATTTTAGAGCTTTGAGTGGTAGTTTCTTTAAGAGCAGGTTCGGAACATTGTCAAAACCAGGGGATTTTGAGGGTTTTATTGATGAGACAATATTCATTACTTCTTCAAGAGATGTATAAATAGCTGATTCAGAACTAGGATTTTCCTTTTTAAAATTATTTACTGTTGTATTTATTAATGTATCCGCTGAGTGGTTGTAGTTCGAAGTGAGGTTATTTGCTTGGACAAATGTATTTGCTAGGACTTCAGCCTTGTCCTTATCAGATGTTATTTTTGTATTTCCAACTTTAAAGTGAGAGATTTGATTTTTTCCTTTTCCTCGCAAGGTCCTGCTTATTTTCCAAAATGATTTATCACCTGGTTTTAAATTGGATAATAATTGACACCATTTCTTATTGCGTTCCGAATTAATACTTTTATCAATCATGTTGCTTAGAAACTTATTACATTGATTATAAAAAGTTTGCTAGGCTATATTTGAAGATCGTTGGCTTTTTCTTTTAAAGCTTCTTCTTAGTTCAATATCTTTCACAGTACTTTCTGGTAATGTGTAATTATTTTGTGGAGCTATTTTAGGTGTAGACACATCCCTTCCTTCGAAAACTACATTTATAAATTTTTGGATTTCCTGATCAATTACTACCTTGGTATTGTATATCCGAATATAACGTGATTGTCTAAAAAATTCATAAAAATGTTCCAGTTGGTTGCACTATAATCATAATAATTGAGGTCAACCTGCAAGGCCATTGATCTTTTAAGTGTACATATAATAGGGTGATGGTCTGATGGTATTTCGTAAGTCATTGTTTTTACGTCTATATTTAAAGCGGAATTGCTTTTGATGGGGGAATAGCGTTGGACAATATTCATTACTTATTATTTGAGCAGGCTAAATCTGTTTCTTGAAGTTGACGCAATGTTCGGGTTAACAAAACCCGGAGGAAGTTTTGTCATCTTCTTGTTGGCAAAGAGCTTTCTTTTTGATGAAGATTTGGCCCCTTGGGCCATCGCTAAATTTTTATTCCTGTTTTAAGCTGAATTGACTACCACGTGAGTTCAAATGAGATCAAGAATAGGCAATTGCAAAAACAAGAATATACACTTGTTTTTAATTTTAAATAGTTGTACTCTAAGCGCTTTAATTATTTACACGACCGTTCGTAAAGAGAATTAGATTCGAACTAAAAAAAAAAAACAGATGCGAAATAATGCTAAAACTATAACAAGTTTTACTTCTAACTATCTAAAATACACCGTGTATTTTATTTTATGTTATTTTATGTTTTTAAAGTCGTTTGTTAATTAAATTATCTTTTGTTTGTTTATTAACAATTACACTGAAATTTGGAACCCATCTCTTTCATATTAAGTCGGTATATGTGACCTTCTCCGAGAAAAGGGACCTAGTGTGTGAAAATAAAGTTTTGAGAAAAAAACGCATTTAAAGTTTCTACACCCTTTTGCGTACCAGAATCTACCGTTTTTGACACAACCCGTTTTTTGACACACTAGGTCCCTTTTCTCGGAGAAGGTCACATATGTCGAATGTATTGATATTGTATATATTTAACAGAAGAGCAGACGGGAGAAAAAACTTTAAATTTCAATAGTATAATTATCATATTCTTTAAACGAATTTGAAAATATAAATAAAGCAATGCCGGGCATCGTAGCTAGTTATAAATATAAGCAGGATATATTTTATTTAAATTGAATTGAACACCTTTTTTTAAACGTTATCCATATTCTTCCAGTCTTCTTAAATGACATATCTTATGTGTAATCAATTAACAATATGTATTAAGTCAGTTTAAATGATAAATGATTCGATTATAATTATGTACATCATTAATAAAAGGTTTTTTCTTCAAACTGTATCTGAGGAAAACGCAAATATTATTAATCAGAACTGAAAGCAAACAATCTTAAAAAGTAGTGTTGTTTTCTCTGTTTTAATAATAGCTTATTGCTTTTTTTATGTGGTTAGATTTTCTGTTGGAAATATGTGCCAATCGAATCCACAAAATCTATTACATCAGTTATATTTAAGACACTTTTTAACTAGAAAGACTTTTTCTATTGTATCATTTTTAATTACACTTGTGAATCGAAATAAAAAAGTGTATACTTATTTTGCGTTTTCAAATTGGCAACACTATTTTCATGCACTCTCATGTTATTGTTTGTGATATATTCAATTATTTTACGGATAACGTGCGAATCTGACAAATTTCGATTGATTTTTAATTTTTATTATTTTATAAAATGGTTTTAAACATGATGAAAAATTTCATAAAAATGTTTATTAAACCTATACAGGCTAGAAATAACAATAAAATGTATATAGCTTTTGTAATTTTTGAAAATATTTTTAAATTTTATATACATCACCTTTACATATTTACATATATTACAAATTTACAAATTTATATATATATATATATATATGTATTTTCTTTTTTATAAAATAGGTGGGTCCAAAAAGAATATTAGCATGTTAAGAAGAGAATTTTTGACAAAAAATATTTAATAAGTTTGTGTTGCTGTTTGTAACTATCAATAATACTTTACATAGGCACACCACTTACAATAAATCGACTCTAAACCGTCTTCTTAGTCGATTTTTTAAAATTGTTTTTGTTTTTTTGTATTAGCTGTATCTATAAATTAACATATTAGCTAATTCAGATAAAAATATTTTTAAATTTGCTTTTCCTTAATATTAATGTCTTGAAATTTTTAGCCAAGAATCATGGTTTTTTATTACAAGAAATTATAATAGAAATTGCCCAAAAAGAAAAACAATTAAAAAACTAAATTTATTTGGTGTTCGAACGTTTCAGTATCGGCAACAGTTTTAAAGTGGTAGCCGTAGCCAACATTTATTGTAATATTGAGTTTAAGACACAAGTGGAGGGTATCAAGATTCGGCACAGCCGAATTTAACACTCTTACTTGCTTGAAATCATAGTGTCGACTAGACTGAATCTAACCAAGATATAATCCGCATATATTTATACGATAAATGATAATGCTCGTTGAATTCCTTTTATCTAAATTTAGGTTTTAAGTGAAATAGCAGATTCCAGCACTCTAAATTCGAGTGCAATTTCTAGACAGCTTTATTTTTCAACTTAGTCAATTCACAAACCAACACTTTTATGGTTTATTATTATCGTGAATGAATTAACAAATTTAATAAAACACAATAGCATATGTATAATTTTATGTATGTGTTGGTAGCAACTTTAAATTCAATTTACTCAAACTAAAGGAAAAAATTTAAAAATCTGTAAATCTGCAAAATGGCTAAAGAGAAATACCTTTCAAATAATATACGTTTGGTCAAATTCGGGATAAAACGGTAAATCGGTCACAAGAAATCGCCTAGCCTATTAATATTATAGATAAGGAAGGAAGAAAGAACATATCTAAAAATATCAAACGAATTGTATCGACAAAACTTTAGATCGATTTTTAACCCTTTTCCCGTGATCCAATCGAGCTGAAACTTTGCAGGCAGACTCGTGGTAAATTTTTTTTTGCAAATTTTCGCGACTTCAGTACCTGCATCTTCATATTGGGATCCCTTATGACTTCACAACAAACTTCTGCATGCAATACTTTTTCCTTTGTATGCTTTTTCCATTGGCATGGTGACCTGATGGAATCGCTCTCCTTGTTCGTCCGATTCGGTGGGCAAATGGTGTAAGAACTCATCAAAGCGGTGATGCAGACAATGTAATTTCTATATCATAGATGCATTGCTTTAGGAAAGTAATTGAGCATTGTTTTCATAAATTTTTTGACTTCATCTGGCTGTGCACGATTCTTTCCTAAAACGCCTTCAGTTACAGCTTTTTAGTGCATCCCAAGCTCTCCGGGTTGTTTGTCAGCACATTCGTGAATCTTTTACTTTTCATAAATTTTTTATATCCGGTCCAACAGCATTATTAATGTATGCGTAGCAGCTGACCGTTTGGGTCTTTTACCCAGATTACTAACGTAGCAAAATGCAAGTTTCCTCTTCGTCGATGAAACCAATTCAAAATGGTGCTATAGCAATTACTGCTCACTGTATCCACTTCATCGAAATATTGCGTATATGCAAAGTTAAATTTCGGTGTTAACAAATTTTTTCGCTGTTTCTTTTCAACTTTGGGCACTATATGACCACAAACGTAAAATTCCTTTATTATTTGGGCACTAGTTATTTTCCATATTGAAGCATTAATTTTTTTGTTGTTCAATTGTTATTCACCCAAAACAATGCGTTATTTTCTTGTCACATTAATGACAGCATGCGGCTAAATGATATTTGTATTGACTGCTAGGATTCGTTCAAGCTTTATATGCTCTTACAACAACGCCATCTATGGGGAAAAATTTAACATAGTTGATAAACTAAAATCTCGAATTTCGATATAAAATACAGCATTTTGCATTAAAACTGTCTGAGGAATTATGAATTTTATTATAAAATGGTGGCATATTTGCAATTTTGAGGCACTAGATAAAGTTTTGTTTGAATTTTGTTCTTCTATTCTATAGCCGAAGACAGGAAAACAAAATTAGTTTCCGAGATATAGTCGTGATAAAAATACGCATGAGGCCATAAAATCCGAACAGCAGTTAACTAGCAATATCCAAATGTAAAAACATTCAAATGGTCTATGGTGTTAGTGTCAAGGAGTAAAAAGGAATGATTATAATGAGTGAAGAAATAAAACTACGTGCAAAAATTATTATATATTTTGAACAAAATACAACGTAGTCCTTTAAAAAATTGTCCAAAGAATTAATGGCCTGCCATCAAACTGTTTCCGATATTGTTAGAAACTATCAGGAGAATTTGACCATTGATACGAAACATGGTTCGGAAAGAAAGAATAGAAAACATATTGAAAAGAATTCCCATCATATTCAGTAGAAAAGCAACCCTGTTAGCTCACTGCTCGAACCATTTGGTGCGAAAAGTTAAAACCAAAAGTTGAAAACACACAAAGTTCAAAAAGTTTTTTTATGTTTCTATGTAATGCTCGAGAAAGTGTCGAAGATAAGTTTAGGACCCAACAGCAGACGATATTTAAAAAAAAAAAAAATGTTCCTGGTACAATGATAAAAGAACTCTACAAATTAATTCCGAAATTTACTTCCTTTCATAAGCCAACACAAAGTTCCATAATTTCTTAAGTAATGATTCGAACTATAAAAATTAATTTTTTTTAAGCCTTAATAAAATTGTAATTAAGATTTTTTCGATCTCACTCCTTAAATAACAAGAACAATAATGCTTATAAAAAAACTTCGTTAATTATTAAAATATATTACATGAATACATATACATATATACATATATATATTTTTAAAGGTAAATTGAATTTGCATTAATAATTTCATTTGGAAAAAGAGTTAAAAAAATTACGCTCGTGAACACAGGCAATCAGGTATTTTTTTCATTAAAAGGATATGCTGGAATTTTAAATACCATAAATAATTTTTGAAAAATGATACTTTATTCTGAAATGTAATCTTGAGAGTAAAAAATCTAAATATTCTTTTACGTTAAACTAAGAAAACTTGAAAACAGATAAATACTCGTTTGGTATTTAAGTTTCAATAAAACTTACAGGAACAAACATGATATTTCATGTTTTTGGTTTCGTTGATAATAACTTTTATATTTCTTATCACATAACCAATATTTACCAAATTAACCTTGGAAATATTAGCCTTAATAAAGCCCATACAACCAATTAAGTACAAAAATGCGCAAAACGTAGAGGTGAAGAAAGTAGCTTAAATAATAACTATGAAATACGAGTACGTATAAGTGTTTTAGTACCTCTATTTCTTCATGCCGTTTTGTGAAATCAATAAGTGATAATCATTGCCAAAGTAACCATTAAACAATAAAAGGTATACTCGTAGTTATGTGAAAATTTTTATTTTATTTTATCAAGGTAATAAATTGTTACGCTCAAATTTTAAATATAGCATTTGCGTTTATACTTTTAGTAATATGGACGTTAGAGTTCGTTTTTAATTTTTGTATTAATTTTTTATTTTGGATATCTTCACATATGAGAAGAGTTTTGCATCAATAAAAATAATGATGATGTTTTCAACAAAATTTATTTTTTTTTATAAAAATTTTTAGTCGATTACAACCCGTTAAAAAGCTATTAAACCTTAACGACATGGACACAGAAATAGGACATTTCGTTGCTCTAATATATTTCTTAAATTGTTTCACTATAATAAAAAAATATTTCAACTTTTTTTTTCTAAATTATAATTAACACTGATCTAGTATCCTAGATTATAAATTTACAATAATTACAACAATGCGTTAAATGGGTCACTTTGCAAGAACGTAAACATTTTTATTTGCAAAAAATAGTATTAATTTTTTTTTTCCATTTTAAATTGTAATAAGTGTGCTATTTATAAATAATCAAAACATGGGTTGTACAAAACTTTGCAGTCCAGAAAAAAGGAAACTTATTCATATACCAGCTTCATGAGCATAAAATATGCGCGACAGAAATTTGAGAAGTGCTAAAGTGTACGTTTAAGTGTAATTGATAAGAAATATCACACACCAAATAAAGAACGAAAGCCTAGGAGCCGTAAGCTCGACAGCAGCATAGTTCGAAAAAGCAAGCAAACTTGTTTTGACTTGAAAAAACACGACAAAGAAAAAGATTGATCCCTTCGGAAAAAGATCTATGAATCAATGAATCCATGGTAAATTGCATTGGACCCGATGCTAGAACAGTTGTACGTCATACTGTGGAACGAATAGCAACTGTTCCGTTCAAATTACTCTACCCCTCACATAGTTCAACTTCAACTGAGTTGGGGTTTGTTTTTTATGTTCGTCTTGAATTTGCCCATCGATCGCTCTTTAGGGATTTTTAATTTCGGCTCACATTTTTTTTGGAATTTGTCTCCAAAAATATGTTTTTACGAAAAAAAAAAAATGATTTTCGGCGCACATGTAACCCTACGGAGCCCAAGAATTTTTTTTTAATTTTCAGCTGAGAATCTTCGTTGCGACAACTAATAAAAAAACTGTCTGCGTGAAACTACGAGGAAAATTTTAACATTTTTGATTTTCTCCAAAAAACGGCCATAATGTTCCAAAACTTTTCGTGGAGAAGCGATATTTTTACTGGAAAATTATGCACTTTTGGAAGAAAATTTATGGAATAAAAAGTGTTCAGAATCATCCATGGAATACTCACAAATTTTTTTAGAATTTTTGGACACATTTTTTGACATTTCAAAAAAAATTTTTTTTAATTTATGCAAAAGTTCTTAAAAACATTTTTTAGTATTTATCGCAACGAAGATTCTCAGCTGAGAATTTTGGACAAAAAAACCAAAAATCATTTTGTTTTTCTTAAAAAACTATTTTTGGAGAAAAATTCCAAAAAAATGTGATCCGAAATCAAAAATCCAGGAAGAGGGATCGATGAGCAATTTCAAGACCCAGCTCAAAAAGTTGAACTATGTGAGGTGTAGAGAAATTTGAACGGAACAGTTGCTGTTCGTCCCACTGTGCGTCGGCCAAAGAACCAAGCTTTGGAGTTTAATAGTTTGGGGTGGATTTACATAAAAATATGGGGCAAAAAGGACAAATTTAAATATTTAAGCATTATTTAAAGTGATATGGAATCCTTTACACTAAAAATCTTTGGAACAATGTGAAAATCAAAATTGCGCAACAGAACTTTAAAAATTGTGGAAGTACTTTGGATGGGAAAACCAAAAGCTTGGTATTCTATAAAAATAGATCATTGCCAAAGGTTAGTGGAGAGTAGCCTCGGAGATAGCAAGCTGTACTTGAGAATAATGGTTTCGGTACAAAATATTTATGTGATAAACAATACTTTCTGTCAACTATAATTTTAAAATAGCAAAAAATTTAACTATTATTGGTTAAAATTATAATAGTATCCTATTGTGTAGTCTTTTATGTTAGATCTGTAATTTTGTTTGTTTTTTTATTTAAAGAAATGTACGATTTTTTTAAAATAAATATTGAATTATGAACTTCGGATATAACACTTTCGATCTTCAGTTAAGTTAAGTAATATTTATTGAGCCTTTTTTAATACAGTAATAGCAACTACAACAAAAAACAACAAGCGGGATTAAAACTTAAGACTATAAAGTAATATCTTAATTACAATTATTATTAACGGCAACATGCTTAATCGATGAAAATATACAAATTTTTATGAAAAGAAAATGTGTCCTTGCTCCCGGACACACATCTTGAGAGTGTAGCCCTTAAAATAAACTTAAAACTGATCTTAAAAATCACAACGAAATAGTAAAAAAAGATAAAAATATACTTTCCTTGTGAGTACGTACTTTTTGTATAAAAATTAGCAGAAAAGTTTAGATTTTAATAAAAATTTGGAAGATATTCATTAATATAGCCAATAGGTGATAAATAGTTTATATATGATCAACAAAATCTTCTTTGTTCGAAGAAAATGTTTTTAATAAAATTATTTTCATGATAATCTTGAAATTAATTTTCTTTAAACATACATACTCGTATATGCCAATTGAAGCAATATTTCAGTTGATTATAAATGAAAATATTTTTAATATCGCACAAAATCTTATAATTTTCCGTTCAACAATATACATTTAATTTATTATGGTAGGTGAAACATTGAACCAAATTGGAAAACTATATAAGAAAACTGGTGTTATAAAGGGTGTTTTTTTTGTTTAGATAGAACTTTGGAAAGGGTTAGCTGTCAAACGAACAGTCATACTGCGCCCACTTTTTGACATTTATGATCAGTATGCTCTGGCAAATCACGATGAATAGATTCACGTTTGAACAACGTTATTAAATTATTCAGTCATGTTCAACGATGAAACTCATTTCTGGCTTAGCGGGTTTGTTAATAATTGCCGCATATTGAGTAAGACCAATACTCAACAGACCCCACAGACTCAATTACATTCAGAAAAATCCACTTTTTGGTGATGTTTACATGCTGGACCTTTTTTCTTCAAAAATGAAGCCGGAGCTAGCGTTACGGTCAATGGAGATAGAAACCGCACCATGATCAATGATTTTTTATTTCAAAATATGGATGACATTGAACCGGACTAGATGTGGTTTCAACAGGATGGCGCTACGTTCCATACGGCGACTACATCCACCGACTTATTGAAATCAAAATTTAGCGATAAGTTGATTTCGAGAAATGAACCTGTCAGTTGGCCTCCAAGGTGATGCGATTTAAGACCTCTCGATTATTTCCTGTGGGGCTACGTGAAGTCAATGTTTTATCCTGATAAACCAGCAACAATTGACGCCTTGAAGGCCAACATTGTTCGCGTTCTTCGTGACATACGGCAGCAATGCTCGAAAAAGTGCCCCAAAATTGGACATCCAGAATGCTCTTCGTCAAGCACATATTCCCGAAATCATTTTCAAATGTAAATGCCATGTATTGATCTTTGGAAAAAAAATTTTTTTTTTTGATTAAATTTTAATTATTTGTGTTATTATACCCTATACCAGCGGTTCCAAAACTATGTTCCGTGGAACATTGGTGTTCCGTTTAAGATTATCAAGTGTTCCGTGTAAAAAACAAATTTATCTCGTTAGAAAAAAAATTGTATTTTACATTTTATTCGTTTTTTAAAATTAATAAAAATAAATCATCTTGTTTTTGTATTTGATTTTTGCTATGCTACATGTACCGAAATTTAATCATAGCTGGCTTAGAAATATTGTTCTTTATGTGTTATATTGAATTTAAATTGATGCAGTTTCAATGTGTACAATTTGTACCGTTAGTAGACTAGTATGCTTAGAAAAATTGTTAATGTGTTATGAATGAAACACATAGACGACTGCGGCTACACGACAAAATGACTACAAATGCTGCTGGCTGTAATTGTAGTCGTGTAGTAAGCTACTTAATTTGGCGAAGAATTTTATTGACTTATTAACTACACCTTTATGGTTGATAGTGGTTGCGTATTTAGCAGATATTTTTACTAAGTGCAATGAAATTAACTTATCACTACAGGGAAGAAATAATACAATTTTTAACGTACGAGATAAGATTGCATCTTTTACTAGAAAATTACAGTACTGTATTTCTGAATTTGAACAAAATAATTTTTTCCACATTAGCAGAGTTTCTAATTGAAATAGATACTAAAGTAGATGATAAAGCCTCCAAAGAAATTTTAGAACATTTGCACAACTTGCAGTCAAGCCTATTACAATATTTTCCAAATTAACCTGAGGATAACTCCTGGATTAAAAATCCTTTAGTAGTAACAAATAAGCCAGTGGGTTTCAATGCAAGTAATTATGAAAACCTAATTGATTTAATTACTGACTCTAGTTTAAAACAAAAATACAATGAACTTCCATTAAATGAATTTTGGCTAAGTTGAACAGAAGAGTATTCCTACTTGTCCAAACTAGCTTTCATGTTTTACTTTTTTTCACAACTACATATTTGTGAGAGGCTGGATTTTCATATTATGGTGCAACAAAATCGAAGTATATTATCTTCATGTATTTTATAAATCTGTAATTGAATTTCAGAAATATATACTGTTTATTTTGTTTGTAACTATTGTATGTATCTATACATTAATATTAATGCGGGCACGGAGGAGTGTGAAAATTGGCATAGTTATAGTTCATATGGAGGAGCAGCTGGGAATGATTATTAATTTATAATTAATCTGTCTTAATAATATATTAAATTAAATAAAACAAAATATTTATAATAATTCGTTATACCCTGTGATTTAAATTATATATCAGACGCTCTGTGTAGAATTGTGAATTGCTAAAATTGATTAACATACCTTTAGGCTCATTTAAATATTCATAAATTGTATATATGTATATATATATTTAAAAAAAACATTGGAAGACAAAAATTGAATGAAAAAAAATAATATTTCCTAGAATTTGCACTCGAATTTCGAATGCTGGGCTATACTAGTATTTTTAACTACACAAACATATACCTTATATAAAAAAAAAACATAAGTGTTCCTCTGCAGTTATTAGTTTTGCGAAGTTTTGCGAACCTAAATGTTTGGGAACCGCTGCCCTATACCACTATGTGGTTTGGGTATAATGACTTTGTCCTGCTGTTTGTAATTACCAAAAATATTTGACCTAGATCCATCTTTTATTATTCCGATCGACTCAGAATCACTTTCTGAGTCGATTTAGCGATGTCCGTCCGTCCGTCTATGTGTCCATGTAAACCTTGTAATCAAACAGGTCGCAAATATGAATATATTTTGAAATTTTGTATATAAGCTTTTATCGGCCATAGGATGAACACTATGGAAATTGGTGAAATTCGGTCCATGTTCAGACCTAGTCCCCATACAAATGACCCCTATGACATCGACATAAATTGCCATAAGATCCAAATTATCATATAGATCTCAGTCAAATGGGTTTGTATGTGTTTATTATATCCATTAATCAGTAGTCCAAAAATAAGTCCTAAAGGCCAATTCTTAGTCATAGGCTCCATATAGAGCTGCTTCCCGATCTTCACTTAAATCTATTAAAAAAACAATAATATTGCACAGATTTTTCTCAAATTTGGTTTGTGTATATTTTTTCAAAATATAAGTGACTTTACCAAATATGGTCAGGATCGGGTTATTTTTCGACCTAGTCCCCATATAAATATAGCACCCGATGTGAACTTTTTCATATCTGCAACCAAAAAAATTAAAAACAATTCCCCTCAAATTTGGTTTATGCTTATTTTCTATATCCAATTAGTTGGACCGAAGCGATAGGGTCTCTAAACCATGGTATAGGGTATCGTATAGTCGGTCTTACTTGTTTTTTATTTGTGTTATAATTTGAATTATTTTGTGAAGTATACCATTGTGAAAAGCATGATAAAATAGCTTTTCGACATCTGAGGAAATTGCAACAGTGCAAAATCGTCTATGAAGATTACAAACGACATCATTGTGAAATCATATTAAAGCATCACCTGTTGAATGTCCAATCTTAAAACCATATTGTAAATCTAGAATTTAATTTTCAATAATTCCTATGCCCATTCTCTCGAATTGTTCTTTCAATAAATTTTCTTAAATTTGAAATCAATGAAATAGGTCGTTAAATTGTATATATCGATTATCTTTGGTTTCTTTTTTTAATGATAAAACTTTTGAAATTTTCCAAGCATAAGGAAAATTGTTTAAACAATTATTAAAAATAATTGTTAAAAATTCAAATGTTTTTAATGGAAGTGCACAATAGATATACTTGGTCGCAGTGCAGCAGGAGATAACACTCAACCCGAAGACATCGCAAATCGTTCTATAAAATGAAATTGGAAATTTTGTCTAAGCCGAAAGATTTTTTGTTATTTAAATTTTTCGAATGAACTATTAATTCTTCTAAAGTAACATGGCTTGTGTGATTTTGTGAATTTGTAGCCAAAAAATTTCCATTAAATTATACATTTTGATGTGTAAACATCTATAAGCGCTGGGGGGTAAATTTCTATTTCACAATACAATCACAAAACAGCGTACATGTGAGAGTCACATCTTACGCGTAAGATGTGACCATTAAGAAAAATCGGTATGACTTATGATTGTTTGGTGAAAAAATTATTATATGAAATAACCTTTTTGTCGCTGTTTTCTGCATTTTATTTATTACCAGATGTTTACACATCTCCCCTGTGATCGGACTCACATGATTTTGTATGAGCTGTTAGCCAGGTATTATTTTCTCAAGATGCCCTTTAAAAATTGCTGATTGTTCTACTTGTCTTTTTAAAATAATTTTCAATAGCTGTATTTGTTTAGAAAGCATTAAGTAATCTGAATCAAAACGATTTAGAGTTCTATGGAAAATTTTCTTTAAATTTCTTTGCCAGTTATATTTAATTTTAAATAAAATCTAAATTCTATCAGAAACTAAGTATTTTCGATTCCTCAATTCAGTCCGAATATTCATTAGCAATCAAATTCACAGTTATTGTAAATTCCTGAATATACTGATTCATTTTTACATTTGAAAGATATCTAATTGATATTGGGTAGTTTTGTAATATACTTTGACATTGACGTTATGTTTAAAAGAATTCCAATTTGTATTTTTTTAAATAAAAAAATATGAGGTAATTTTAAGATGAATAGGAAAATGAAATTTGAATTAATGAATTTATACAGTTAGAACTCACTAAAAAATGGCAAAGAAATGATGAACCATTGAGATATGACGGACTAAACCCACAAATGCGTTTGAAAAATACTGACTTACATTTGTCACGTTACATTTAAATTTTTTGAAATTTTTCTTTAAATATTCTTTTATCTTAATATGAAGTGTATGTTTATCTCTATTAATATGGCAGCGGTATTTTCTTAATTTATGTTTGTAAAGTTCCTTTTACAATTCTTGAATGAAAATAGTGTAATAAAAACAATCAATCAAACAAGACGTGTTTTCATGCTCCAAAATCCATACACATTTAAACAAATAAGTATATTTATTAGGGCGGGTCGATTTAAAAATCGCCCATTGCTCAGTGAAAATCGTATTCTAGGGATCAAAATAAGAAACTTTGCCGAAGGAACCATACCTCTAAAACGAATTCTGATGTCCCAGAATTTGGGTCGAACTTTTGGGTAGGGGCAAATTTTGAAAAATCCCACTTTGACCCATTTAGAGTGCTCCAATCGAGTCCAAATGTATGACCGACCCCCACTAACTTTGGAGGCCCGACACACCCATGCCAGTGGCACAGCCCCTGGAACTCCCCTGTGGGGTTCCCCATATAAACATTTCAAAAAATCGCCAGTTTTGGCACTTTACATGAAAAAACCAGCGAAATGCCTATGTTTTTTTCTTTATTTTTATTTATTTATTTATATTAATATTTATTATTTATTTATAATAATATCTATTTTTTCTCTTAAGAAATTTATTTAGTCGGAACATATGTAAATGAAAAAATTAATTAAAGTTAGTTATAGAAAAGAAACTAAAAAAAATTATTGTTTGAAGTATTTTTTACTTTCAAGTCTGGGCAATTTCGCACGGCCCTCTAATGTCGTCGCCATAACAGCCTCTACATTTTCCGGTATAACCCGTTTGGAAACGCTAGCTAGCAATTGAACATGTCGTTCCGTTCCTTGTATGTGTGATGAAATTTTTGGATTATTAAACGGTGGATCATCTTGATTTAAATATTCTTTCAATGTATCGTACGGAATGCTTCGCGTGAATGGGTGGTTCAAATACGTTATTTATGTCATTCATATTGATCATTTACGTGTAACTTGTGCAATTAAAGTTTATATCTGGTTTTTTATAAGCTCTAAGTTGCGTTGGGTCGTCAACATCGGTTCGATAGCGTAGAATTTTCTTGATAGCACAATCGCGCTTTTCTTTGCTATCATCAAACGACATTGATAACAAGATATTTTCCGAATGCGCATAATATGAATTATCTTTAATTACTTGATTGACAATTTTGCGTAAGCGAGGTTCTAGAAATCGTGACCAACCAATGAACTTGAAAAATAATGCACTGCCGTACACGACAGAGCTGTAATACTTGATATTGAAGTACATTGGCACATAACATTTAATTATGAATTCAACCAGAATTCTTAAATTTGCATCTGGATTTTCCGTTGTCAAATATAATCGTAATAATCTAGCGGCCTTGGTGAGCCACCGAGAATGTACAATTTTCCTGGTTTGATGTTAGCCAGATCCACCGAAACCACGCCGCTAGAAATTGCGTGGGCCATGTCGTATAAGTACTTCGAATCGGTGGAAAATTCAATTTTTTCTGGAGAAGGAGCATATTTTGCAACTCAATTTTCTGGAAGCCGTCCACTACCTGAAAATATATAATAATAAAATAATTAATAATGGTTGACAATTATAATAAATGAGTGATAGCAATAACTTACCGGAAGAGTTTCACAAGTTTAGATTTGACGGCTCAGTTTTCCGGTTGCCGATCTCGGTCCAGTGCTGGTTGATTTATCCAAAGCTTCAAACAAATGCCGAAACGGAAGTTCGTTGAAGTGTAGAAGGCAAACGAACCAATGCAATGGTCTTTTTAACAGCAATTCGAATCGTCGTATAATTCCACCGTGTGGGCCAGTGTTTGTTGGCTCACCGTCAGTGCATATTCCAATTAATGCATCCAGTGATATATTTTTATCGTTGAAAAAATCATTTAATTTGGTTGTTTTGTATTCAGCGGTTTCATGTTCCAGTCTTACGTAACCAATCAATTCAGAATTGGGTTCTCTCAAAATAACAAGATGAGGTTCTTTTACCATCCTAGTATGATACTTCTCATCAATTTTATCTATCGTTAAAGTATCATCTTTTCTGCCATCGAATGAAAACGCTAACAAATTGGTATCATCTAACCGTTTGCGAAGCAATTCTTGTCTGCATTTCTCTTTTTCTCTGCGAACTTTCGATTTATCCATGATGAGAGGTTTCCCATGCTTATCTTTAATTTTAAAATCTTGAAAAAGAGCGGTTCCCAATGCTGATGCTACTCTATCAGGCACACCAAATCTGTCACATACCAAGGCAAAGTTAAAACAATCGTATCTCTCTGTGTATTGTGCACTTGTGTTTCTATCCATATCTTCTTGAACCGGTGGCGGTGCGTATGTTGAATCATCGGGATCTTGGTATGTTGGCATTGATGACATACACGTTGCTCCTTGCTCTTCAATTTCCATCACAAATGCATCCATTGTTAGTCTTCTCTGATTATGTTGATCGTGCATAAACTCTTTGAGGCGTTCGGGAACCAAGCCGCATGCACATGGTGCTGCCTTCAAATCGCATTTACGTGTTCCAATGTAAAAAATTGTTTCCAGAGATTTTACATACTCTGTAAATTGTTGGGTTTTCTTTCTTCTCTTGATTTGGTCTTGATATTTGTCAAGCAATCTATTCAATTTATTACATACACTTTTTTTCAGCATTATTTCCATACCAAGTTTTTCCCAAATTCCAATCAACTTATCTTGTACTTGAATAGTGAATTATTTATAGGAAAACTTTTTTTGTTCTGTTTTAGCACGTTCGCTTAAGTAAAAATAATATCTCTAGATATCCAGATGGGTTGGTAAATTAAGATCAGTCAAATCAGTAGACACACCAAAAACAGTAACATCATGCTTGGGTATATGACTCATTGGGTTTTCGATAGTTGTTGATGTTGTTGATGGGTTGTAAAAACGCTAATTTTTAATAAATTTTTTTAATTTCTTTTCTATTATTAAGTTAAATTCATTTTTTCATTTACATATATTCTGACTAAATAAATTTCTAAAGAGAAAAATAAACTCCAAAAAGAAAAAACATAGGCATTTCGCTGATTTTTTCATGTAAAGTGCCAAAACTGGCGATTTTTTGAAATGTTTATATGGGGAACCCCACAGGGGAGTTCCAGGGGAAGTGCCACTGGCATGGGTGGGTCGTGCCTCCAAAGTTAGTGGGGGTCAGTCATACATTTGGACTCGATTGGAGCACTCTAAATGGATCAAAGTGCGATTTTTCAAAATTCGCCCCTACCCACAAGTTCGAACGAAATTCTGGGACATCAGAATTCGTTTTAGAGGTATGGTTCCTTCGGCAAAGTTTCTTATTTTGATCCATAGAATACGATTTTCACTGAGCAATGGGCGATTTTTTGCCTCCCCACAAATCGCCCCGGCCTAATATTTATATATACTAGCAGATTCGAGAGCAATTTCTAGGCAAATTTATTTTTCAACTTAGCCAATTCACAAACCAACACTTTTATGGTTTATTATTATTGTGAATGAAGATAATGAACTCATTAACAAACACATTAACAAATTTAATAAACACACACATAACATATGTATAATTTTATGTATGTATTAGTAGCAACTTTAAATGAAATTTACTCAAAATAAAGGAAAAAATTTTAAAATCTGTAAATCTGGTGAACAGCTAAAAAGAAATACCTTTCAAATAATATACGTTTGGTCAAAATCGGGATAAGACGTTAGAGCAAAACATCGGTAACAAAAAATCGCCTAGCCTATTAATATTATAGATACATATAATGCATATACATTTATAAAAATTTATTTCAATTTGCATTAAAGTTTTATCAAAGTGAGTTTGTATGATTGAGTTTGAAATTATTCAGTTTTATCAAAGTTTTATCAAAATTTTGTGAAAAATTGGACAAATATGAGAGGCCATCATTTAACTGCGTCCCGTTACAGTTACAGTAAATATTTTCTAATCCATGGCAGTAAAGACAAAATAATTTGTTAACTTTTTAATGTAAATAAAATCAAAATCAAATTTGTTAAACCTCAATTAATATTGGAAGGGTAACTATAAAGTTTTGTACCACTTTTCTCAGCTGAGAATACATTTTTATAGCTTTTATTAAAAAATACTTTTAAATTTTCTTTTTGAAAAAAGAGCATTTTCTTTCGTACAAGTATTTTGTCTACAGTTGGGGATTCTCGGAATTCCAAGCAAATTTAATTTATTTAATTACTGCCATAGAGACATGACAAAATCTTGTGTTGAGAAACTATTTTTATTCGAAATTTTAATATAAATCTAAAAATATTCGTTTTTTAGCAAATAATTAAAAATTATATGTGACCTTCTCCGAGAAAAGGAAACTAGTGTGTCAAAAACGGGTTGTGTCAAAAACGGTGGTTTCTGGTACCTAAAAGTGTGTAGAAACTTTAAATGTGTTTTTTTTTTCTCAAGACTTAATTTTCACACTCTAAATCCCTTTTCTCGGAGAAGTTCACATATACAAAAATAATTTTAAACATAGAATATTTTCATAATTTTTTTTTTTAAATGTTTTCTTCCATTACTTTTCAAGTTGATGAATGATGAATGACTATTTGGGCTATTTATTAACTTAAACATATTTGCAGACTATAAATACGGGAAAATCTCACTTAAATTTGACTTATGATTATTTCCTTTATCCATAAATAACCTTAACCGTCATGGTTGGATCTAAGACCCTTTCTCGAAGCTCATAGGACATTGTACAGTCGGCCTAGTCCACTACTTTTTGGTTTGACATTTTAAATTGCATTTGGCACCTAATTAACCGTTGCTTTCAAAAATAATTTAATAATGACAATATTTTATCAGTACGACTATCATTATTATACACTAGTTAGTTGCGCCTGTTTTAAATGTGATATATTTTATATTTCAGCACATTCCATCAGCACATTCATCTCTGTCTGTCGGCTGCGATGTGTCTTAGTTCGCTAAAAGATTTACGTGTTTCGTTAAAAATTGTTCGTCTCCATGTTAACTTTGGTCGTCCTCGGTTTCTCGAGCCCTGCGGGTTCCATTCTAGTGTCTCATGGCATATTTCGTTATATGGTTTTCGTAGTGTATGTCCAAGCCAGTTATATTTTCTCTTCTTTATTTGGGTGTTGATGTTGTCCTGGTTCGCGATTTGAAGAAGTTGTTCGTTAGAAACAACTCTGGGCCACCAAATTTTTAGAATATTTCGTAAGCATCTATTGGTAAATGTTTGGATTTTGTGTTTAATGACTTCGCTTACCAACCAAGTTTCGGATCCGTAGAGGAGAATGGATTTTATGCAGGCGTTAAAAATATGTAATTTAGTTTTAGGCGAAAGAGCATTGGATTTCCAGATATTTCTTAGGCTATAGTATGCTGTTTTGGCTTTTTGTATTCTGGAGTTTACATCACCTATAGCACCTTCGTCCGGCGTAATGTTGCTTCCTAGGTAGCAAAAGTTGTTGACGTGGTAAAGGATAAATGAAAGAGGATAAAATAATGATCATAAAATTATGCGATGCTAAAGCCATCTAACAGCTTTACAAGGTCAATGATGAACGAAAAAATTATATGATTGTAATTAAATAACTCATTCATCTTATTGGAAAGTTAAGGAGCTATTTAACTATAAATTGAATTTTCTGAACTTTTCCCGGATATTTCCTAACTTTTCACGGAGATTTTCGCCAACTCTGATGTTATTCTACTGGTGTTCTGTTGGCGATCCACAGAACTCTCTGTCTTTGCATTTAAAAAAATCCTTGTTTCAAGCGTTTTTATTTCATTTTTTAAAAATAATTTGAATTTGTAAAAGTTCAATGCACTCTTAATTAATATGTCTATTTTAAATCTTAATATTAATACATACATACTAACCTACCATCAAACGACCCAAAACCAATTAAATGGAAATAACATCTAGCAGCCAAACCTCTGTAATAGTCGTATTTAAATGGAATTGTATTTGAGTAGGTTACGTCAATCATTCGTTTATTTTCAATGTACTGGGTGCAAACTTATGAACAACGTACGCTCACATGAAATGTTAGAAAATGATTTCATAAAAATTACAGTGGAAATAGCAAAACCCTCCCTATATTTATGTATTTTTCTTCTGTTGTTGAAATCATCATGTTAATATTTGCATCGAATTTTTGATGTATGCAGTGCTGAAATTGCAATTTTTTACTTTAGCTAATTTTACATTAAATAGGTGAATGTTATTTGATCTAATTTATTACTGAATTTATTTTTATTTTTTTTTGTATTTTTCATTGTAGATTCTTTGTAAAAGTACTTAAGACATAATGGTGGAATTTCGTTTTGATATAAGTCCTCTATTTACCCAACCCATTGTCAAGGTTACTTCAAATTTATTGCCACACACGTTCCGGGGTGATCGACGACAATGTTTGTAAGTACATTAATATACATATATGTTTGTTAATGTTATTTGTAGTCTTTTCTTAAAGTTTAGATGATCATTTTTTTATACATTGCAGAGATGCTACATCAAAGATGTCGGAGATTATTGATCGATTGGGTCAATTGTCAGCGAATGCACAAAAGCTCAATCAACCTGTAACAACAGCTCAACGTTTAAGAATGTCGGAAAATCAAACAATTTATCTGCTGGCAGATGTTAACTCAGGAAAAAAGTATGCTTTTATTTGACTCAACATAGGCCTATGTTTTTTGTTTGTAATATTCAGTAAATGCATACAATTTGCCCGAACACCACTTGTTCAGGTATAATGAGATTGTGTTAATGTTTGTGAATATATCTGTGGTCACAAGCGATAACCGCCTAAGTGGACTTAAGATCGATTTGAGTTATGTATGCTATCATATTCTACTAATAATGCTCTATATATACGTGAAATCCCCATTCTAACGCTGTTATTTAAAAAGTTATTAATGAAAACATACTGACCTAAGTCAAAATAAAACCCCATTACATTTATATAAACAGCTATTTTTCTCGAAAGAATGATTTTCGCCGATTTGAGTTAGTATGCTATCATATTCTACTAAAATATCTTCATATTTACGTGAAATCCCCATTCCTCTAACACTGTTATTTAAAAAGATATTAGTACAAATATTCTGACCTAAGTCGTAATGAAGCCCCATTACATATGTATACATATATAAAAAGCTATTTTTCTCGAAAGCATGATTTTCGAGTTAGGCGTTTATTGCTTGTGACCACAGATATATTGAATTTAATGATTGAGTTAATCTGATTCTAGGTTAATGTTTTTACTTTAATTAATGTAAATTTGTTTCAAAAACTGGTGATCTATCTATATTCTGGCAGATAGGTTATACAGCTATTTCCGATTGAGTCACCAACGATCACCAACAGTAACCAAAAGTAGTAGATAGTTTGTTTAGTAAAAAAATGAATGTTAATACACCATTGCCGAAGCCAAACTATGTCTTAAAATTGGATACGTGACAAAATTGAGACTGTAGTAAAATTTGACTTCTATTTGCTTTAATTAAACTAAACACACTGAAATAAATCCAAAATAATTTCTAACTCATTCTTCAAACGATCAAGATCGAAAATACGATTGTTATACCCTCTACCACTAAGCGGCCAGTCCGCCCGTCTGTGTGTCCATTAGGGTGGCCCTTCATTATATGGAGGAAAAAAAAAAGTGTTTAAACTCTCGGTCTCACCCCATTGAAATATGCGAATAGCAAAAAACTGAGAAATACAAAGTTTTGGGCCAATCAAAAAACATTTAGTCGTGCCTCAACGCGATTGAAAATTTCAAGTGTGTTTATATGGGGAAAATATGACTTTTTTTGCAGATTTTACGAAAATTTCGTTCTATAGTTTAATTTTTCCGACAAGTTGTTATATAATTCAGGATCAGTATTAAATTATACTTTTTAAAAAGCTATAAAACTTCAAAATCGAATAAAACCTCGCAAAGAAATAGCAAATGCCCCAGACCACTTTTGTGCTAAAAAAAAACTAGCTCATGAAATTTTATGGCATTTTTTCAACTTGACAAATTGATTAAAGCCATAATTTCTTTTTGGTCTCTATACTTATAAGTATTCAGATATGAAGTATTGTTTTATCACTACGTTGTTAACCTATTGCGCATTGAGACCGAAAATGGGAATTTTTTTTGATAAAATTTTGAAAACTCCTTTTTCAAGTTTTAAAAAATGTTCTTTAACAAAATTTAAAAAACTGGATCTAAACCTTCAAGATTTTGTTAAATACATGCTACAAATTAACTGTGTGAGTTTTAAAGTAAATCCCTGTGACAGAATTTTTTTGACAAGAATTTTATTTTTGCGGATTTCTATAAAAATGGGACTTTAGTAAAATAATCTGCAAATGTACTCTTTCGAATTACTTTGTATCGAAAATTCATCACTTTTCTACTTTTAAATGTTATATTTTATCTTAATAGCCTAGGGTATCGGAAAAAAATAATATGACCCCATTAACCCTTTTGTAATTGGGGTCACATATGACCCCAAGCTTAAAAGACAATTTATTCAAAAAATTCAAATTTTTTGTAAGTTCTGTTGAATTTTTAGATGCTATGCTTAGAAAATTATAACCAAATGTGTAGAACTTCCGCTCATAAAATTTGGGATAAATCCGAGAACGTTAACCCATTATTTGCCAAGGCCAGCTTTGGATTTTAAGATATTTTTAAATAAAAAATTTTTAAACTCGATGGAACCACTATTTAGAATTTAAGAAAAATAATTCGGTTAATTTTTATTTATTTAACCATTCAGTGCTCCTAGGATCAAAATAATCCATTGTGATATATCTTTGGTGCAATTATCTGCTTGTTCCTTGCGAATATAAATTAAAACAACTTTTAACCAATTTTGTTATAAAATTATTTTATGTATAAAAACTATCTATACTTTTCTAATTTAAATAAGAAGACCCACAAATAGCCCAAAGCTAATAAAAGACAATTTATTCAATAGAATATGAAATATAAAATTAATATAATAATATAAAATTAAAGAAAACCAATACTTATTGCAAGTCGTAAGTGTTTACAGAAAACAATTTGAATCGCACACTAAATCATCCTTAAATACAGCGAAATAAATACAATTAATTTTATATTTCATATTCTTTTGAATAAATTGTCTTTTATTAGCTTGGGGTCATATGTGACCCCAATTACAAAAGAGTTAATGGGATCATATTATTTTTTTCCCGAAACCTTCGGCTATTAAGATAAAATATAACATTTAAAAGTAGAAAAGTGATTAATTTTTGACACAAAGTATTTAGAAAGAGTACATTTACAGAATATTTTACAAAAATCCCATTATTCTCGAAATCCCCAAAAATAAAATCCTTGTCAAAAAAATTCTGGGATATGAATTTACTTAAAAATTCACACAGTTAATTTGTAGCATGTATTTAACAAAATATTGAAGATTTAGATCCAGTTTTTTGAATTTTGTTTAAGAAAATTTTTTAAAACTCAAAAAATTTCCCACTTTCGGTCTCAATGCGCCATAGGTTAACAACGTGGTAATAAAACAATACTACATATCTGAATACTTAAAAGTATAGAGACCTAAAAGAAATTATGGCTTTAATTTCAATTTCTCAAGTTGAAAAAAATGGCATCAAATTTAATGAGCTAGTTTTTTTTAGCACAGAAGTGGTCTGGGGCATTTGCTATTTCTTGGCGAGGTTTTATTCGATTTTGAAGTTTTGTAGCTTTTTGAAAGAATAAATATTACTGATGCCGAATTATATAAAAAAAAGTCATATTTTCCCCATATAAACACAGTTGAAATTTTCAATCGCGTTGAGGCACGACTAAATGTTTTTTGATTGGCCCAAAACTTTGTATTTCTGATTTTTTTTGCTATTCGCATATTTCTATGGGGTGAGACCGAGAGTTCGAACACTTTTTTTTATTAAGGGCAACCCTAGTGTCCATGTAATACTTGTAATCAAACTAAAGATCGCAAATATGTATATATATTGACGAAATTTGGTATGTAATTGGCGAAAATTGGTGCACGCTCAAACCTAGTGCCCTTACAAATGACCCCTATGAGATCGATTTAAATTACGATAAGCTGTTTCCGCTTTCTCACTTAAATCTACCAAAAAACAAAAATATATCACAGAATTTTGTCAAATTTTGTTTGTAAATGTTTTTGCTAAAAATTAGTGACTACCAAATACGGTCAGGATCGGTGCATTTTTCGACCTAGTCCCCATATAAATATAGCAGCCTATATTAATTTTTCCTTACCTGAAGGCAAACAAATTAATAACAATGCCATTAAAATTTGGTTTATGATTATATTCTATATCCAATTAGTTCTTTAAACGCATGATATAGGATATCGTATAGCCCAGACCGACTAAATTTCTTACTTGTTTGTTATTATATTTTGTTCTAACACAATCAACAAAAATATTAAATAAGTATATTGGATTAAGCAATGTTCGTCCGACCTTTCGACTATTTGTCCATGTAAACTTTGCAAACATTGTTCATTGAAGTGCTCTAACTAAATATTTTCATTATCGAATGTTGAAGCGTTTACATTAGGGTGTTTCATCAAAAACTTTTCTTATTTTTGTAACTCTTAAAGCGAAATATGAATTCTTATATCCTAAAAGACATTTTTGTAGGTATGTCGGTATAAAAAATGAGATTATGAAACATAAATTTTAAAATTTTTTCTCTGGTGCTTTATTTTGACAAAATGATTTCTGAAGAGTACCAACCTACTAATAAAGATTACACGCGCTAAAACTTAGTTTGAGGAGCACTTTGATGCCCTTAAATGTAAAAATTAAGTATTTCTCATGTTAAAACTTCAATTACACGAGAAATTGGCATGTTTCATGTTTGAGGAAAAACTGATTTTGTTATGTTTTTTGTTTTTATATTTCTGCTAAAGTGACAAGAAACATATTGGTTTCAAATGAAATCTATTTTCTCGTCTTATCTTACGGGTATCATTTTTATTAGTAGGAAAGAAATTAATTTTATGCATCCTCATTTAGGGTTCTTCTCACAAAACAATGACAACTTAACGTCGAACAAGGTAAACGCCTCTACTAAAGATATATTAGAAATCGAAAAGCGTTTCGAAGGGAAGGGATAATTCAAAAGTATTTCTTACAATTAATATACATATAAATATTTTAGAACAGTTTCTAGTCATGCTATAAATAATTTCTTCCTGCTAAATGCCGATATCACGAGCTCTACAGATTGAAGTTTAATTGAAAGCTCATTCACTTTCATAATAAAAAGCAGGTCAAGAATGTTGATTCAAATTTTAAAGAAATGTGGCAAAAATGAAAAAAAAATAAAAATTTCAGATATTCCTCATGAAAATTTAAATAAATTCGAAACACTATCAACACTTAAGACTCGATTGAAAATTGTATGTAAGTACGTAAGTAAACTAACATTTTTGAACATGGTTTTTTGATGAACTCAGGCAAGTCTACAACCAACTGCCACTAGGACATGTGACGAGTACATTCTAATTTTTTTTACCAGATGTGCTTACAATATTTTGTATTGTTCTGTTCTTGTTGTTATTTAAATTTTATAATAACACCAGCATTTAGTTTAATAAAAACTGACACAAAATTTATTCTGGCTCCCACAAACATGAATCTTCGTCTGGTGATTTAAAGTTTGCTAAGTCAATCACAGTCGATTTTGTACAGACTCTCTCAAGATAATGAACACATTTACACTGCTTCAGCGGTTCCTCAAGATTTTTTTTCTTTTTTCCATTTGTTCAAAATAAAATTGGTAACATCCTAATAAATTTTTTATTAATCTGTGGTATATCGACAATCATATTGTCATTTAAGTGTCGAATTTTATTTGCACTCACACACACATTATATGAATTTGCATAAGCAAAGCAGACATAATCAAAATTTTATATAAATACGAGTTAGACGTTAACTTCTAATGACAGCGTTAATTTTTAATGTGTTTTCCAATGTTTTAGTAAATGTATTTTCTTAACATACATAAATGTTTTTTAACCTTAGAATAGTTTTTTCGGACTTTTACCACATTTTAATAATGTTTTCTTTAAGCACTCAATTGTAGAAAGTTTTAATCTGTCTGTGACAAATAATAAATGCTCTTCTTTTTTCCATCCCCCTTTGTCGTCTAGTGGTTCTGTTATTGGCCTTCTCAAAGTGGGCACCAAAGATTTATATCTTTTCGATGAATCAGGCCAAACTCGCAAAGTTGAACATGCTCCATCTATATTGGACTTCTATATCCATGAATCACGCCAGAGAGCTGGTCTGGGCAAAGATATATTCGAGACAATGTTGGCTGATGAAAATTGGACACCTGTCAAATGTTCAGTGGACAGACCATCAGAAAAGTTATTGGGTTTCCTCAAAAAGCATTATGGTTTAGCTCGTACTATACCGCAGGCAAACAATTTCGTTCTCTATGAGGGTTTCTTTGATGATGACAGTAAACAGCAACACCAACAGCACACAAACGGTGGCATTCATATCACAAATAGGTAAGTTTTAATATCTAAAGCTCCCCATTTGTCCGTATTACATATACATATAAAAACATACATACATACTTACAAACTTCTAATTTAACGTTTAATGCGTCATTTTATTTCGAAATTAAGGAAGTTGTAGTAATATTTATTTTTGTTATACGAACAAAGAAAACATGACGTGTTTTAAGAATATTGTTTCTTAAAACCGCGTTTCATGTCAAATATGTATATAAATATATACATATAAGTACACTCACACAATCATATACACACACACAGATACCCACATACATACATACATACATACATATATTTAAATTAACTTACTAAACAAACCCTTAACTTTTCACACATTGTTATTTATGGCTCAATATTTCTTAACTTTAACTTGAATAGCTTTAATATTTCATATTAAGCTTTATAAGCGTATTTGTACTTAAAATACGAATGTAACTAATGAGGAGAAGTTTTCTTAGCACCATATTGAAATATTTTGTCATGAAAGGAAAGCATGAAATAAGTTATTTATTAGAGTTTCTGAGTAAAGCACTCATTCAATTTTTTTGTAAACTTTTATTAAATCGACAGGCACACATACAAAACATGGTATTTTTTATTTTTTAGTTGCAATTGCCAAAAGCAAAATTTTTCAGTTATGAGAATTAAGTGAGAAAAGACTGGCATTTTAGTTTCTTTACTACTTCCAATCGACTTTCTATTTGTTATCCGCCTGAAGACTGAATTCAAGTTTTATATTGTCTTATTGCTACAGATGTTTGATTCAGTGCAATTAATCTGAATACTGATTAATAAATTAGTTGTTCAAAAACTGGTTCACCAAATGTTATAGTTCTGGCCTATCGGCCAGAGCATTGTGAGCATTATTTTGGAAATACAATTACAATTCATGGAATAGTAAAGTGTGAAAGAGGCATTTCAGTGGTTTATGTTGATCCTATAAGGAGGCTGGGGCCTTTAGTACCATCCGGTACATCCGGTTACATACAATATGAACTTTTGTGCAAGTGGGTAAATATGTCGATAAAATAATAGACAATGTGTTTGACACCGCATTACAAATGCAATAATAATTGCACATCTCAAAATGCTCTCCTGAAATATTCTCAGCCTATGACTTTTACTGGAATGTTTGGAAAACAAAAATTTCATTCATTGCATAAAATGATTTTTCCTATCGAATAAAGCATTCGACAGCAAACGAATCAAATTTTTAAACTACTCTAATTATATTTGCGTCCCCATAAAGCATTTTTATTCTTGACTATTATAACAACTCGAGTCCATATAGTGATATCTGTCTGTCTGTTGAAATCACGCGCTCATTCTAAAAAATAATATTGCTTGTCATTATTACGAGCAGGTAGGTATTTAAAATGGCATAAATCATTGTGTCAAGATATGGCCTAAAATATGGAGACACCTCTAAAAAAAATTATGAAAATTTTGTGTTTTTTCTTTTGTAATAATTTTGTATTAATTATTAATTAGTCCAGATATTAATGTAAACGTACAACCCAGGTGGAAGGTGTCAAAGGCTCGGCACAGCCGAATATATCACTCTTACTAGTTTTTGTTTATATCTACTTTTAAATATTTAATAAATATGTAGATGTGTCGAATTTGAAATAATTCGAAATGTTTTTAAAATAAAAAAACAACGAAGCTCAACTCGTTTACATTCCGCGGGTTAAGTAAAACAGTTTAATATTGAACTAGTCGTATTGAGCTGTGGTCGTGCTGACCAGTACAATAACTTTCAACCTTCCATTGCGAAGGCAGGCAATGGTCGTGATGTTGTTACGTACACGTGCGTTGTAAAAATTACTGGCACTTTGCTGTACTGACGCCACCTTATAGCACCATCTAACGCCATTTTGACTTTATCAAATATAAAAAAAGTCGTTAATATGAAAACCCAAAAAATTTTTTTTTAATGTTTATGGTCGAAATATCTAGATGTCTGCATACTACATATACTAGAACTTCCCGACTTGATGCACATATGACGCAGTTGCTTGAATACAATTAATGTAGAGAAAAGTGACAACGTTACAAATCGAACGTTCAATTCTTAAAGAACTTGAGTTTTCTAAAATAAAGAGCAATCAATGAGTGATAAAATTAAGAAATAAAGGCCCCATTTGGCGAAAATCGCCTCGGAATATTTTCTTTTTCCGAACTTGAAAAATAGCTTGATTGTAAACATTTTGTCAAAAGTCGTTATGAAGTGTGCGGTTGATGAGCATTGTTAGAAGCTCGAGGTAAAAGGATACTATATTGAGAAATAAAGATATTTTCACCTATTTTGGTGTTTTCTTTGTTAGGTCGGGTAGTTCATGGAACGTCTTTGTATCTATAATTAAACTTTTTATTTTTATACACAGAATTACTATGTGCTCAAGGTATATTGATTTTGTTCTAATGTTTGCAGCTATCAAATATAATTGACACCATAAACCCACCATTTATTATGTGGATTGAATGATTTGAGAAATAAAGATATTTTCACCTATTTTGGTGTTTTCTTTGTTAGGTCGGGTAGTTCATGGAACGTCTTTGTATCTATAATTAAACTTCTTATTTTTATACACAGAATTACTATGTGCTAAAGGTAGATTGAGTTTGTTCTAATGTTTGCAGCTATCAAATATAATTGACACCATAAACCCACCATTTATTATGTGGATTGAATGATTTACCGAAATCCGTCCGTCCGTTTGTCTGTCGGTGTGCTCATGTAAATCTTATAATCAAACTACAGCTTGCAAATTCAATTATATTTTAACGAAATTTTACATAACAGCTACTGAAGTCCACACATATGTCCCCTTTCAGTACATCTACAATTGCCCTTAAATCCATTTATCGCTTTAGTATAGTTGGACCCTTTTACGAAACTCATGGTAAAGAGTATCATATAATCGTTGTATAGTGAGGCGAATCGACTCCTGCTTCTTATTTATAAAAAAAAACACATGCATATATAAAAAATTAATTACCGTGACCGGAAGTATTACAAGACATTTGGCGAAAGTAAATAAAGCAACTAACTAACATGTAAAACTTGACCCCATATCAAAATGTTGACATGCAATTTATATATAAATATTAAATCAACTTTAAAATGTCTCATAATACGTGACTAATAAATATTTACAGGATCCATTTAATATATTATTAATAAAATTTTTCATTTAATTTATATATTTTTTCATCATCAATCAACTTAATTATTATCATCATCAACATTAATTTATTGATCGATAACTAACCAAACAACAACAATCTAAAGTCCTAACACACAACTATTTGGTGCTACTTATTTGGGTGATGAGAATAACAAGCGGCGTTCACATCGTCAATTAGAGACTTCTAATTTAGCCGCACAGATAACACAAATTTCACCAGGTGGTCGTTATGGTGCTAGAAGACCGACATGCAGTATGGCTGAGGTATTTCATAATTAATTCATTTTATAATATTTTTCTTTTATTTTTGTTGCTTTTCACTGTTAATGCAACATTAGTCTAAACGTATCGCTGTTATGTTCTAGCTAATGGGCCAAAAGAAAACGTAGACGCAGTTATGTGCAGATATGATTAAATGTAACATCTCATATGATTTTTACTTTTTGTTAACAAATAAACAAACAGCTAATTTTAATATTTAAAATTATTACTTAAACAACTTAATTTGTTATAACAATTGTTTGCACATTTTTTTTAAAGTTATTAATTCGTGATAAAACTTCATATGTCATAAATTTTCAGTAATGTTTCGATTAATTCATCTTTTTGGTAAAAATACATTCTTCGTGACAGTTGTTTAAGTTTTGTATAAATAACAGAATAATAATATTTAATTTTTACTGTTCCTGGCTATTGTTTATTTATTTATCATTAAAAGAATTTGTAAGGAGCTATATTTGTTAAAAGCCGATCTGGTACATTATCCATTCTGTATTGTCTCCTAATTGCAGCTTACTATAAGTGATACATCTAAAGTATCTATGTGGATTTATAGTGTATTATATTTTTGTGGTCACAAGCATTAACCGCCTAAGTCGAAAATCATGCTTTTGAGAAAAATAACTTTTTACGACTTAGGTCAGTATGTTTTCATTAATAACTTTTTATTTAACAGCGCTAGAGAAATGGGGATTTCACGTAAATATAAAGCATTTCAATCAGTCTTAAGTCGACTTAGGCGGTTATCGCTTGGGACCACAGATATAGGTTTTATTTCAAACATGCATAAAATTAAGAGAAATTACAATACGCTGTAATAAATGTTTTTTTTAATTGGCAAATCCTTTACAAATGCAATTAATGACTTATAATTAATATTTTGTCTAGACTCATTTAGCTGGAATCATCAATTCAGGCTCGTAGGTATATTTCCCACCAAGTTACGACAAAATCTCGGTTCAATATTTTCCCATTCCTCCGCCAGAGTTCACGTCAACTCTGGTTTTGAAAAAATGTCATGTTTTCTCACTTTTTTAACGAGATACCTCCAAATATTCTCGATAGGGTTAATGTCGGTACTCTTGGAGATTGCATCCATAACTTGCGGACAGTTATACAATAACCACGACTTCACATTATATGCCTTAAGCTTGGGATCGTTGGCCTGGTGGATATGGGCAAATTATTCCTTCAATAAAATGCAGAGATCCAGGACAAGCTGCTGAGAAAAACCCCCAAATCATCATCGATCCACCGCTGGGTTTCATGTTGTTTTAACACGTTTTGAATAAAGCTCTTCATTAGCTTTTCGACATTTGTATGGCATACCATCCGGTTTAAATATATTAAATTTGCTTTCGTCGGTGCGTAAAACATAATTTAACAAGTAAAAAAATTATAGTGGGTCTAGACCGAATACGATACCCTATGCCATGCGTTCAGAGACCCTATCTCTTAGGCCCAACTAATTAGATAGAGAAAATAAGCATAAACCAAACTTGAGTGTTGTTAATTTTTTGCCTTCGGATATGAAAAAGTTCATATTGGATGCTTTATTTATATGGGGACTAGGTCTAAAAATCGGTCGATCCTGATCATATGTGGTAAGGTCACTTATTTTTGCAAAAACATATACAAACCAAATTTGAGAAAAATCTGTGCAATATTTTAGTTTTTTTTTTCATAAGGGGGCTATGACTAAGCATTGCCATATATGGTTTATTTTTGGGCTACTGATAAATGGATGTAACAAACATACACAAACCCAATTTGACCGAGATCTATATGATAATTTGGATAATATGGAAATTTGACTCGATCCCATAGGGGTCATTTGTATGGGGATTAGGTCTAAACATCAACCGATTTTCGCCAATAGCGTTCGTCCTATGGCTGATAGAAGCTTATATAATATCGACCTGTAGTTTGATTACAAAGATTACATGGACACACAGACGGAAGGACATTGCAAAATCGACTTAGAACGTGATTCTGAATCGATCGGTATATTTAAAGGTGGGTCTAGGTCAAATATTTTCGGTATTTACAAACATCAGCACAAACTCATTACACCCTGACCTTAAGTCGTATAGGGTATAAAATGACTAAAAATTCGTAAATTAAAATATTCACTGCAGCTAAAGAAATAATTATTTTCAGAATATGTGAGGAAAATTCGTTCCACTGTGCATCAAATCTAACGTCCAATGCGGAAATTACTACAAAAAAGAAAGCCTGCACACAATCAAGAATATAATCCATAGGGCTAATTTGAATGGTAGTATAGCGAATCACTTTCTGAGTCGATTTAGCGATGAAAATAGGCCCATGTTCAGACCTAGTCCCCTTACAAATGATCCCTATGAGATCGACTTAAAATGACATAAGATCCAAATTTTCATAGAGATCTCGGTCAAATTTTGTTTGTGTGTGTTTATTAAAGGGTTTTTTCAACAGAGACGCTACAAAAGTAGAAAGACAGGGACAGCAAACGACGCCATTTTTTGCCACTCTTTTGACATTTCTCTTTAGTAAGGTTTGCCATTTCATGATGGAAAGATATACGAGCCAACAACGAGTCGAAATTATTAAAATTTACTACCGAAATTCGGAGTCAGTGGCCTCAACGTTAAGAGCGCTACGTCCAATTTATGGTCGTCATAATCATCCTAGCAGATCAACAATTGAGCGTCTAGTGGAAAAATTTGAATCCACAGGCACACTACAAAATGTTCCCGTGCCAGTGAGACAAAAAAGTGCCCGTAGTGTCGAGAATATTGCTGCCGCTGAGGCTTCAGTTGAAGAAAGCCCAAATGTGTCTCTCACACGTCGTTCTCAAGCGTTGGGCATCTCTGTGACGTCGTTGTGGCGAATTTTGCGAAAAGATCTTGGCCTACATCCTTACAAGATCAAATTGACGCAAGAACTGAAGCCGCTTGACCACCAGAAGCGTCGTATGTTCGTGAATTGAGCTGAGCAACAACTTGAAAATGATTCGGATTTTCATCAAAAAATCATCTTCAGCGATGAGGCTCATTTCTGGCTGAATGGCTTCGTCAATAAACAAAATATGCGTTATTGGTCAGACAGCAATCCACACGTACTCCATGAGTCATCATTGCATCCCGAAAAAATTACGGTTTGGTGCGGTTTATGGGCCGGTGACGACATTGGGCCGTACTTCTTCCGTGATGATCAAGACCGGCACGTTACTGTGAATGGGAATCGCTACCGTTCAATGATAACCGAATATTTTTGGCCCCAATTGGATGATATGGACTTGGAGGACATGTGGTTCCAACAGGACGGCGCCACAAGCCTTACAGCGAATGTCATAATCAATTTATTGGAAACCAAGTTTGGAGAACGTGTTATCTCACGAAATGGTCCAGTCGATTGGCCGCCTCGGTCGTGCAATTTGACGCCGTTGGACTATTTCCTGTGGGGCTACGTCAAGTCTATGGTCTATGCCAACAAGCCAGCGACGATTGATGACTTCGTATGAATATCGAACGTGAAATTGCAGCAGTATCGGCCGATTTATGCTTGAAAACCGTCGAAAATTGGGTTTAGCGTCTGGACTTCTGCAAGCGTGCCCGTGGTGGCCATGCAAAAGAGATCGATTTCCATACATAATGGCATCGAACGTACTTTCACAGGAATAAAGAATTTCATTGATATCCAAAACCGTTTTTGTTTTATTATACCCTATACCACTATGTGGTTTGGGTATAATGACTTTGTGCTGCTGTTTGTAACAACCAAAAATATTTGACCTACACCCATCTTTAATTATACCGATCGAATTAGAATCACTTTCTGATTCGATATAACGATGTCCGTCCGTCCGTCCGTCCGTCCGTCTGTGTGTCCATGTAAAGCTTGTAATCAAACTGCAGGTCGCAAATATGAATATATTTTCATGAAATTTGGTATTTAATCTTTCATCGGCCATGGGATGAACGCTATTGAAATTGCTGAGAATCGGTCCATGTTAAGACCTAGCCCCCATACAAATGACCCCTATGAAATCGACTTAAATTGCCATAAGATCCAAATTATCATACAAATCTTAGTCAAATTGGGTTTGTATGTATATATTACATCCATTAATAAGTAGTCCAAAAATGATCCCTATTGGACAACTCTTAGTCATAGGCCCCATATAGAGCTGCTTCCCGATCTTCACTTAAATCTATCAAAAAACAAAAATATTGCACTGATTCTTCTCAAATTTTGTCTGTATATATTTTTGCAAAATACAAGAGACTTTACCAAACATGGTCAGGATCGGTCCATTTTTGGGCCTAGTCCCCATATAGATATAGCATCCGATATGAACTTTTTCATATCTGCAGCCGAAAAAATTAATAAAAATCCCACTCAAATTTGGTTTATGCTTATTTTCTATATCCAGTTAGTTGGGCCTGTGAGATATGGTCTCTAAACGCATGGTATAGGGTATCGTATAGTCGGTCTAGACCGACTATAATTTTCTTACTTGTTTAAAAAAAATTTTGTAGCGCTCTTATTGAAAAACCCTTTACATCTATTAACCAGTAGTCCAATAAAAAAACCTATTCTTAGTCATAGCCCCCATATAAAGCTGCTTCCCAATCTTCACTTAAACCAATCACAAACAAAAATATTGCACAGATTTTTCTCAAATTTGATATGTTTATTTTCTATTTTCTATATTCAGTTAGTTGGACCTAAGACCCTTACTCTTAAGCGCATGGTATAGGGTATCGTACAGTCGGCCTAGACAACTATAATTTTTTTACTTATTTTATTTGCTTTGAAGTCATAGCGTTTCAGAATAGTATAGTTTTTCGCTCCTCCGATTGCGCTAGTAATCTGCATTCTTCGCTTGTTTGCCCCATTGTCTTCCCATTTAATTTTTTTTATACAACTTGCAAATTATAGGCAACACAAAAGTTTTGAACTAAAGATGAATTAAAAAAAAAACAAAATATAATTACTTTTTTTAATTTTGAATTTAATGAGAGACGTATGCCCTAGGAATCTTCCCTACAAAGTATTATTTGTATTATTATTATTTGTATCATTTATAAATAAGCGGTTATGGTTATGGTTATGGTGTATAACTTTGGCTTTTAACCATTGCAGATCATTTTTTTTTTTTATATTAAACCTCGAATTATGTAAGAAGCCTTAAAAACTTGATTAGCATCGTGAATTATAAAAACCTTTCAAAAACAAACAAAACATATCTGAATCGTTTCAACGTTATGCTCACGGCACTAAAAGCCAACAAGCTACTATTAGCTTACGATACGTTTAGTCTTAATAATTTTCCACTTTAATTTATATATTTTTTAAATTTAAATACTTATGAATTAGTTTTCGTTTCTTACTAACATAAAGCTTAAAACATGTTAGCTAACAATGTTTAAACCTTAGGGCGAGTCTCTGCGATGTTAGTTAAATTTAAACTAATAGCATTCAAACTATTTGATTGATGAGTTAAAAACATAGAATTTCACTTTAATTTTTTTTATTTTTTTTCTGATTTTCAAAACAAACTTGTTTTGCTTTTACGTTCAATATAACGACTGGAATATTTTAGAAATAATAAATAATATAAAATCTACCAAATATTTTTTAAGTAAATTTCGACAATTTACAATAAATAGTTAACAATAACGCGCCATATTATTCAAATTTTGATTAGTG
This sequence comes from Cordilura impudica, assembly GCA_963682025.1. Lineage (NCBI taxonomy): Eukaryota > Metazoa > Arthropoda > Insecta > Diptera > Scathophagidae > Cordilura > Cordilura impudica. The sequence continues at coordinate 146,965,637 of OY821519.1, forward strand.
TCCAGCAAATTTCACTTTATATTTTTGTTCTTTTCCTAATTAATTAAGTCTTAATAACGCGGTTGAAAGGTTAAACTAAACGTTTAAGATAAAACGAAAAAAAAATAATGGAAGCTAAACGAAATCAAATGCAAAATTATCTTCCCAATGGTCATCGTGCCAATACTGGTTCTTCAAAAACTAATGTCAATGTAAGTATACTCGGATAAGATTTCGGAAGCATTTCTCTATTTTTGATTATCGCCAAGAAAAAAAAAACATAGAGGGATGTTTATTTTTTAAGTGAACCCTATATTTTTTTGAGTTTAAAAGAATATTTTCTAAGAAAAATGTCAGTGAAGTGAGTCTTACGCCTAGTCAAGCAGCAGAACATGCTAAATTAAATGTAAGTATTAATTGAAGTTTTTTAATGGCTGAATATTTTATAATTGAGTTATTTTTTTTTTATTTTAACATTTTTCTACCAAAATAGGGTCGCAAACACCCTTTAGATGCTTTAAGTAAGCTTTCTATAAAACAAACAACTGTGGAACGGAGATCGGTAATAAATTTAAACCTATAATTAGTTGAAATACTTTTTAAATTCCCTTTTGCATATTTCTAGGGCCTGCAAGATGTCGACGATGATTATTTAAAACAAAATATATTTCGAAAGCCATTATTTTCCCGTAATTCGGTAATATACAATTAATAAAATTTATATTGAGACACAAAACATATTCATAGAAAAGGTAAATTTTTTCGACTAAGAAATGATTATTTTTTTAAACATAATAAAACTGATCTCAGCTGTTTATCAGATCCTACATGAGATTTATGAGTAGAAATTTAATATCCTTTTTAGAGAATAACCCAGTTTTTCTTTTATACCTTTTTTTTTTCCTAGGCCACTTAGGATTTTTTTTTAACTTATATTTTATAATTATAATTTGGTACAAAAAAGTTTCAATGTAATGACAATTAATTCTTAGATCGAAATTTTAAGTTATAGTTAGAATTAAATATATTCAGACAATTATGAATCTAATCAAGCAACAGAGAAATTTAGTTGGCCAAAGTACTTGGAGAAGATGGTACAAGATGTAACACAGCAACTGACTTTTGTGTTTAGAATGTTTTCCTCTTTCTCAAAAGATTACATCGATTTGAAATAATAACTTTAAATAAAATTTTATTAATTTTGTAAAACTATCACATTTAACAATCGTTGGTAAAGCATTCCGTTGAGTTGAGGAAAAATTAATTTTTGTCAGTGAATGGACATAGTGAAAACGATAAGACCGAAAGCTCAGTCTTATAACTATTTGACTAAAGAGTTAAAAACTTGAGTTAAATAATATTATTTTAAAATGCGACGTCATATTTAACGTGGACTATAAAACATTTTCCAATAAGTCTAATGAAATGGGCCTGATCTCCGGACTCACGAATTAAATGTACCAAATTTTTAATTGCACAATTGATAAATTTATTATTTAGGATATTTTAAATTATTAAAAAGACGTCCACTACCTTGAGTTATTTTTCTATAGGTTACAGATAAGTATAGACCGCTAGCCACGTTATTTTGTCAGCATCATCCATATTATTAAGATCGTAAGATACTTTTTAAGAGATTTTCTAATTTGATTTCTCTACCTACAATATTCTATAAACTTTGAATATAGAATTATTGGTTTTGAAAATCTTGTATCGCACTGACATCATTTTGCAATTGCAACGATTAATAGTTTCTATGGAAATTCAGATGTTTTTAACATCTGAGTTTGTGGGTATTTTCCAACTTTTTAAACATTATGGCCATTAATTGATAAATTCATTTGTCAAAAAATAAATAAATTCATTTTTCATTTTGATAAAATATTTGTAACTCTGAGCGACATTTCAAAGTTTTCCAAGAAAAAGAATCGCAAAAATATTGGTCTGATATATGGTTTTAAAAGGATTTACCCAATTTTTCTTATCAACGGTTTGAAGCTTAAAAATTTGGAAAACCAAATGTTTCCTTTAGCATATCCCATCCCTAAAGTGGTGTTATCTCTGCACTGATATAAAACTCCCCGTATTTTAAAACTCCACTTTATGCAATTTAATACATGTATTTACCATAGATTCTTGAATTGTACACATCTAACATATTAATATTACAGTTCTGGTGGACCAAAGTACAACATATTGGATGATTTAAATATACAATAGTTTTTCATTTATTTTATAATTTAAGATATTTCTTAGTCGTAAAAAAATTAATTTTCGGCCTTTCTTAAGATTTATATATCTGTAGGGGAGAGTGGCGGGTTGCTGACCGTTTTGTTGGCTTGATGAACCAAAAAACCAAGTTTTTAACATTAATAACCTAACCCATAAAAAAAAAGTTTATTGAATCTCTTTTTTTCTTTCCTTATGCATATGAGTTTTCAATCTCTCCGTGACTGTGCGTGACTTTATGTGACTATTTTAAAATTAAGCTTTGTTCACAAGTCTATGGACCAAGTTTCAGATTGATTGGATGAGGGGAAATGGGGTTTAAATCACTCCGTGACTGCGTGACTGTGTGCGACTATCTCAAAATTAATCTTTGGCCACAACAAGTCTATGGACAAAGTTTTAGATCGATCGGATGAGGGGAAATTACATTTAGATCACTCTGTGACTGTGCGTGACTACACCAAAATTAATCTGTAGTCACAATAAGACTATGAGCCAAGTTTCAGATCAATTTAATAAGGGGGAATGGGGTTGAACCACGACAGACGGACAGGCAGACAGAGAGTATGAGTTAAAATAAAGTTTAAAAATAGAAGAAAATGACGTATTTTGACGTTAATGTTTTTTAATTAAATATTTTAAAAAAATGTTTAGATGATAAAAAATATTTTCTAATAGTGAATACAAAAATCACAAGTAACGAAAAAAAAATAGAAAGAACACTAAATAACATCGAATTATGTATTTGTAATGCGAAATAAGCATTAAAAACATGAAAGCTGTCAAATATGGCTTGTTCCACAACTCTCCACGAAAGTTTGTCCATGAGTCCCCATTTTTTAAATTTAGCAATGAATGTTTTATATACACATACATATGTACAGAAATTTTCGATTTAACGAACCAGAGAGTTGTCAGGTTGTTGTTTATTTTGCTTAATATATATATGTATATATATATATATTACATAAAAAAACGTTAAGGAAGAATTCATATCGCAGTGTAAAGAACATAAAAAAATTAAGTTGTAAGTAATGATGATAAGTATAATTTCTTTACAAATTCCATGGCAAAAATTACTTAAAAAATTGTTCCAGCAGTGTTTGTTTCCTTGGAATATAAATGTTTTTTTTTTTAACATCATCTTGAAGCTCTCACTCTGTGGTTGTTTTGTTTGTTGCTCAACATTTACTTCCTCATCAACTGGGTTTTCTTACTCTATTTAATTCGTTGGCTTATAGTTCCATCTGACATTTTAAATCATTAATTTTAAAATCGTTTTTATCATAACACAAATTGAGAAAAATTTTCAACACAGTTGAAATAAAATGTGTGTGTTGGAAAAATTAAATTTAACATATAAACTCCATCTTGAATTGCCATGGTATATTCATTTCGACGTAACAACGAAGCTAAAAAGCATATTCCAACATTTTGCCCAAGACGATTCTGAAACATATTTCCATGTTAATACCAATGTCGTTGCAGCTTCATATAAATTAAATTTCTTTGGAAACATGGTCATATTTTGATCCGGTTCTGAAAAAAGTCGTGACAAGAGACTATTTTGTAATGCAATTTAACGACTGGCACGGTTTTTCATTTTGGGGCATATAAAGCATTCATATTTTGCCACTGTGTGTTTTCTTTATCATTTCTTCTGCCGAAGGATGACATGGTGCATTATCCAGAAGCAAACTGGCATTTAAGGGCAAACTATTTTCGGCAAAAAATTCTTCAACCAAATAAGAATTTGCTTTAGCGAAAACTAAAAAGAACTTACCTGTGGAAAAAATTTTTCGAAAAAACAGTTTTTGAAAAAAATTTCCTTCATATATTTCAAAACAATATCCCCAATAAGCAACGCTCGGTGTTATTCTAGAATAATTCTGGCAATATTAGCATTTGTCGTAATTCCAAAATACCGAGCAGAACTATATAAAGTATGCCAATTTATATGTGGTATGGTTTTCGGACCATTATGTCTGCGAACACAATTTTGAATTATTAAAATTATCTATATCGCAATTTGAAAAAGCTAAAGAGCGTTTTCTAAGGCTTTGAGTTATACAGAAGTCGAAATTAATAAATCGGCAACGCAGAACGTACCATAAAAGTAATTTAGGATAATATCCACTCTGCAAAAGTACGCTTATATATTAAACTAGCACTAACCCGATGCGCTTCGCTACACCCCCCATAACGAAATAAAAAGCAGGGAATACGTTTTGTAGAAAACAATTTTTTTGTACAGGAGGTGCCACGCCCATTAGTCTGATCCCGCCCATGAACTCAAACAAAGTCGCAAGACTTTCACTATTATAGTACTCCAACAAAATTTGGCGTGAAAAGGGGCATGAAAGGGGGCGTGGCGTAAGAAATGTTTATTTCTACCTCGCCTGGAGTATAATGTGTATACAATTTGAAGTAAATCTGTTAAAAACTATATGGGAGCAATTACATAATTTTAAAAAAGTGGGTGTAAAAGTGGACGTGGTCGAAAAAAAGTACCCTATTAATCATGCCAGAGTCCCAGGAAGATCGGTCCAGAGGTTTGGTCTCCTATAAGGTACAAACAAACAAATAAACAAACACACATTCCATTTTATATATATAGATTAATAAAAAAAAAAATATAATAAAAATTCAGTGAGTTTTTAGAAATTGCATTTGGCGCGGAAGGTTTTTTGCCAAAAATGACCCGCAAAAACGATTTCAATTATTAATATATTATTGCCTATCACATGGTTATAGGAAAAATTTTTGTAAAAATTCTGTAATTGTAAATTTTCTTTTATTTTATTTATTTATTTCGATTTTCCGTGCTACAAGACTTAAAATCTTGTTATTATCGCGCAGAATTATTACATTGTACATAATTAAAATTTGTAAACAATATGATATTAGAATTGAAAAAAAAAATAAAAATAAAAAAAAAAAAAATAAATAAAAATAAGTTATATAGATAATACAATAATACAATAAAAAGTTTGCAAAAACAAAAACGAATAATTAATAATGAATATGAATATACATACTGTGGCGGACAAAAGTCTACGTACGAACCCTTTTTTTAAATTTACCATGTCCTAATGCATTTGAAAAAAAAAGTAATGATGCATGTTTGTTTTAAATCTTATAACTGTAAAAAAAAAAATTAACAAAATAATATACATCTCCAATATTAACTTTTAAAGTTATTCACAAAAAACTCAAAAAAGGCACTGACAAAAGTGTACGTACGAATTTAAAAAATGAGAAATTATATAGAAAAATAATAATAAATAACAATATTTAATATTTTGTTGGGCCACCACCAGCATCGATGACCGCTTGCAACCGTCTGGGCATTGAAGCTACTAAATTATCGAGCTCTTCCGGCGTTATTTCCTTCTACTCCTATTGAAGCTTCTCTTTTAGAGTTGGAGCACCACTAATAGCGTGATTTCGGATGTTTCACTCCAAAATTTCCCACACGTGTTCTATTATGTTCAAGTCCGGGCTTTGTGGAGGTGAATACAGCTGTCGTGGAGCATAATACAGCAGCCAGTCCTTCACTATCTGCGACGTATGCTTGGGATCATTGTCCTGTTGGAAGATCCAACTCGTTCCTAGGCATACCTTTTCCACGGATGGCTTCAAATTGTGTTTCAATATGGACTTGTATTGGAAGCGATCCATAATGCCTTCAACAAATACCAATTTTCCAACGCCTGAGGCTGCACCTGCTCCCCAGACCATAACACTGCCACCACCATGCTTTACAGTCGGCATTAGGTGCTTGAGATCCATAGCAGTGTTCGGTTTTCTCCAAACTTTGGCTTTTCTGTCGTATCCAAATATGTTGTATTTGGACTCATCCGTAAATAGAACACGTTTCCAGAAGTCAATTCCCTTATTTATATGCTTTTTTGCGAACTCTAAGCGAAGTTTCCTGTTTTTGTCGCTTATAAGGGGCTTCTTGCGAGGAGTTCTGCAGTGAAATCCTTCATTATTGAGGATCCTTGTTACAGTGCGCGGGTGGACAACAATTTTGGATCTCTCAGCTATGTCCTGGGCCAACTTAGTGCCATGAACTTTGGGATTTCGGTCCACGTCTTTGCGAATGAATGAAATGTCTCTACGCTCAAGCTTCTTCTGACGACCAGTTCGCGGCTTACTCTCGACGGAACTTGATTTTTTATAGTTATTAAATATGGTCTGCACCGTCGATTTGCTTAAATATAATAATTTTGCTATTTCGCCAAACGATTTATTCTCATTTCTATGTTTAATAACTAATTTTCGCATATCCGCAGAAATTTCTTTGCTTGGCGCCATTTTTCCGATCGTACACTTTTTAAAATGACAAAATGCAATAAATTCCAAGCATAATTCAAAGTATACACATAAAATTAAACAAACGGTAATTTACCGTAATATTTTAGCTGAGAAAAATAGCAAAAAGAGTGAAACCAATAAAACGTATCTAGACTTTTGTCAGTGCCTTTTTTCAGTTTTAAGTGAATAAATTTAAAAGTTGATATTGAAGTATTATACTTTTTTGTTATTTGTTATACAATAATAAGATTTGAAACAAACCTGCATCATTACTTTTCTTTCTAATCCTACAGAACTTGTTAAATTGTTAAATCGTAGAGTTTTGTCCGCCACTGTAAATCAAATAAATAAAAGAAAATAAATATGTATTTGTAAATTTAATTATAATATTGAGAAATAGCTTTTTTGAATTGCAAATCGTTGCTTAGTGATTGTATATTTAATGGCAGCATGTTCCAAAGACGAACTGCAAAGACATAAAAATGGTGTTCCGATCATGTCGTTAGAGCGGCTAGAGCGAGTAGGGATCAATCTGTTATTCAGGTACCCTGGCTCACGCATAAAAATAATATTTTTGCATGAGATTCAATGTTCTTATTACTCCCTTTATATTAATTAACTCATAGTGTCTGCGTGTCGGCAAAACTTTGAATCGATTTTTAACCCTTTTTCCGTGATCCAATTGAAACTTTGCAGGCAGGCTCGTGGGGATGATAAATATTTATGATTTTTGACATAGATATTTTCAGTCAATTAATTATTTAATTACATGATGGTAAATTAATTGACAAATAAAGGGAGTATAATAAAAACTGGGGTGTTATGGATTGGTTTTTTTAGAAGATCATTTATACATATTGACTCCATAAAGGCTTTTGGAATATTCTGAAATATGATAACATTTTCTTAATTTGAAGACATATCTTAATATTGCGTTGTAAGTTCCAATAAATTTTTTTTCTACATGTAGAATCCAGGTTTGCAAATATTTCACAGCCATTCAGTAAAGTGAGGATGAGATATGTTTTCGCAAGTAAGATTCGCATGTTCAGTGGGGTTAAGTGCTGAGTTGTCCATAGTGTACGTAACATAGAGAAAGTTTTCCCAGATGCAGCATTCATATGATTCGACTAAGTGAGAGTATTATTAAAGATGATACCCAAATTTTTTGAATATACATTTTGAATTGGTTCATTAGTTATAGTCATAACTGGTTCAATACTCAGGTTAACTGATTTATGTTTAATAATTAGGTATTTAGATTTAGATGGATTTATGCAAAGGCCATTAGATGTTTATTTGACAGTTTATATATATCTGTACATCGTCCGTATACAGGTGAATCTTACAATATGATAATTGCTTTATTAGGTCGTTAACTTATAGAGTAAAAAGAAGCGGACCTAGTTGAACCTTGATGTACGTCCTTTGTTACAGGTAGAGCACGAGAATTTATGTTGTTGGCAAATACAGATTGAAAACGTCCAGTTAGATATGAAAAAATAAAATTAATTAAAAAATTAAACATTGTTGACAATTTCATACATAATATATTGTGGTCTTCCGTGTTAAATGCTTTAGAGTGATCCAGGAGAACAAGTAAACATATATCATCATCCTCAATACATCCACGAATATCTTCTGTCACATCAATTAGTGCAGTGACACAACTGTGCTTGTTACGAAAGCCCGATTGTCTATATAAAAGTATACCATTATCATTTATATGTCTGTTAATCTGTTGATAAATTAATTTCTCGAGCATTTTAGAAAAATATGGTAAAATTGCAACAGGACGGAAATCATTATTTGATTTTGGTATAGGAATATTTTCACATATTCAGCCCAATTCTAAACAAAAATTCCGCATGAAATATCTCACTTCTCCCTTTTTCCCTATTATGAATAAAAATTCCTTCGGAAAAAAAATTCGATGGGAAAAAAGTAGTTATTCTCAATGAACTTGATTTTAGTTTTTTCCCTCAAAACATTTCACATGAAAAACAGACGGGAGTGTACATAAAAATGTACAAAGTACTTTGATAAAACAAAATTTAAATAAAAAAATTAATATTTTATTGTTCTTGTAGGTTGAAGACCACAAATAAAGCACACCTTCAACTTTTGTTATCTTTAATGAAATCCAGTTCAGGCATTGATTGCGTTTTCCATAGATTTAGCCCGTAATTGACTTCTAGCAATCTTTTAGCTATTTCGTTGTTGTTATTGTACAACACAAATTTCCTCCACAAGTGCTCGCATCATAGCTATGCTATTCATTTTTTATTTAATTTTTCTTTAAAATAAATTTATATTCGTTTGCACACACAAAAAAAAATAGAAAATTTATTGTCAAAGGGCAAAACAACTGGCTTCGAAATTCGATGATGCCACTTATTAATTTTTTTATTCACGCGGAATTTATAATTGGAGAATTTTTTCTCGAGAAAAGTATTTTCCGTGAGAATATTCGTAATTGGGCTGATTGTGTTGAAAATATGTGCAATGAAAAGTAGCAGTAAAGGCAGTATGGCTTTCAAAAATTTTGTATGTAGACGATCAAATCCAACAGCATTCAATTTCACGGAAAAACAGCTCGAGATTCCTTCTAGTTGCCTTACACAAACGAAGTAGAACAAAGTATCATCTGAAATATATCTTTCAAATAAATTTTATTTGTTCTTTAAAACTGAGTACAAAAAAAACATTTTTGTTCACTCTATAATTGAATAAAATGACCTGTTCATTAAATGCGATGTTCGCTGATTTGAATGTTCGTTAAATCGGAAAACTACTGTATTTACCTTTGTGGTCAACGTGAAAAAATGAGTGAGAATACCGCAAACACTAATAGTCAATAAAAGTTTTAAAAACCTGGAGACGCGATGAATGCGTGTTGATGCAACTAGTGCTATTTGAAAAGTGAGATCTTAGGGAGAAATATATTTGACGTAGCGACATTTGTTGTCATGCGACATTTGTTGTCGTGTTCCGCAACTCTCCACTCTCTCCCACATATGTATATATTTTTTTTTGTTTAGAAATTATTTATATGATTATTAAAATTTATATTAACTTTTTTCAAATATGCCTCAGGGTCTAAATGATAATTACGGTTCGCATAATCAAAATCAACCTGCTGCTGGTCAACCCTCAATTGTGAGTATTATACATATAGTAATATTTTTTAATTGTTAACATGCAATTTATCTTTTAAAGTTTATGAAAATAATTTCTTAAGTATTTCGTAATTTTAATGTGTTTAAAAAGTTTTAGGTTAAAACAAATAAGAAAATTATAGTCGGTGTAGGTAGACTATATTACAGGATTCGGAAAAGCGGCCAAAAAATAATCATAAAAAAATTTATTTGAGATTAGTTACAATATTCATATCTTGAAAATGGTTCCATATATTCATATATTGAATTTGCACTTAGAAGTGTGTGATCTAACAATTATTATTCAAATTTTTAAACTAATCACCCCTGTTCTTGAAACCACTATCACAAAAAAAAAAACGTAAATGAAAAAATTTTTAAATCTACGAGTTTTTTGCTGTTCTCTAATTTTAATAAGAATATTTTTTCTCGTTTTAATTCACATGAAATCAAAACAAATGCCCTTTTTTCTACTAAGCAGGTCTTAAGAGATAAAAAAACTAATTGATATTTAAACTCTAACATGTTTTTTATTGAACCTTGTCATTATTTTAAAAAATTAGACATTAATTTTATGAAAAAAAAACGATTTTAAAAAACGTCTACATTTTGCGCTGATTTAAAAAAAAAACTCGTAATAAATGGTCGATGTTAATAGAACACACTTTTTGCGATGATGCTGTTCTATAACTATAATAAAAACTTTTTAGTTACACAATCTATTTTCCATTATAATTTTTTCAATTGTAACATTGATTCTTTATACACTAATTATTGCAAATAAAGGAATTAAAAAAAATTTTTTCATCAAATCACATATGTATGTTTATTTTTTTTTCATATGTTCGAAACAGTAGTGATGCCAGTCAAATCCAATTTATTTGAATATCGAAATTTTTTTTGGTGATGCCTAACTTTTTAAAAATAGAAAAGTCATTTTTAATTGAATGAAATTGAATTTTTAGATAACATATGTTCTTAACTCAAACATATGGTTCTTAACTCAAACATATGTTTCCGTTAAATAAATAAAAAAGTGGTTTCAAGAAACCCAAAATTTCTATTTCATGTGACTTTAAATTCACTCTTATTCAAATAACAACGTTTCAAGAACAGGGTTGAATATTTAAATATTACAGTTATCTGAAAAATATTAGGTATTGCAGATAAAATTTTGACGCGAAAGCAAAATGAAGGAATTACCGCTTGGAATTAATTTTTTCTTATACAGTCTATTGCTTTTTATTTATTACTTAAGTTATTTATTACTTAACTTCTAATAGGGGAATTTGTCATTGAAAAAATAAGGACACTTATTGTTTTCCTCAAAAAAATTAATAGAGACTTAAAAAAAATAATTCCTATAACAATAAGTTTCTTGTTCGTCTAATAATAAATTTATGGATCTTTTTGTATAACATCAAGGCAATAAATCATCTAATTTTTGGCATACAGAAACGGATATCGCGTTCCAAGAAGCCTGAAATAGTTTTCCGCTTTGCTGTTACGAACGTCTTTGCAATCGAATTCAGATCCTTGGATCTTAGTGGAATATTACTTGAAAACATTTTAGTTTGAAAATTTTCAACTTTATAATGCCGTATATACAATGTAGAGCTCCCACATCATTTTATAAAAATTAACCCCATACCATTAATATTACCACCTCAGTGTTCGGACGTGATTAAATTAAGTTTTGTTTCATGAGACCAAACCGTATTCCGCCATTTTGATTTATGGCGGTTAAGGTTTTAAAACCCTTTTTTCCCCTTTTTTTTTGTACAACATGTCAAGAGTGTTTCGTCAAAATTTCAAGTAGATCGGAGCAAAACTAACGAAGATACAGCGTTTCAAGAAACCGGCCCTCATACGGACCGATCCTTTTGAAATTTTATACACTATTTCTACACATAACTCACCACGTAATCAGGAAGTTTTTTTTTTTCTTTTTACCATTTTTCTCATTTTTTAACAGCAAATTCACCGAAATTTTATAGCAAATCGTGTTTTTTACTACAAAATGCTGCCAAAAATATAAAAACATTAAAAAAAAACTTCCTGATTACCTCGGGAAACATTTAACCTTTTAAACGCACCGCAAAGCAACTTTTCGAGGCGCCTCCGGAGTTTCGCTGTCACTGTATATTTTTTCAAAGATACTTAAATGTTATACGTGCATATGAAGTAAATAATCCAACATTATTCATATCTTCAAACAAAAAAAAAATTATGAAAATAAGCCTTTTTCGCCTTTAAAACGTTTCAACCTCCCCCCTTTATGCAAGCCAACATGCTCATTATCAAATTTCGATCTTTGAATGAATATTCTCCGAATTGGTAATGTTTCAACAGCTATTTGTTTAAAAAAAAGCGCCCGTTATTTTTTTATTGCAAGTTTAATTTTTGGTTTTCTACCGCGTGTTTTATTTTTGGACACTAATTCAAGTGCATTTTTTACCATTGTTTTTGAAAATGCAAGTTACTCCGACAAAAAATTTTGAAGTGAATATTCTTCCAAAATTGATAGTAGTTTTTGGCTGTGTGAAATAATAAGGACGGCGTGTCATTTCGATGTAAAGAAAAAATTATTACTGTTACTGTTCTTTTGAGAATGTTCCGCGATTTTACGTTAGGCAAGCCAAAATACTTTTCATCAAATTTGAGCTTTAAGATTTTCACGAGTAAATATATTCCGAATTATTGATGTATCAATATCAATATATTAATCATTTTTAATCTGTTTGAATGAAAAAAATGTTTTTTTTACACAGCGCATGATTTTGTTTTGAAACCCCAAGTAACTCTCCGACACAATTCTGAAAAATGTTCCTTCGTTATAAAAATCTTTGTCGAGTTGATGCGTCGCAGTGTTTAGATCTACCAATATCTGCGTAGTTGGTGAATGAAAAGTGATTGAATTTAAATTTCAACTAACAACAATATTTTTAACTTTTCACTTACAAAAGAATACTTTTTACTAACTATGGTTATATATTTTTTTTATCGAAATAACACGCCGTCCTTATTATTTCGCGGAACCAAAAACTATCAATCTGAGAATATCGCTTTCTTCTGAAATGTGTTTCACTGCTTACGTTTTTCTAACAAACGTTATTTTAATAGTGTATAAAAATTATTCAACTTAGCGGCAATCCACTATGTGGTCAGGGTATAGTGAGTGCGTGCTGACCAAAAATATCTTTGTCAAGTATTTTTGGTAGTTACAAACATCATTAAGTCTAATAATGACTTAGATTGTAAAATTGTCGATTTAAATTGCCGTAAAATCCAAATTATGGTATAGATATCGGTCAAATTTGGTCTATGTGTGTTTATTACATCCATTTTTAGTTATAGTCCCCATACAAAGCTTTTCTCAATGTTCAATTAAATTTAAAATTTGGTTATATATTGCACCTGTACCTCTAAAGTGAGTCAACTCAAATTTTTCAATTTTCACTTTTTGCAAGAAAACGATACACAGTGGTCATATCTATCCACTGTAAAAATCTCACATCGGTTTTTCTAGTCTTTCGCAAAAAAAGTACAGTTATTTTTGGTGATCACTGAAAAAATGACAAAAACAACTGCTGTTGTATACTTATTATTCGCAATTCTTTACAATGAAACAACTGTTTTTAAATTTTATAGTTAATATTAAAAAAAACCGTTTTTTGCCTCTACTGAAAATTTGTAAATTTTGAGTTGACACACTTTAGAGGTACAGGTGCGATATGTTTTTTAGAAAAATAAGTGACTTTACTAATATGATCATGATCGGTCCATTTTTTGACCTAGTTCTCATATAAAAAGAGTATCCGATATTTACTTTTTCATATCTGTATGTCACAAATATATAATAATGCCAGTCAAATTTTGTTTCTTTTCTATTATCCAAAAATAAACCATGTAGGACAAGGACTAATTTTAGTCATAGTCCCCATATAAAGTTGGTTCCGACTTTCACTTAAATCTACATAAAAACAAAAATAGCGATTGCGTAACAATGTTCAATGCACCTGTTCGTCGGTATTATTGTGTATAACCGGAGATGGACTGTTGCTTAACAATGGAATAGGCGAAACTTGAGTTGGTTGTTGATGAACTTGTTCAGTCACCAGTGACCCATCTAACAATTCACCAACCTTACGCAATTGGTGTACGTGTCGTTTCCAAGTGCTTTTGTCGTCGAGTTGAATTCTATAATGTAAATCACCTTGTCTTTCTATTACTCGCCAAATTGCCATTTATTTTCGCTTAAGTAGTCACGCGCTGCGACTTTCTCACTTGCAGAAAACTGTTTCAAAAGATTTTTGACAATCAATCTGGTGCGTCTCGTTCTGTGGTAAGATTAATTCCAGCATAAGCATGGATGGTGATTTCCCAGTTGTCTGGTGTATCGATCTACGATATGCCATTAGAATTTTTGGAATCTCTGTATTTATGTTCTTACCATAACATTTGAATGTTTTTAATTTGTTCTTAAAAGTCTGAATAAATCTCTCCGCCTGTCCATTTGTGGCGGGATGGTACGGCGCACCTTGTTTGTGGATAATTCCATTATTCTTTAAATATGTCTGAAAATCCAATGAGTTGAATTGAGTTCCATGATGACTGACTAACACGGTTGGTATTCCGAATACAGCAAAAATGTCTACATTTCTGGATTGTCGTTTCCGTAGTCATGTTGGGAACTACATGTACTTCGGGCCACTTGCTGAAAGCGTCTACTAACACAAACAAATATTTTCCTAAAAATGGACCCGCGTAGTCAACATGAACCCTTTCGAATGGTCGATTAGGTGCTTTCCAAATTTGGACGGCTATCTTTTTCGGATCTGCCCGGTTGGTTTGGCACGCTGTACAATTTAATACAATATTTTCAATGTCCTTGTCCAATTGATTCCACCAACAATACGCTCTTGCCAATGTCTTCATTTTAGTCATACCAAAATGCGCTGTGTGCAGCTCATGGAGAATTCTTTTCCGCTAAGGTTTCGGAATGTACACTCGAATTCCGCGCATCAAACATCCATTATGTATATTAAATTCCGTAATCGGAACTCTAAAACGATCCTTTGCTTCAGCTTCACGACCAAATTTAAAGCAATTCATGAGAATTTTTACTTCATCGTCGGTTTTCGTAAATTCTCTCAACTCTGCCGGTAAATTTTCACCGGTAAATTTTCAATCATGTCTTCTTCAATTAAATCAACTTCCTCAACATATTCGCATTCGTCATTGCTAGGCAACCGCGATAAAGCGTTCGCATTAAAATTTTCTTTAGATTTCCTGAACCGGATTTCATAATCAAAATGTTCCAAGTATATGGAATAATGATGCATACGCGTAGCTGATAATGTTGGTAGCCCTTTATCTGGTGAGAATATTTGTACAATGCCTTTATTATCAGTAACCAATATAAATTTTCTTCCATAAAGGTACTGGTAGAATTTACGAACCCCGTAAATAACTACATGCGCTTCTTTATCGATTTGGCTGTAACGTTGTTGAACTTGATTCAATGTTTGCGATGTGAATTGCAACGGCCTCTCCGTACCATCGTCGTATACGTGACTCAACACTGCTCCAACCCCAATGGGACTTGCATCTACTGCTAAAACAACCGGTAACCTAGGGTCGTAATGAGTCAGAACTATATTTGTTTGCATCTGCCTTTTAACTTCGTGGAATGCCCTCTCACAATCCTTATCAAAAACGAACTCAACGTTATTTTGCAGAAGTTTATTCAGTGGTTATGTAATGTTGCTCAGGCCGTAGTTGTTTACAAGTCCTAAAAAGGCACGAACTTCATCCTTACCGTTTGGTGTCTTTATGTTCTGTATTGCGTCGATTTTGCATTGCATTCGATGAATTCCTTCTTTATCGATAATAAAGCCACAGTATTCAATCGAAGCCTTCATTAGTTCTCACTTTCCCCAGTTGACGCGCATGTTGTACTTTTCAATCTCCTGAACACTTCACGCAGTCGCTGCATTGCATCATTTTCCGCTGTGATCTTTATATCATCTAAGAAAACGGATATCCCTGATATATTACCAACAATCTGCTCCATAAGACGCTGCCATTTTGCTAGGAAACTTGCCACTCCAAACATTAATCTTGTTGGCTGATACAGGCCCTTGTGTGTATTCAATGTAAGTAGGTGTCTGTCCTCAGGGTGCACCTCGAATTGTAGATACGCTTTTGATAAATCGATCTTAGAAAATTTGTCACCACCCGACACTTTGCTAAATAGCCCATCCATAGTTGGAATAGGGTGTTTGTCAATCAACAACTCTGGATTCAAAGTTACCTTGTAATCGCCGCAAATTCGCACGGCCCCATTTCTTTTACGTACCACTACAATTGGAGTAGCCCATTCGCTCTTCCCCACTTTAACGAGTAACCCCTCTGCTACCTGATTATCGAGCTCCTTTTCTACCGCCTCCCATAAAGGAAACGCTACACGACTGGCTTTCAGAAATTTTGGTGTAGCTGTTGGTTTTAGATACAGCCACGTCTGCATATTTATAATCTTACCCGTAGACGGTGAAAATACTGTTGGAAATTCAGTTTCCGCTCAATTTCATTTGGTGTCCGCTTCGACTCTATGCAATTTACGTTTGACTGAGTAATCAGTTACTCATTAAGTACCTTATTCCAATTTAATTTTATTTCACGTAGCCATTCTCTACCTAGCAATGGTTTCCGTTTGGAACGAACGATGTACAGATTGGCCAGTGTAGTCCGATTTTCAGTTGCTACTTGCACACGTACAAAGCCGAGGCATTATAATGTTACACCACAATAACTTATAAGTTCTGTATCAGATTTGTTGACTTTGAGCTGTGGAATGTACTTCTTAGCGTCATCTAAATTGATAATAGAGACACGCGAGCCGGTATCAATTTCAAACCAAATATTTTTCCCATTTATATTACCTTTACTCGTTTCCCACGTTGGTCATCTATGTTTTCGATTTGCATTAATTCTACTGTTGTTTTCGGCTCTTCCTCGATTTGATTTATTTGCTTTTTTCCTTGAAACACATTTTTCGCAGATGTCCAGTTTTTTTTTTTTTTTTGCAATAGTGACATTTTACATCTTTGTATGTGCACTCATTCGCTGTATGTTTGGCGTTGCCACATCTAAAACAAATTTTCTTATTGGGTGTGTTCAATTCGGTTTTTCCTTTTTTCTTATCGTCTCTTTTTATCAACTTTATTTCTGCTATATGATTTATTAACACTACTTTACACCAACCTGAGTGTGTAATTCTTCTCCTCCCTTCTCAGCAGTTTCCAACAGCTTTTCCAGCGCTTGATCGCAGCCATATACTTCCATTGCCGTTTCCAATCGTTTTACCCATCTTGCAAAAGTTGTGGTATGGAAATCGAAGACATCAAAGTTGAAAAATACTGTAATGGTATTGGCCATGTTTATTCATGTCGCCGATGTTGGTAATTGCTTCGGCGGCATTCGATGTAATTTTCACTTGTACTGTAGAAAGTGCTAGATTTTTTTTTAAACTTTATCCTCGTCGCCAAAATCTGTTGCATCCATACACAGTGATGTTCATATTACAACTGACTGATTTCATTTATTGATTTTTACATGTTATCTTTTACTACAACTACTCTTACAATTCTAACTCATACTCATTCATATACATGTGAAATACAAATACATATACTACAGTTTCTTTTCGAAAAGTGACTTAACCAAATATGGTTATGATTGTTATCTTTATTATGTGTGATTTAAGAATGTACAACGTGCTTAAAAACTAGTTATTAATACAGCTATGTAACTTATGTTATATAGTTACTTTGTTGTATATATAAGTACTTAAATTAATGACAAGTTGTATTTAAATGTAATATAATTTATAATGAACTTATTCATTATTACAACATCTTTCCTTTTTTATTCAATCAAGATATCTTTTTGGTATTTTACAAGTTCTACCACTTTTAGTTACATATGTATTTTCTTTGATTTCATTTTTTAAATTAGCATTAACATTATCATTAATTGTTTCATTAATTGTTTCATTAACATTTTGATTAATATTTTCATTTACATTTTTATGAATATTTTCATTAAAATTGTTATTACTTTCCTTAAATTTTTCATTATTACAATAAAAGTTTTTTCTAATATGCTGTCTATTTCTTCGATATGTTGAACCTGCTTGGTCTTGTATAATATAGGATCTGGGCTGTTTACAACCATCTACTATTCTACCAGGACACCATGTAGATGTTGGTGTTTTCTTGAACATTATATTTTCACCAACTTCTACTGGCTTACAATTAAGAGTTGATTTATTATAATATTTTGACATATTCTCCTTTTTCCTATCAATTTGTCTAGATATTTCCTTAGTATCAATAAGTTTCTGTTTTAAGTTCTCAGATATACAAGGTAATTTGGTTCTCAAAACTCTACCCATCAACATTTCTGAGGGACTTGGTAGGTTTCCTTTACGAGTAGTTCTATATTGTAACAATGCCGTATAAGGATCTTTTGACTCATCTAGACTTTTATATAAAATTTTCTTAACAGTTTGAATTGTTCGTTCTGCTAGGCCATTAGACCTCGGCAGATAGGGACTAGAGGTTATGTGTTCTATTCCCCACTTTTCGCAAAATTCTGAAAAATCTTTCGAATTGAAAGGAGGACCATTATCCGATATAACTATGGCGGGTATACCATGTCTAGCAAATATGGATTTAAGTTTCATTATAACTTGATTACTGTTGTAACCTGAATTCAGAACATCAATTTCTACATATTTTGAATAATAATCTACTACCAACAAATACATTCGTTTGTTAAATTCGAATAAATCACACCCAATCTTGTACCATGGAATGGTAACTATTTCATGGGGTAATAATTCTTCTCTTGAATTCGAGTTTTTATACTTTTTACAAATTTCACAATTAGAAACCATGACATTTATGTCATTATTAATATTTGGCCAAAAAATAGACTCTCTAGCTAGATTTTGACAACGTTGTACGCCCATATGCCCTTCATGTAGGTATAACAACATTTCTTTCCTTAGACTTTTTGGGACTAAAATGCGATTATTCATTAGTAAAACTCCATCTAGGTGTACTAATTCATTACGAATAGGATAATATGGAAGTAAACATTCATTTGCCTTACTTTTGTCATTTGGCCAACCATCTTTTATACATTTTATTAAAATTTTAGAAACTTCATCCGTGTTCGTGACTTCTTTTATCTTCTCAACTGTAATATCAGGCAAACTATTTTGAGCCATTATAAAATTACAGTGTAAATCTAATTCTTGGTTTAAATCTACCAACGTGTTCTCCTTAAGAGGAGCTCTGGAAAGAGTATCGGCTATATATAGATATTTACCTGGTTTGTAAACTACTGTAATATTGTATGTTAACAAACGCAGCATAAACCTTTGTAGACGAGCTGGTATTTTATACAGAGGCTTATCAAATAGTGAAACCAATGGCTTATGATCAGTTTCCACTGTCACATTTAAACCGTATACGTACTGATGAAAACGTGTACAACCGAATAATATTGCAAAAAGCTCCTTTTCAATCTGAGCATAATTTGATTGACAATCGGTTAACGAGGCTGAGGCATAGGCAATTGGGTTATTGTCATGCATTATAGTTGCTCCTACAGCAAATTTGGATGCGTCTACAGATAATTTTAATTGTCTTTTAGGGTCAAAATACACCAAAACTGGTGAATCCGTTATTTCCTTTTTTAAATTCAAAAATTCTCTATTTTGTTCTTCATTCCAATGCCATAACACATTATTTTTGAGAAGATCTCTTAAATGTTTTGTTTTCGCGGACATATTTTGAATGAAAGAACCTAAATAGTTGACCATCCCCAAAAATCTTTGCACCTCGGCAACATTTGTGGGTATTGGCAACTCCAAAATCGCTCTGATTTTGTCAAAATCGGGTTTAACACCTTCCCCATTAAAGACATGACCTATGAACTTAATTTCCGTTTTTAAAATCTTTGATTTTTGTTTATTAAATTTTAAACCTACTTCCTTGGCTCTTTCCAACACTTTTACCAATATTTTATTGTGTTTTTCTAAACTTGACGCATGAACTAGAAAATCGTCCATATAAATAATAAGACCATTTATGTCTCCAAAGAGCCTGACCATTTCCGAGTGAAATATTTCAGGTGCAGCGTTAATGCCAAACGGCAAACGCAAAAATCTATAGCGACCCATAGGGGTATTAAAAGTACATAACTTTGATGAAGCCTTGTCTAAAGGAATCATCCAAAATCCCGAATTAGCATCAAGACTACTAAAATATTTTGATCCGGTTAATTGAGATCTACACTCGTCAATATTAGGAAAACTAAACCTTGGCCTAACTATAACTTTGTTAAGATTTCTTGGATCAAGGCATAAGCGAAGACTACCGTTAGGTTTGGTGACCAAAACTATAGAGTTTACCCATTCAGTTGGTTCTCTTTCTTTTATTATTACTTTTAACTCTTCCATTCTATCTAATTCAATTTTTAATTTTTCAAAAAGACCAATTGGCACACGTCGCGGAGCCTCTACTATAGGTTCACTACCTTTCATAACTTGTAAGTGACATTCTTTCTTTAATTGTCCAAGACCATTAAACACCTCATTATGTTTTTCCAAAACTGAATCTAAATTTATGGAATTAACCTTTTTAACAAGATTTAATTTAATGGCTAAATCCAGACCTATGACATTTGTACACTGCATATTTAATACATAAAATTTTGTTGAAATATTTATATTTTTATAATTAATATTAACGTTTGTTGTACCTAATACAGGCAATTTTTCACCACTAAAGGTTAAAATATTACAATTATTCTTATCTAACTTACATATTTTCAACACTTTCATAGATTTCTCCGACAATAGATTGGCTTGCGCGCCTGTATCCACTTGGAACGTTACCAGTTTGTTGTTTACTCGAGCTTCGACGTTCCATTCAGCAGTTGGTTCTGAATTCTGCCCAATACTTCCAATGAACAAATTTTCGTTTGGATTCTCACCACTTTCAACAGCTTTTACATATTTGTTGTTGTTGTTTTTATAATTCTTGGCAAAACACATTTTTGCGAAATGGTTTATTTTGCCACACACGTGACACTTCATCCCTTCGGCTGGACATTTATTGCGATGCGTTTGACCACATTTACCACACATGTTTTGTTGTTGTTTATTTGGTTTAAAATTATTTATTTTGTTGTAACCACTACTGTTGTTGTTTCTGTAGTTTGATGACTTGTGCTTTTTCAAAGCACCAACTATTACGTTGTTGTTGGTTGTCACTTGTTGAATTACCGTTGCATTTTCCTTGGCCACTTCGATGCTCTTGGCAATTTGCAACGCCTTCGCCCAGGTTATTTCACCTTCCGCCAGTAACTTTTCCTTAACATTTAGAAAGTTTTGTGACAAACCGCAAATAAAGATGTCTTTTATTAAACTTTCCCGTAAGGTGCCGAATTCACATGTGTTGCTTAAATTTTGTAAAACTGTGGCATACTGTGTGATGGATTCATTTTGTTGTTGCTTTCTTGTAAAAAACACGTGACGCTCCATCGCCGTATTTATTTTTGGCACAAAATGTTTCTCCAATATTCTCCACAGTTCGTCATATTTGACTGTGTCAATATCTACGTTATATGAATTGACAATTTGCAATGCACTGCTTCCGATGTTGTGCAGTAGTAAAGCCACCTTACGGGTATCTGGCTGTTCCTCTAAAGCAGACGCCCTCATAAAAATTTTAAAACTCCGGCTCCAATTTCTCCATTCTACAGTTAGATTTGTAGCACGAGTATCCAGCGGCGACATGGTTGTGGTTACGGCTGATGAACATTTAAAATCCAAAAGGCTTTCATTAGCCGTTTCATTACCTGCTTCATACGGCATTTTGTTTTAACTTTTTTTTTTTTTTTTTTTTTTTTTTTTTTATATTTTTGCGTTTAAAAGTTCTTATTTTTTATTAAGACTTATTGTTTTTTGTTTTGACTTGACTGTTTTAACAATCCAATATTTTGACTTTAACAAATTTTTAATTTTGACTTCACACTTCTTTTTTTTCACTTTTAGGACTTTTTTTTTTTTTTTTTTTTTTGACTTGGCAAAAAAATTTTTAGCTTAACCCCACTTCTGACACCATGTTATCTTTATTATGTGTGATTTAAGAATGTACAACGTGCTTAAAAACTAGTTATTAATACAGCTATGTAACTTATGTTATATAGTTACTTTGTTGTATATATAAGTACTTAAATTAATGACAAGTTGTATTTAAATGTAATATAATTTATAATGAACTTATTCATTATTACAACAATGATCGGTCCATTTTTCGATCTAGTCCCCATATAAAAATAGTGTCCGATACTATATTATAACTTAGACCCTTTCTCTAAACTCGGTCTAGACCGATTATAATTTTCTCTCTCTTGTTTTGTCTGCAAATATATAAAAATTCATATTGTGATTACTACATTTTTGAGGTCACAGAAACATACGCAAACCAAATTTGACTATGTCATATTTGTAACTTTCGGACTGTTCTATGTAGTCGTGATTTATGGATTTAATAAACGGGCTTTAACCATTGCGTGGAATTATTCGAACAACTTTTATTTAACAAATTTTCATTTACGACCTGTAGTTCGATTACGAGGTTTCATGGACCATGAAGACTGACGGACACCGTCAAATCGACTAAAAATGAGATTTTAATTTAATTTGTATAATAAAAGATGAGTTTAGGTCAAGTGTTACAAACATCAGCATACGTCTAACACAAAACACCTCTGCGGAAAATTTCCCGAAAACAATTTCCCAAATACAATTTCCCGAAAACAATTTCCCGAAATTACAATTTCCCGAAACCAATTTCCCGATATTACAATTTCCCGAAAACAATTTCCCGAAAACAATTTCCCGAAATTACAATTTCCCGAAAACAATTTCCCAAAATTACAATTTCCCTATTTTTAGTTTACAACTTCCCATACATTCTTGATTTCCCCCATAAAAAAAACTTGCTGCATACGATTTCGCGAAAAAACAATTTCCCGAGTATACGACTTCTCGAAAAAATAATTCCCCCACCCCGCACCGCGCCCTTCCTCTTCCACCCTCCCTCGTCATCCGGACCTATTTATTGGAGTGTCACACGCTTATTTTTTCATTGTGACTTTGAACACTTCGGTATTCAGACCTCCCGACGGATAACGCTCACTGCTAAAGAAAAAATCGTTAATGAGCTGAAAGATCTTGCCCGGATCACTACATCAAGTGGTCATGAACTGATTGCTCGCGCTTCGGCCGGAATTTGTGATGGTGTTTCGGAAATGCCATCAACAAGCTATTTGAAGAAATAGTAATTTCGGGAAATTGTATTTTCGGGAAATTGTGTTCGGGAAATTGTATTTCGGGAAATTGTAATTTCGGGAAATTGTATTTTCGGGAAATTGTAATTTCGGGAAATTGTCATTTCGGGGAATTGTGTTCGGGAAATTGTTTTCGGGAAATTGTTTTCGGAAAATTTTCCGCAAATCCACAAAACAATCTGACTTGGGGTTCAGAGTATGAAAATGCTTTTTGAACGATTTTCATACATTTAGTATATATAAAATGCATTCAAAATTATAAACCGATGTTTAAGCGGGGTAAAATCTGATTTTATATATATTCTTTCTGTGTAATTGAAAAATGAATTTCGTATTTTCACCAAAAATTGGTTTTGGGTAAATAAATTAAAGGGAAATAAAAATAAAACTATATTTTTTTAAATTATGAAGAAACAAAGAAATATAAACAAGAAAACTGGACAAAAATTGCTCTCTAATCATGCTACGATTGGGTTCGAAATTTCGATCTGATATTTTGACAAGTTGTTTTTGTTTTGAGTAAAAGTTTTTTTTTTAAAAATCTGTTTTATGAAGGGTCTAAACCGTATGTTCCACTTGCGTTCCATTTTTTAATAGGTTCTGTTTTCTAAATTATAAATCAGACATTATCGGCCATGTTCTACATTATTTAACCTTGATTTCAAATTAATTGTAAAAATTTAAATTTAACCTTGCTCTGTAAATATAGTAAGTTTAATTTCTTGTTCGGCTTAAATCTTTTGTCTTACATTGAAAAAAATAAAAATGGTTGAAATATTAAAAAAAAAAAAAACGCAAAATCGAACAAAATCGATTTTAAGAACACAACCTCGATTTGAAATCACTTTATTAGAATTAGAAACCTAAATCATGTATGAAATTTCCCCTTTCACTATAAAATGAATGCAGAACATGAACGACGGGGCATTGCAAGAATTCAGATTCTCTTTTTTTTCTTTAGCCTCCTTCTGAGGGCATTCCATCAAATATGATAACATCACAAGCTCAATTTCAAACGCAACACCAACAAAGTCAGCAACAACTGCCTCCTGAAAATATATTGCAAGCACAAAGGCAAGCACAGGCTCAAGGTTCAACAGTGCCGCCACAGACTCAAGCAGGCAAAAATCAAATAAATCATGTAAATTCAGCATATTTCTATTTAAATATATACAAATAAATTTAATTAATATAAACTGTTTTCCGCTTTTTTGTATACTTGCAACAAAAATTGGCTTACAACATAAATAATAGGCATCACCACCATCACAGCAGCAGCAGCCACAACAGCAGCATCAACACCAACACCAGCATCAACAACAGCAGCAACAACAGCAGCAACAACAACAGCAACAACAACAGCAGCAACAACAACAGCAACAACAACATCAGCAGCAACATCAGCAGCAGCATCACCAAACTGGAAAGCCACCAGCTGGTAGCCATTCCGTCCACAATAATCTCAATCATTCAGTACCCGAACCGGAAATGTGTACTACTTGTCCCAACTGCCAAACCACTATTTATTTAGTACGTGGTGCCGATGACATATCCCAAGTGACCAATAACATGGGTGGCCAAAATCAATTTCATCAAGAAACAGTTCCTGCACCACCAGCAACAACAGCAGGAGCAAGTTAAAATTTTTGAATACTGATTAAATTTAAACTAAACAAATTAAAATCATTATTGTAAAATTTTATTGTTTTTTATACTGTCTTTAAATTATTTGTAATATTGATGATATTCTGTCTTATGGAGTTTTCTTTTTTGATTTGGTTTTAATAAAAATGTATCTCTTTTAAACATTTTGCATTTATATATTCTAAAAAGTCTAGCTGATAATTTTGAGGCTAATAAAATTGACAAGAATAACCCATACACAATTCAATAAATGAAGGCACTTTAAAACCAAAAAGTTCTTCATTTGTCAATCTTTCAATGTAAGTCATCGACTATAAATTTATAATACCAAATTTCATATGACTGAATCACATCGTAGTAGTTATAGAAGCAGTTTGATAATTCTGCTTCAATTTATGCGGGTTCTTTGCCAAATAGCAGTATAGTTGAAATTAATGATACCATAAACAGTCTGATCTTCCAAATTTTATGTTTATATATAATCATAATTTGTCGGCATTTAATATTCAAAATTAAAAAAAAAAAATTAAAAATTAAAAATTAAAAATCTTATTATTTCAAATTTCAAATTTTCATATAAAAAAACTTTGTCAATCCGATCACAGTGGAGATGTGTAAACATTAGATTAAAGATTTTTTGAGTTGGAAGTACCTGTGCTTTCATTATATTTTTTTCAATTTAGAGTTGTTATACATTTAGTCTAGTTTAATTAGCTGTTATACTTCTATATTTTTATATTTGTGATTGTGTTATACTTTTTGGTTGTTGTATTAGTTTATATTGTGAAATTCTTAACGTTATTATGCTTAAGGGTTGTTGAATTAGCTGCAATCATCTTTACACCAATACACTCATACCTCACACGGTTTTTGTCTTACTCTGTTTTTGTGATTGTATTGTGAAATAGATTTTTACCCCCCTGAGCGCATAGATGTTTACACATAAAAAAAAACTTCTGAGAAAAGTATTTGAGTGTTTGACTATTATTTATAACAATTGTATAAATTATTCTTACTTCCCAAATGCTTGGAATGTTGCAAAAAATTGTCCAATTCAAAATAGACGCCCTAGCACTTTCGATATAGATTATCTAACGTGGGAAAACTGAAAAAGTCATTCGAGAAAAAATGGATTTAAATTTGCAGTAACAAATTATTTCAAATGATTAATTTCGTTTCAAAAAGGATCATTCCACTTCACATGCACTACCTAAATTTCATAATGATATTGTTAATAATTTAAGAGAACAAATTTCTGCTATTGCTAAAACTCTCGACATAGAAAAAGTGTTTGATCATGCCTACCATAATGTGATATTCCATTTAAAATTATCAATATCGGTTTTGACCCTTTCATCACAAAATTATTTCAGTTTTTTTTTTTTTTACTAATAGGCAATTTTATCTGAAACTCTAAACTCCAACTCCAGCCTTTGGAAATTTTAATTCTGGTGTGCCACAAGGATCAATATTGGCTCCCCATTTATATCGTATTTTGATTTCTGACTTTCCGCCTGAAATACCGATTTTTACAAGTATTGTATATGCTGATGATACGTGGTTTTATGTTCATGGTGTCCTCTTAGTTTAAGGTGTGTATTATATTTTAATGCAGCAAATAATTACTATAAAGAATGGGGTATAAAAAAAATGTTTTCAAAAATGAAGCAGTCTACCTTAGATACGCTTCTGGGAAATGCAAACGCCTTGCGATTCCGAAAAGTAAGCATCTAATATTATTTCTTGATGGTCCTTTTGTTAGAACTTTTTAATACAGAAACTGTCTCTGATTCAATTAATATTTTCATACCAGCCTGGTCCTGATGGTGTTCCTGCTTGCATTCTAAGTGTGCCCATAACGTGTATTTTCAAGTCTTTTTGGAAAGAATCATTTATTATACCTTTTTATAAGTCAGGTGGAAGGGTGAATGTAAAGCTAAGTGTTATTCCTAAGTTAATGGAGAAACTTTACAAAATATCTTCATTTCAACATGGCTTTTTGAAATCAAAGTCAACAGTTACTAGTCTAGAATTTTCGACTCATGTTTTCAAAGAGCAGAATCTAAGATTGTAAGTGTTACTTCTGGCATTCCCCAAGTCATTCATTTGGGCCCGTTATTGTTTTTACTATTCTTAAATGATGTTCGGAGTGTTATTTCGAACTGTAACGTCCTTATGTATGCAGATGATGTTAAGTTATTTCACAGCTTCAATGACATAAATGGTCATATTACTCTTCAATGTGCGCCTGATTTATTAGTTGAATGGTATAATGTAAACTTGTATTTTGCAGAAGGGTGATAGTTTCTGACGAGTATTGCATTAATGGAATAGTATTGGATACTGTTTAAACATTTTTGGATCATGGTGTACTTATGGATAGGAAACTTGACTTTTGGTCATATTAGTATGAATATTAATAAGGCAAGATCTACTGTTGGTTTCGTTAAAAGATGGGTTAAGGAGTTTTCTGATCCATATGTTACTAAAAAGCTTTATAAAGTACTTATAAGACCAATTTTGGAATATACAATTAAGTCTGTACAGAAAAAGTCTACGTGGTTTAGGTTGGAGTTATGACATGGCTTATCAGACTTGAGAGTAGGAGGACCATGCTGGACGACCTTGCGAACTGAATTTCTTTTATCAAATTTAAATTTCAACACACCTTGTAGATTCACAAGACATTTTAATCCGCTTGGTTTAGACTTTTTTAGGGCTAATTATGCCGGACACTGATGTATACGCGGTCTCCACGTTAAGAGGACGTGCCCCTCGGTCGGCAGGGGTGGGTAAAAAAAAATTAACTGCCACGGTTAATTATGAAATTTTAAAATGGCCAGTTTTAAACATATTCAGTTAAGTTTACGTTTACCCAAGGACCACATAATAAGAGGATGTGCGAAACTGATTGGCTTCAAACGAAGCCAACTGTGAGTTAATAAGTTACTTGTTGATCTTGTTAAAAAAAAAAGATTAAGTACAACTAGCAGATTCCAGCGCTCGAAATTCGAGTGCAATTTCTAGGTAGCTTTATTTTTCAACTTAGCCAATTCACAAACCAACACTTTTCTGGTTTATTATTATTGTGAATGAAGATAACAAACTCATTTACAAATTTAATAAAACACACATAACATATGTATAATTTTATGTATGTGTTAGTAGGCAACTTTAAATGCAATTTACTCAAAATAAAGGAAAAAAAATTTAAAATCTGTAAATCTGCAAAACGGCTAAAAGGAAATACCTTTCAAATAATATACGTTTGGTCGAAATCGGGATAAAACGGTAGAACAAAACATCTGTCACAAGAAATCCCCTAGCCTATTAATATTATAGATACACATTTTACATAGTAAATTGTATCACATTAAATGATTACGTAAAAGTTAATATTTGACAAAGGAAACAAAACTTAATTTATAAAAAAAAAATCATTAGAACAGTTTTATTATATGCTATTCCGAACGGTTCTCTTGCACGCCTAGTGTAATGAAAGAATGTTAAGTTATTCAGTTATATATTAATAACATTTCGAAGAGGTCAATACAAACGATATTCACATAAATTTATTTATTAAGATGCTAAATGATTTTGGCGTTATGGGGAAGTGTATTGTAAAACTAAATTTTCACGATAATCTCTTAAAAAACAATAATTTAAATTAGTCCAATACTCAACATTTATCTCCATTTTAGAAAATCATATTAATTTTCAAACTCCTTACTGCTAAATTTCTTTGTTCCAAAAACCTTGGGGACCCATAGGGGGTAACTTTCTTTCTTTTTGATTTATGTTGTTATGTATTGGTTTTAAGTTTAGATTTAAGTCTAGTCTAAAGAATATCTTTAATTTAATTTTCTGCAAATGTTTTGCCGGGAACAAGCAGCTATTATTTACTATTGCTATTACATTTAATTCTCATGCTAGTTGCATGAAATTTTGTATTTTGATTATCTATTTAATGTTGTATAAATATAAAAAAACTAAAAACTCAAATACGGGGTGATATTCTTGGGAGGAGATAATTCTTGCGTTGGGCGATTGTTTTGGGTTATTAAAGTAAAATACGCAAAGGGGTCGGCTCCGTTTTGGTGCAGTTTCATTTTATGGCCTTTTTAATATTTCTTTGGCACTGTATGAAATAACACTGTATGAAATAAGTTGAAAATATAGTGTAAAGGTTCCTCTAAGCAAATTTTTGTGTTCGTAGAATTGCCATTTTTATACCCTCCACACCACTGTGAAGGGGATATGTAGAGGTTTGTCATTCCGTCGAAATAAATTCCGGAAACCCCAAAACCATATACCGCACACATAATTCAAAAGTGACTCAATTCAAAATTTTCATTTTTCAGAAATCGACAATTGAAACAATTAAATTATAAAGATAGACAACATAAAGCAAGACATAACTATTTTTTTAGCACCAGTTAACAACAACAAAACACACTGATACTGTTTTTTTTATATATAAACAAGTGTATTGTGCATAGTTTAAGCATATAAACCCGAAAAATGAAAATTTTGAGTTGAGTTACTTTTGAATTATGTGTGCGATATGTTTAGTAGTCAATTTCTCTAAGAAAATTTTCAAACTTTAATATTAATAGGCTAGGCGATTTCTTGTGACCGATGTTTTGTTCTACCGTTTTATCCCGATTTTGACCAAACGTATATTATTTTAAAGGTATTTCTTTTTAGCCGTTTTGCAGATTTACAGATTTTTAATTTTTTCCTTTATTTTGAGTAAATTGCATTTAAAGTTGCTACTAACACATACATAAAATTATACATATGCTATGTGTGTTTCATTAAATTTGTTATCTTCGTTCACAATAATAAACCATAAAAGTGTTGGTTTGTGAATTGACTAAGTTGAAAAATAAAGCTGCACTCGAATTTCGAGGGCTGGAATCTGCTAGTTTTAGTTATTAGCCTCTGGAAAACGTTTCTTCTAACATTTTTTAACAGCATTAGTCAAACTGTTTTATAGTTTTTCTCATTTGAATATTCTTTTAAATTATTCTTAGGATTTGTTTAATTAAAGCCCAAAATTCATCTATCAACCGTACTCTGGGGGTTGTAAGAGAACCACATTTATTTGTTGTTTGTCTCTTTAGATTTATCTAATGCGGGCTTTCAAGGTCATCAATTTTCTACATATAAATAAAATACTATTTATTTCATTTCTAATTCTCCGACGTTTCGTTGGTGATTTTCCAACATATTCAGGAATGAACGCTTCTCCGGATTATTGGGTCGTTGCAAAATATTTATATTATATTTTGGTGTCCAGCCCCGTTCTAAGCTTTTTCTAAATGTCATTCATCTAGCTTTTGACAGTATTATTTTTTGATGGTTTTGGAGGCATTCCTCTATTTTCTTTCAAAATCTTTGTGGTCTGTTTATACTTCTTCAAATTAGTTTTTATTCAATTGTTGAACTTTTGGTGGATTGCTGTATTTTTTTAATTCAATATTGTTTGCCCAGATCAAATTCTAAGTTGTTGCAGTTTAAACATTACGTTTTTGTACGCCCTCTTCTATCTGTACTAGTGCAATAATAGTTCCTGTTGTTATAAATTAGGGATGCCATTTGCAACATTGAAAAATAACCAGTTAGACAAGATATTTGGAACCAAACATTTCAACGCCAATAGAAAATTCTTAAATTCTCCTTCAAAAGCAGTATAATATCGAGGACCAGGAAGAGTGCTGAAGTCTGCTTTGACGTACTTTTTGTCTTCCACAACAACGCAGTAAATTTGCTTTCCCAAAAGTTGATAATTGGGAAAGTGACTTTTGGCGCTGTTGGTTTCTTTCGGGCTTTTTAGTCAAAGGGACGACCCTTTCATCTTTTTATCATACTGACATTCCTTTACGCATTTTTCTTCCAACATTTGTGTTAGGCATACCACTGCTGCTTTTGGTAATAACTTGAACAATTTAATTTTCTAAATTCTACTTCGCGGTTCAATTTTTTGATGTTATTCCTTGTTGCGTCGATATAGATAAGGTTTCGAAATAGATAAAGTTTCAAATAATCCACTTTTTGCCATTTTTGGAATGACATGTACTAGTCGATTTAGATTTGCCTTCGATTTGTCTTCCCATTCAATAAAGTTTCTTCCTTCGAAATCATTCATCTATACTCAAAGACAATTACCCAAAAAACTTAAAATTAAAACTAATCAAAATTTTAAGAGATTACTGAATATTTCACTTTAAAAATTTTAATCGAGTTTCTAGTTGATTTTTATGAATTTAAAACGAGACCTCCCTAACGACAAATAGTTATGTCATTACAAATTCCCTGCCAATCTTAATACAGTTTGGTAAATTTACAAATAATACAAGAAATATAAAAATAGAAACTGATGTTACAACTTTGCACCCTTAAGAGTTGAGATTTTGTGCAGCTCCAAAAGTTTTCAATTTAATTCTTAACCAATGATTAGTTCTTTTTTTTTTAATTTTTGGCCTAATGGTTGGGGCTCTTTGTTTTGCCGAAAAAATACTTTTTGTGAGAAAGACTGGCATATTTTAAGGTTATGAAATTTCTTTGTTAAGACTGTGGTTTTCTAGAATAACCGCGTATGTCATAAAATCAAAATGTTCAGGGGAGCCAAAAAACGTTATATTTGCAATTTTGGGCTCGATGTAAAGCTTTTAGAGCTTTTTATTTAACAGTCCTGTAGATGTGGGCAATAAATACTTTATATAAAATTTTGAGTCAAAAATCTTCAGAGGAATAGATCCTGGAGAAGGACGAAAAAAACAACTTGTAAATGACACTTAAAGTGTGTGCAGATAAAACAACTTATGTCGACAAACGTCGTTTTCTTTGAAAAAGAACACTACCATTGCAGCCACCCATGTAGACATAAGTTGTTGTTGCTTGAAAAATGGCTTTTTTTTGTTCGTCAACAAAAAGTTAACGGGACTTAGGTTGAGAATATAACAATGTATCAAGAATAATAGTGACAAAAAATAACAGAAATAAACACACAAGTTATTATAAGTGGTTGTAAACTGAAAAATAATCGAAAATTATTTTGCATTTTTTTTTCATTAATAACAACGTATGTCGCTATGTGTCGTTTTCTGAGAAAATAATTTGTCTGCGATCAAACGTTGGTTGACATACGTCGATAGTGCTGCAAATTAATTTAATAAACATTTAAGTTACGTCGTTATTTAAAGAAAAAACTCAGAAATGGTCAATATTAAAAAAAAAAAAAATTTACCACATGTAAAGAGCGTTAAAAATGTAGAGAGCGTTAAAAATTTATATATTTGGCATCGTTAACTCAAAACTGACAAAAATGGACATACGCGGTTATTCCAGAAAACCACAGATATAACCTTGCCCCTTGCTCCTTTCTTTGTCCCTTTTTTTTCTAATTTATATTTTTCATCACTTTTTGAACTTTTTTCAAATTTCTCAGCGAAACGTTAGGTTGTCGTATTAAATCTCTCTTTATAATTTTTACTTATTTACTATTATAAAATCTTGAAAATCGTCCAGAGGCGGAATTCTCTAATATTTGAATGACACAATCGGTAGTTATATTTTAAAATTTTCATAGTAAATTGATAACTTAACTACCGATATTTTTTATTTCGTTTCTGCTCAAGGTATTTTTCGGGACTTACCAGATAGTCATGTTATAGTGGCGTAAGTTACAGTTAGATAAGCTAACAAATTGACGCTATACAGTGTATAGTATACACTATGGTATATGGCGAGGGAATAATGAGTTTGTGCTGATGTTAGTAATTAGTAAAAATATTTTACTTAGACCGCTCTTTCATTATACCGATCGACTCAAAATCACTTTTGAATCGATTTATCAACCATCTGTCGGTGTATCTGTCTGTCTGTCCGTCTGTGTGTCCATGTAAATCTTGAAACCAAAACGCAGGTCACAAATATGAATATATTTGAATGAAATTAAGTACATGTGCTTCTACCGGCCATAGTACGAACGCTATTGAAATTGGAAAAATCGTTACATGTTCAAACCTAGCCCCCACACAAATAATCCCTGTCAGACAGAGTAAAATGGCCGTAAGATCCATACTATCACATCTGTCACTATATATCGATAAAAATTTGGTGTATGTGTGTCTATTATGCATATATTTTTTCAAATTTAGTTTAGATATGTTTTTGACAAAAATTAAGTGACTACTAAATATTGTAATGATCGGTCCATTTTTTGACCTAGTCTCCATATAAAAATAATATCAGATATGAATTTATTAATATCTGCACGCCACAAATTAATAACAATTGCACTAAAATTTGGTTTATGCTTATTTTCTATATCCCGTTATTGCCTCAGCAATCTCTCGAATATATGGTATTGTATAGTCTATAATATTCTTAATTGTTTTTTTTTTTTTGCAATTTTGTTGTTTTCACTTTGTACTTAAAACCATAATGTTTATATTATTGAGAGATCACAGAATTCCAGTTTGTTTCCAGAAATCGCATAATGTACATTTGAAAATGTTGTTTAATTTTAAATTTACATAATTTATTTTGCAAATATAGTGGAGAAAGTATCAAATCGAAATATAATAGCCTAATATAACAGCCTTACTTAAAACTTTTATTCCAAATATAAAATAAATATTTACGTGACAAAAATTTTTCAAAGTCCTTAAATTGTGTACATATGTATGTATTGTGCTTTTATTATTAAGAGTGATAAAGTCCTGCAATATTTGTGTTGGCTTAAAGCCAATCATGTTATTGTGATTTCTTCACCTCAACATTCAATTCAAACATTTTAACTATTTTCAGTATTGTTTGCGGTCTTTTATTTTACTGTGAATAAGCGTGTCACATAACGATTTGCTTTGTGAACTAGATGTTTTTTTTTTCTTTTTAAGTTAAATAAACTATCACTACCGCCACTTGCTGACTTCTTGATAATATTTGTGCTTTTTTAGGCACAATTTAATAAAGAACAAAAAAAAATGTAGTGCATTAGCTTAACAGGAAGTTTTATTGTTATGTGTGTTCTTATTCTTTCAAACATGTAGTCGTATGTTTTGAAAAGAAAAAAGAATATAATATACACATACACACATATATGTATATATGTATATGTATTCTGTATATGTATGTATGTATATACCGCACCATTTCCAATAGAATTAAGTTCTGAAATATGAAATCTTCAAAAAATGGAAAAAAAAATTAAATACAAAATTGATTTGCTGATACTAGAATACTATAGTTCTGTGGTTTTCTAGAATACCCGCGTATGTCATAAAATCAAAATGTTCAGGGGAGCCAAAAAACGTTATATTGGAAATTATGGGCTCGATATAAAGTTTTTAGAGCTTTTTATTTAAAAGTCGTGTAGATATGGGCAATAAATACTTTATATAAAATTTTGAGTCAAAAATCTTCAGAGGAATAGATCCTGGAGAAGGACGAAAAAAAGAATATGTAAATGACATTTAAAGTGTGTGCAGATAAAACAACTTATGTCGACAAACGTCGTTTTCTTTGAAAAAGAAAACTACCAATGCAGCCACCTATGTAGACATAAGTTGTTGTTGCTTGAAAAATGGCTTTTTTTGTTCGTCAACAAAAATTTGACGGGACTTAGGATGAGAATATACCAACGTATCAAGAATAAAAGTCGTCATATCTCGGGAATTTTTTGACCTACAGCGGTCATATTTGGTACATATCGTATTGGCATGAATAGAAATACATACCAGAAGAAAATTTGGCAGGACCACGCCCCTTTTTAGAAAAATAAAAAATTGTAATATTTTCTAAACTACTGGAAGGATCGTCATGAAATTTTCACAAAAGGATATAACTATATAAAGTTGTTAGTGGGCAAAGGGGCGTGGTCCCGCCCATATAACTCAAAATTTAAAATCGTCATATCTCGGCCATTTTTTAACCTACAGCGATGATATTTGGTATATATCGTATTGAAATTAATAGAAATAGTACTACAAGAAAACTGGGCGGGACCACGCCCTTTTTAGAAAAATTAAAATTCATAATACTTATATTAAGCCATTGACTATATAAAGTTGTTAGTGGACAAAGGGGCGAGGCCCCGCCCATATAACTCAATATTTGGCATGGATTGATTTGCTTAATAAGGTGTTTTCTTAAATAGGTATACATTCAATGCGAAAGTCGGCGGGCCACGTCCCTTTGTTTCCGATTTGTAGGAAGCCAGACCTGTACACCATTCTTCCTTAAACTTTCACAGTGTGAAACTTTCACTCACTACACACAATTTTTTATATTCGATTATTGATGTGCCAGGCTTTCCACCACATGTGCTACAACTCAAAATTGGAGTGCCCATTATTTTACTGCACAATATCGATCCACCACGGCTTTGCAATGGCACTCGACTTGCAGTAAAAAAATGTTAAATAATTTAATAGAAGCGACCATTATAACAGGAAAATATAAAGGAACCGATGTACTTTTGCCACGCATTCCAATGATCCCAACTGATTTACCATTCGACTTCAAACGATTACAGTTTCCTGTTCGATTAGCGTTTGCGATGACTGTTAACAAAGTTCAAAGTCAATCTCTTCAAGTTTGCGCCTTAAATTTAGAAAAATCCATGTTTCTCGCATGGACAGCTTTATGTTGCATGCTCACGTGTAGGGAAACCTAGCGACTTATATGTTTATGCTCCAGATGGACAAACTAAAAATATGGTACATCCTAAAGCATTGCAATAATTAATTCTAAATTAAATAAATAATATTTTGTTAATGTATAAATATTTTTTTTTTATTTTGTTTTATTTTATAACGATGAGGGGTAGGGAAGTACACCGGGTTCAGCTAGTTATATATATTTTTTAACTTTTGCGTTCTAATTTTTATATAAAGTACACAAGTTTACCTAAAATGACAGTCACACATCTATAAATCGTCTCCGTGCGGTATAAAGATTAAGTATATATACATACATATAGATGCCCAGACCCATATTTTGATGAGTTACGGAATTACCAACTATCAAAAAGTAAACTATTTTTTTTTAATTTTTGAAATCGACGAAAAGGATAATAAAAACCAAATGGAAATTATTTTCTAAGGAAAATTTGGAATTCCTTCTATTTAAAATAAAAACGTCTCAATAAATTTCAGAAAAAATGAACTTGTCTATAGTAATAGAAAAATTATTTTTGTTTCATATGGAAATGGTGTTAGTATCTATTATTTTTTCTTGTACCTCATTTAATAAACATACTCGTATGCTAAAAACCTCCTTTTAAAAGAGGACATTCATTTTGTACGAATTTTTTTATTTGTTTTACTTTGACGTTGATTGTAACTATTATTCCAGTTGTTGTAATGAAAGTAAAAGTTTCAAAATCATAAATCAGCGAAAGTTTAAAGACCTGAATATAATTATTGAAAAATAAGTATGTCGAATAATATTTTGCATTTCGATTAAATTCGTTGTTTATATTCTTTCAGATAATTCACAATGGTTCGACACCAAAAAATAGCGGTACTGAATCGGGAAGGTAAGTTCGATAACATTATAAGTTTTATACATATATGTTTTTGTATATTTAATTCGTTCGATTATTTCTTTTGAATGCACATTAGGACGTCCCACGAAAAAATTTTACTACAAAAATCTTAGTTTATTATATATGTACATACATATATATGAGGGATTTACGAATATATTTATTTTTAACTAGAACAATATTGCAACTTTTGGTCATAACACTTAGTTATTTTAAATGACTTATTTTAAATATCTGATAAGAAGTTAGGGATACTGAATTGTTATTAAAATTTAAAAATTTTTATCGTTGCCTAACAAATTGCCTTAGAAACATAAAAATACTGAAAACAACTTTATAAGTATTATTATTCCTAATATTGCTGTCAAGACAATAGAATCAGTTGTACGGTTCAAATTATTTAAGTGATAAACGGAAATAAAAAAAAAAAATTCATAAATGTGTTGAATTAATGACTCATAAATAGAAAACACGAGAGAGAAAAAATAGGTATTTAAATATTAATCTCAAAAAAAATCTACTTTTCTAAAAATTTTGCTTAAATTCTCTCTGAAGTAGCATTACTGCTTCAAGGACTCTAATATATTCGGAGGCATCCATGATGGTAGTTACCAACGACATAATATTTGTAAATATTCCCAAAGCATGATTAGATTGAATTCTAAATTCGATAGCCTCGTTATAAAAGTACCTGTAGGAATCGTGATGAACAACTGAGGTTCCCGTTATAGGTCACTCCATGAAAAAATAATATTAGTATATGCGAGCTTGCTTGCCATGCAGAAATAATACAAATAGTTAAACGACTTTTTCAAAATAGTTCTTATTTGAAAAAAAGGCGTGAATTTAGCATTATTATAAAGATCTATAAGCTGAAATATCTATTTATATTATAAAAGTATAAAAAAATTCTTGATGCACGCTAACAAAAGAGCTGCTTGGCTATCAGAAAAAAAATTTAAATATATACGCCTTTTAAGCCCTTTTTAGTATTTAGCCTAAAACAAAGTATAAGTACCTCAATTTCGGCCTGCAATACTGTCGGCCTCTTACCCATTAAATTCTTTTTAGAACCATCACA
Organism: Cordilura impudica; assembly: GCA_963682025.1. Lineage (NCBI taxonomy): Eukaryota > Metazoa > Arthropoda > Insecta > Diptera > Scathophagidae > Cordilura > Cordilura impudica. The sequence goes on from OY821519.1 coordinate 147,003,039, forward strand.
CATCGAGCGTCCACAAAAGGACCGCCCTCCGTTCACTCTGATTTTGGTACTATGATCTTAAACTTCTTCCCGAAGCGAAGCTCTGCATTGATGCGATCTAGAGGCATGTCCAATTTGTTTTTATTTCCTAAAGAATTAAAGATGTTGGAATGCCCGTTTAAGTTTTGAGGAACTGCATGTCCAAAATGAAATCTTCGTTAAACCAGAAGAATATATTTGAGATAGGGAGAGTCCTACAATGGCTTCTTGGGCCAAAGTTGGATAGGTTCTCATGGCAACTGTAACAAGTACGAATGCTAACCGTTGTATTTTGTAAAGTTTGGATATTGCTCTCTGTTTCGGAACTTTCGGCCACCAAATAATTGACACATAATATCAGAAATGATATTGCTTAATTTAGCAGTTACTTACTATAACTACTATATCATCCACATATCCGATTGCCTTGATACTACGCACATGTAGCCTGTAAAACAAATTGTCTATGACTAAGTACCATAAAAGCGGAGAGGATACTCCTCCCTGAGAACAGTCTTTGACCGCATTTACTTCTACCGAAGTATTATCCCATAGTGGCGGTAATTTCCCTAGTGCATACTACCTTCGTACATACTTCTAATTCACATAACCGTGTTGTCAAAGGCTCCCTCAATATCAAGAAAACCACATAAGGCTATTTCCTTATTCTTATGTGGATATTGTACAAGAACAGTAGATCAGTAGTTCTAATAATTTTTCCATTGATACTAGAAGAAAAAATGTAGGACTGATAGATCTATGCGATTTAGGTAACTCAGGAGGCCTTTTACCAGAGTTAAGTATGAAGTCAACATTTACCTTTTACCTGGAGAAAGGAATGTGTCCCCAGATAAAACTGGATCTTAATGTTGCTACTAAAGCGTCGAACATAAAATCTAGCCCATTGTACATAAGTGCCAGATTCGAAGGGTTGAATAGCCCACCTAACCTTTTCAGGGTCAAAAATGACACCTGACAGACTAAATGATATATTACAGGAGTCACATGCTACTTCAAATTCCTCTACGGAACGTACTTTCGTAGTAAGCTGGTCAGACTTTAAAATAATGTTCTCATTATAAATAGTACAGTTACAACTCTTTCAAGAAATGGACTCGTGGGTGAGAAAAAGATTGTCTGGAGTAACAAAATTTATCTGATAATGAGACCTCATCTAAAATTCTCCAATTATTAACATAAGTTATATAAAAGATCTGAATGTCTGTCGGCTTGGTGGATTCTTTTTCCGAATGTCCACGCTATTATAATCTAGATATTATAATCTAGATATTCCCCCTAGGATTAATGGCACTACTCCTCTATATAATGTGATGCTCAGTTGCTTACAACCACTGATAAATTACAAATTATTGCTATAACAATAACTTACCAGCTTTATAACCCCGTCCCCATTTAAGGTATTGGTCCCTCAGAATGAAATTGCAACAACATTAAATATGTTAAATATGTAATTTAAGGTGACAGCTTTAAACTTAACTTGCATATATGAATTTTGGTATTGTTTTGTTCACACGCGCAACGAACATTTTGTTGACGCAATGTCTACGAAAACATTTTGAATTCCCATAAAAAAGGGAATATCAAATTATTAAACACGTGCACCGTAGACTGCTGATTCGCAAGTTAGTCTATAAGAAATGGTAAAGGGAGATAATTGAGCAAGAGAATAAAATTAAACTAATGTAAAAAAGATATAAAAATAAAATAAAGTAAAACCACAAAAGAAGCAATATTTAACTTGTACACTTCATTAGTTTAATGTAAAAAAAATTGGGTCCCATCTGATCCGCTTTGCGGCCGTTTTGGGTAACTTTTTCATATCTACGTTGGCATTTTGAGGAGTTCCTTCTGATTTTTTCGATCAGATTTTTTGCATTTTTCGATCTAAGCCCACTAGCATAAACTCATCGCTTTAAATTAGCCCAAAAATTATTGATTTGATGTAATTGAGGGGCATTTGGTACGTTTTCTTCTTTATGACCATAAGGTAGCTGAAGTGTGTCCATAGCTACTACAGTTTGTCGAAAACAATGGCCAGGAGATCGGATTTAAGTCTCGATGCATCCTTTCTAAGAAATTCTTCACTATAGACAAACAGTAATCAATATGTCGTTCAGAATTGACGGCCAAACCAGATTCAAGACCACTGGTTCTGACATACCGTGAAGACTGATCGAAAGCTGTAATAATACTTTTTTAGGCAACTTTCTATGCTCCAAATACTTTAAATTATTTGTATTAGTATGCATTTTCCCTTAGAAAAAGCCCCTTCCCTGCCATTCATTCCCATCTAGTGTAAAATATGACTCATCGTCCATGATGCGCATGATTTTGTTCTTGGCCTCAAATGTATTTTGGACTAAACTTCTTTATCGATATTTTTGGGAAACTTTTGGCTTATTCTTTCTGGACCGAAGTTTTCCAATTGGGATGATATTAAAAAATTACAAATTGTTTCTCAAATTGTTGCTAATATCGTCAAAGTGAAAATTAATAGCATTAGTACTTTTTTCCCAGCGTTGAAAAATTTGTTGCAACTTTATTCCGCATAGTTACGTTCTGCCGAGGTACAGATAAATTCTCTCGTTCCGTTTTCCGTAGGGACCTATGGAAAAATTCTAAAATTGTCGATATATGCACTTCATTCTGTTGCAGTGGCGAAGATATCACACAAGGTCGCCGATGCGATTTTACCCTACAGGCAAATTTACATTTATGTTACTGCTCTTCTGTGGTTGATTGATACAGGAGCATCAGTAATGTTATTTATTTTTGTTGAATCCAAGTAATTATGCTGGGAGGAGCCCCTTGTCACGACTTATAAAAATTGTATTTCACTTATATTTATGTCTAAACAACCTCTTGGCAACCAATCTATTTGCATGTGCTGTTCCAACACAGATTATTGGTTGTTACCTCATTTCTTGTAATCTAAGTATATTTAATGCAATGCGACACCACTGGAATGGTACATGTACCGATTTTGTATATCCATTCCGGAGGTTTGGATGAGGATTGGCGCCAACCGAGGTTTTTGTTTCAATGTGATCTAAAAAAATTTGTTTCCATTATTTTTATAATATTGGCCATAACATAGAGTTATGGATAAAAATAAAGAACCCAACATAACTGTTATTGAAGCAATTTTCAACTAATAAATTATTGGATACACTACGCAATAATTATTTTTTTAATTTTTATGAAAATTTTTAATATACCGCATGTCACAGAGTCAAATTCCGTTCGAAAATTGAATTGAACCCGTAGTTTTCGGAATGTTGCTGTTTACTTTTTGTTAAAAAAATTGTACTGTAAACGCTATAAAAGTCGAGTATAATTTTAGGCAAAAAAATCAAGTGTTTATAAGAAGCAAAAAACAAAAGCGATCGAAATTTTAGCTGGGCATCAAATAATTGCGATCGGAATTTGTGAAATGTCTACTAAATAGAAAAACAAAATAACAAAAGTAAAGTGAAAATAATTAATGGCGCTATTATTTTGACCGTATACTGTATACCTGGTAATGCCTGCTTTTTTCAATATATATATATATATAATTTTCAATGGCAGTTGTATGAAAACTGGTTATAATATTGTGTCATTTGCAACACATGATCACAATCAGGGATGGGCGTTTACGCGTAAACAGACGCTGTTTACGTTTACTCTGTAAACAGACGTAAACAGTCGTAAACAGACGTAAACATGTAAACAGACGTAAACACGTAAACGAAACAGCTGATTCCTTTGACGAAATGTGAAAGAGCTGCCACAACTTAAGTTTAAATTTAAACAAAGTATATAACAATACAAATAATACATCATTATAATGAAAATAATAATAAAAATTACAGTATAAAATAATTTATTAATTTTTTTTAGCTTGTTAACAAATACATATATGGTAATAATTTTATTGAAAGTTATCATAAAACATTTACAATGCCATAACATGGCAACACTTTTCAACAATTACAAAGCATTCAGTAAAGTTTAATAAAAATGTCGGCCTGCAATAACGCCAAAAGAGATATTTTTGTGGATTTAAGCTTTGAGTTGCACAAAAATGGAAGAAAATATACAGCGCTATGCTTGTTTTGCAGAAAAACGCTAGCAAACATTGCAAAAGAAAGATTAAAGGCGCAAAGGTGAGCTTTATTACTTTTTAAATATTTGTACTAAATGTGGTTAATATTTGCCTACCATTATAAACAGAAATCGTTGTAAAAAGAAGTCTAATGAGGACAACAACAAGGATGATATGAACATGAGTTGTATAACGGATCTAGATAGCAGTGTTGATATTTCCTTAATTGATATTTCACAAAATGAAGATTGTGAAATAATATTGATTTCAGATCTTCCCTAGACATCATCGACAACACTAGTTACATACACAGCATCTATAACACCAACAACATACACACCGTCAGCAACTCCAACAACATCGTCATTATCTTCAGTTTCCACAATATCATCATCATTATCTTCAGTTTCCGCGATATCATCATCATCATCAGATTCCACTACACCACCAAATTTTAAGAAGCCTAAATCAAAGAAAAATGGCGTGTTGCACAACTTTCTCGATAAGACCTCTAAAAGAGATGGGGAAGAAATTAATGAATTAGTAGCCAGATTCTTTTTCCACTCAAAGTTATTGAATCAAAGCATTTTAAAGATCTTCTACAGAAATTAAGACCAGCTTATTCCAAAGTTTTACCAAGCAGAAAAACACTTTCAACAACTTTATTGGATAAAGAATATGAGAGGCAGATTGTAAAAGCCAGCAACCAAATTGGATTAGACTCAGTTCTTCTAATCGATGGCTGGAAAAATACTGCGAGTAATAGCAAGCTAGGAGTTACCATGCTTCATAATGCTGGTGGAGAAAAGGCATTTTTAAATGCGTGGGACTTATCAAGCGAAAGTGAGACGTCAGAGAATCTATCAGAGATAATTGATGAATCAATTGAACTAGCAAATAAAATGTGCGGCACTGAAGTGTATGATCAGGATGGGCAAAATCGTTAATATCTGGCATAACAACTGCAGTGCCCACGTCGCTAATCTGCTTGCTAAAAATATAGTGGATAAAGATACCGCAGACAAAGTTACAAAAATTTTGAAAGAGTTTCGCCACTCAGACCTTGAAAAATTTATCATTGAAAAAGGTGGTACTAAAATCAAAATCCCTGCAGAAACTCGTTGGTGCTCTATGCGCGATTGTTTCCTGTGTTTGAAAAATAACGTAAAATTCATGCGCCAGTTGGTTGCAGACTCATCGCGAAAAGTTAAAAACGACAAAAAAATCTCCTATTTGATGATATGCTTTTTGAAAGGGTGGAGGAGGAAATCGCTTTACTGGACCCAGTTTGCGCGTTATTAAATAATGTACAATCCTCAAATTGCTGTGTAGCCGAAGCTGTTAATTACTGGTTATCATTAAATGAACCTAATAGTTTGAAAAATATATTTTGTGACCGCAAAGATCAAGCGCTTAATGTATATGCCCTCAGTGCATATTTCTTAAATCATTTTTATGATAGAGAGAAGCTCTCTACAAAACAAATTCAGTAACAAGTTTCTTTTTCGCAGAGTTGACTGGTGAAGGTTTGCGTGAATTGGATTTGTTTTTGAATCGCAAAGATTATTTCAATGTGTTGTTCTCAAAAGATTTGGGCAATGATGCTGAATTGTTTTGGCGCATGGCGTCTTTAAAATATCCATCGTTGTCTTCTCTGGCTTGCAAACTTATAAACATACCGGCTTCATCTGCTCAAACTGGAGCTACATACATTCTGATATAAGAAACCGACTAACTTTTGAACATTCAAAAAAATTGATACACATTTATTATAGCTTGAAAATGAATAACATCCCTTGTGATGATGATTAAATATGTATATTTTCTTAACAATAAGGATTTCTTTTGTTATACCCTATACCACTATGTGGTTTGGGTATAATGACTTTGTGCTGCTGTTTGTAACAACCAAAAATATTTGACCTAGACCCATCTTTAATTATACCGATCGAATCAGAATCAATTTCTGAGTTGATTTAACAATGTCCGTCCGTCCGTCCGTCCGTCTGTGTGTCCATGTAAACCTTGTAATCAAACTGCAGGTCGCAAATATGAATATATTTTGATGAAATTTGGTATATAACCTTTTATCGGCCATGGGATGAACGCTATTGAAATTGGTGAGAATCGGTCCATGTTCAGACCTAGGCCCCATACAAATTACCCATGTGAAATCGACATAAATTGCCATAAGATCCAAATTGTCATATAGATCTTACTCAAATTGGGTTTGTATGCATTCATTACATCCATTAATGAGTAGTCCAAAAATGATCCCTTTGACCCCATATAGAGCTGCTTCCCGATCTTCACTTAAATCTATTAAAAAACAAAAATATTGCACTGATTCTTCTCAAATTTTGTTTGTATATGTTTTTGAAAAATACAAGAGACTTTACCAAATATGATCAGGATCGGTCCATTTTTGGACCAAGTCCCTATATAGATATAGCATCCGATATGAACTTTTTCATATCTGCAGCCAAAAAAAAATAATAAAAATCCCACTCAAATTTGGTTTTTGCTTATTTTATATGTCCAGTTAGTTGGGTCTAAGAGATAGGGTCTCTAAACGCATGGTATAGGGTATCGTATAGTCGGTCTAGACCGACTATAATTTTCTTGTTTTTTTGCTGTAAATATATACACATGTTATATTTATGTTTTTCTTAAATAAAAAAAATTTATGAACAAATTCTTTGATTTATTCTTAATTCTAGTAAGAAAAACAGAAAAATATGAACTTGTTTACGTTTACTTGTCTACATCAATTGAAATCTGTTTACGTTTACGTTTGTTTACGCGTAAACAGCAGTCGTAAACAGCGTAAACACTTTACGCGCCCATCCATGATCACAATTGACATTTAAAATGAAATTGCCAGTTTTTGGGATCTTAATTCAATGACGATTAGTTAATCTAACTATACGATGTGTAATTATTCTTAAATATGGCGAAGTTATTTAAGTATTGAAGCGATAAAGATATGAGTATTCTTTTAGGGGCTTTTAAAAAGTTTTTAAATATTTTATAGAAAAAGTTACTTATAAACTTTACTCTATTGAAAACGAAAAATATAAATTTCGTACGTTGGACTAGAATTTTAATCGTTCATGACTGCTGAATTTAGCCCCAAGTTCACAAACGTGTGACTATAGAGGTAAAATATTTTCGAAAACTACATAAAATAAACCAAAAATTTTATTACAGAAGGGAATTTAAATACGTCTTTATTCGTATGAAGTGGAAAGGGGCTTAATGTTAATTAATATAAGGTGCGCTACACATTTATAAATTCATACAATTTTTTTTTTATATCTAGGAAGTCGGCCTGTAAGCTCAGAATACTTTCTAGACAAATTATGTAGCTAGTAGAGAGTACAGACAGCAAGAGATCAACTTCTTTGGATTAACGGTACACTTATAGAACAGAAAATAACAAAACTGCAATTATTTCACAATTATAAGGTCACTTACTAAAACCATTGTTGGCAGTGTCGTCTTGTTTTTTGAAGCATTTGAAGTTATTAAATAATTTGAGCAAGGTCAAATTATTGCTTTATATGATCGCGGAGCGCCAATGTGAAAAATGTTTGTGTTTGTGTTCTAAAAATTTTTTTTAATTCCAAAAATATACGCCATGGAGCCAAACGAAAACTTGATCTTCAAACTGCAACTCGCATTTTTACTAATGGGCTTGCGGAACTTGGTGAATGCAAATGTGTCAAAGGCAATTATCTGCAGGACTTTAAAACGTAACAAAAATATAGAAATTCAAAAACAAACATAAATTCCTAAGAAAATAAATCTCCACAAGGAAGCTAATTTTGCTGTTAGAAACATGAACACTAATTGGGACAGGGTTTATCTTATTTTCATGTACTTTGCAATCTTAGTTTATATTGAATTAAACCAATTTAGGTTATATATTCGGACGAAAAAAGTCGAAATTAGATGGGCCAGATGGTTTTCAAGGCTATTGGCATGATGTTCGGAACGAACCATTGCGTTTCACAAAACTAAATTTTGGTGGTGGAAGCAAATTGATGTGGGGGTCATGTTCAGTTGAGGGTTGCTTGGAACTTCAGGTAACATCTTGTCGTATCAGGAGCACATTTTTGGTAGGAAAAATGTAACACACAGTTGTATTTTCAACTAAATAACATTCGAATCCATGTTAACCGAGAAACAAAACAGTAGTTTATGCCAAAAACCATAACAGTTTTGGAGTGGCCGACATGCTCACCAGACATCAACCCCATAGATACATAATTTTAGCACAACGAGTATATAGAGCTAATCGTCTGTTTAAATCAACTGCAAGTTTAATAACCACAGTGAAGGAAGTATGGCAAAAAAATTGGCCAAACCACAATTAACAGCCCCGTTGGAAGTATGAAAAATTTAATTGAAGATGTTTACAATAACAGAGGAGATTTCAATATTTTTATTTTTTATTCCATAAATTTTGACATTTCTTTAGTTTTCGTTTAAAAACCTTGATGACCTTATAATTTTGAAATTGTTAATTAATAAATGTACAATTGCATTCTTCGCTATATACACAGTTTGCCCAGTACGGAAAAAATTTTATGACCCCATAATTGTGAAACGCACTTTACATATACATATGTGTGTATGTAGCACATTTCGCATTATTGAACTTGTTAAATTCATTTAAACATTTTTTTAAATATTGTTTTAATTATATAATATATACAATTTTCATTATTATGTATAAACATTCAGACAAAACAAAAAGTAAGAGTTTATTAGTAATTCCGTAGTATAAAATCATTTTATTAAAACTTTTGTTAATCTACTGATGGACGACAGCTATCGGTATCAGTAAATAAATTTCCCATTTAAAAACTTTAATAAAAATAAAATTTATTTCTTAAAAAATAAAAAGCAATACCATGAATTGATTCCTTGGATCAATTACTTTATGTCGTTTTCTTTTGGATGACATTGATGGTATCTAAATAATATACCTGATTTTTTTATACCCTCCACTCCAGTGTGCAGAGGGTATATATAAGTTTGTCATTCCGTTTGAATAATTAGAAAAAAAATTTTGGACCTCATAAAATATATATTGTGATCCTTATTACAACTGGAGTTGATATAGCGATGTCCGTCTGTCCGTCTGTGGAAATCACGATGACGGCATCAATCGGGCAGCAAGGGTGCTCGTTGACATAAAAAATGATTCATTAACATCCTGAAAAGTTTTCTATTTAAAATCGTCCAAATCGGTCGATTAGGGCCCGAGATTTGAATGAAAAACTAAAAAAAGTCTTGAAAAAATATAATTTTCTATGTTGTCCTTGTCACGATCACGTCCTCAATAGTCCAGCTACAGTGATCATTTTTAGTGAGAGTGATTCACCAAACTCATGGGAAGATTTCTATTTCAAAAATCATTAAAATCGGTGGAACAGGTCCAGGGAAATCTCTGAAAAAGTAAAAAAAAATGAAAAATATGATGTTTCTATATTGTTCTTGTTGTTATTCTAAATGTTGTGTTGTTGTCATAGCTGGACTTGTTGTTTTTGTGGTCATTGTGGTAATAATACTATAAAAACTAACCCTTTGTACATTTTTTTTATTAACTCTGGTAGAAAAATTTAAAAGTTTCCATTGTTTTGGCATCACTAAAAAAATTTTTTAGATCATTTCTGTTATTATCACTAGCCTGCCTGCAAAATTTCAGATCGAATGGGTCATGGCAAAGGGGATAAAATCGATCCAAAATATTTTCGACAAGCAGACACTACGAGTTAATATAAAGGGAGTAAAAATTCACCAACATCTAAAGCAAATAATGCTCAAATCGTAGTTGTTAATAAAAAAAACAATGTAAATTTAGCAAAAAAAATTTTTTGTATAAATTTATTTAAAGAGAAAAACACAAAAATAACGTTTGATGTTGTATTTTTTGTGTGCAACATTTACATATACATAAACATATTAAATAATACAAATAATATACATATATTATATATATGTATATCCATAGTAACTGCATGTTAGAAATAAATCGGAATATTATTTTATTTACATAAAATTCTGCAATATTTTGTTGTGGGGAAAATACATTTGTTTTGCATTAACAGAGTGTCACTTCATTTTGCTCAGCTTGACTATGCCACAGTAGATGGCGCCACAATTTTTGGTTGTTCTAATTAGCTTTGCAATCAGTGTTGCCATAATTTGAAATTGTTAAGATGCTAAATTGCAAAAAAAAAAAAAGATGCTAAAACGTACTGGAGTCAAAAAAAAAGATGCTAATTTTTTTTTTTTTCAAATTTAATTACCTTTATATTGAAAAATTAAATACTTATTAATAAATTCTTTGGTTTTTAAATCGAAAAATTAATATAAAACATAAGTTTCGATCTATAGTTTTTGAATTTTAATTAAACTTATTTTTGATTTCATCTGTAATTTTTTTAACATCAAATTGAGTTTTTTTTAATTTTAAATTAAATATTTTTAATTTTAGAGGTATTTTTTTTTTAATTTCAAATATAACAGAATTTATATTATCAAAAGATACGATTATATTACAATAATTGTTTATGGAATCTAATATTTCTGTGATGTGTTCATCTTCATGTTCTTCTTGGTATTTTTCTGACGATCGACTTTGATCAACGACATCGGTATATTGTAAGTGTGACAGCACCGATTTTTCATTTCAAACCTTCTTTTATACGTATTACAGAACATAACAACTCGGATTTTATTCTGTTCGAAGTTTGCTTTTAACTAAAGCCATTAAACTAAACAAACGTTCAACTTCGGCTTTTGAGAAAGACAAAACTAATAAAGACAAAACAAATATTGATAACTCTTTAAATTGATTTTCGCCAATAGAATTTTTGTTAACTTCAATCCATAAAGAGGTTGTATTCAGTGTTGTATCCCAATATTGTTCTGTGATATAACTCCATTGGATTTGAATTTTTTCTGTTTCAGATGATCTGAATTTAAACTCTTCTAATATATTGGTTATCGGTTCTTTTACGCTGTTTAATGTGTTTTGTATTGAAAATTTTGGCATTTTTTTTAATACAATAACATTTTTTGGAAATCGACTTTTTAATTCATTAAAAACTGTTGATGGTGTATAATACATTCTTCTATTTCAAAATGTTTTGTTATATTTGTTGAAAGAAACGAGCAGAGTGGTAAAAAGACAATACACAAAATTCTCGAATTACACTTTGAAAATAATAATGAAAAAAATCAAAAAAAAAGATGCTAAAAGCAACTTTTTATTAATAAAAGATGCTAAGTTAGCATCTAGCATCTTTTCATAAATTTTGGATGCTAAACGACAAAAAAGTTGCTAAATTTAGCAACTAAAATGCTAAAATGGCAACACTGTTTGCAATAGTTATTTCTATTTTGACATGAATGTTAATATTTTCAACTGGATATCATACAGAACAATGTTAAGAGTATACACGGGCTGGTCTTTTATTTCATACGTTTTTCATTATTCTTTTATAAATATGAACATAAGTTTGGCATATTAACTTTTTGTTGTCTTTACAAAATAGAGTTACCGAGTTCATCAATGAGTTTTTGCTTTCAAAACAGTTCTACATATTTATATAGAATTATTATTCTGCTTTACCTACAAAATATCTGATTGCGATTACATCTAATTTTTAAAAATTGTTTATAATTAATAAAGCATTATTATTCACATAAATACAAAATTGCACTTTTTAAATTTTCCATTCAAATTTAAGAAAATGTCAATTCTAAAAACTGGAATTAAAAATTTCCAATTATAAATTACAATTAATTGAATTTCAGAAAATCATATCAAAACGTCGGAAATTATAATTTTAAATTTAGAAGACATCAATTGCATCTTTATTATATAAATTTTATTCGAAATTCCAAAAAAAAAACACCAAATACCTATGTTTACATTTTAAAAATTTTTACATTTAAAAAAAATATCGACATTTAGGAGAAATTAATAGTTTTCAGTACCGCGATTCAGTAACTTCTCTAAACGATAACCATTTTTGTGTTGTTTATTCAATCGATAAAAAACTTAAATTTTTAGGTTGAAATGTCGTTATACATAAATAAAAATCATAAAATACTGAAAATATTTTGCTTATTCATATTCATATAGCATATTCAATTCATTATTTCATTTTCAAATAAATACACAGAAATATTAGTAAAAAAATTAAGATATTAAACATAAACTTAAAATCATCCTATCAACACGAAGTAATTTGTTTTTTCTGTTCTTCTTTGTGTTTTTCGCTTATTTTGACAGAGATGCCACTCGTTTACAATTTAAATAAATAGAAAAATAGATTTGTCGACTGTCGTTAAGATGTATGTACTTAGTGAATCACTTAATCCTTAGTGCAAACAACAATAGCTGTCGATATATTTTGTAATTGTCGGATCGTTGAAATTTACAGAATCACACTACAGAAAACATTAATTTAAATTCAATGAATTTTAGAAAAAGTCAAATGATATTTAAGAATTGCGAACATAAAAACTGTTACATAAATAAACGCATTTTGATGAGAATGTTATTTATATAGAAATTTTCACAATTTTTTTTGGATAAAAATTTGAAGTTTTTCAGAAAATAAAGATAACAAATTATTTTATTTAAAATGTTTGGGACATTTGGTTTTTTGCGTTTGGCATCCCTAATTTGAATATTTATTATTATAAATTTATTCTCTATGTTTTCCAAATATGGCAATATTTTAATAAAAAAACTGAGAGAGTTTTTTTTTTTGTTATTATTTTGTTACTCCATACGACCTATATGGCCGCAATGAAGAAATATTTGGCCAGTTAAAAGAAACTATACAGCCATCTCCAATTAGCATGATTTAATGCATATAGCCACCCTACACAACCATTACCTTTGCAAAGGAGGTTAGGGCGAGCTATTTAATTAGCAAAAACTAAATTAAACGAGAAGTTATGTCATATAACCGGAAACACATGCATATAGGTATATAACCTAAATGCATGCCGATCAGCAACCACGATGACCAAAAAGCAAACACCGAAATAAATCCGAAATAATAGAAAAGACGAAAACCAACCCAAAGAATTTGCTGAAATAATTTGGTATTAAGTTTAACAAATTGTTTTCTTTTTTATTTACAATTATTATCAAGGCTCAAACCGTGGTGGAGGGTAGGAAAGATTCGGCAAAGCCGAATTTAACACCCTTACTTGTTTTAGTTAAATTTTGGTCAGGTTTTTAATCTTTGTTGTTTTTTTTTTTTTTTTTTTTTTTTTTAAGCTAGTCAGACCTATGTTTTCTTTAATGTAAATAAAAATGCATTTATTTTACAAGTTTTTCTCGACGTTTCGTCAATTATTTGTTGACTTTCTCAAGAGACGTAGTAACATAAATATTTTTAAATCACATTTAAATTAATTCTATTTTACATTAAACACAAAATACAAAACATTAAACATATAACATAAAATTTTTTAATAAACACGGCCTAAAATATATTTATTTTTTTTATTTATTTATTTATTTATTTATTTATTTTTAAGATTGAAGACCGATAAAATACAAATTAACTACTTAATTTTTATATTTCTTATATTTCTTTTGTTAAATCTTGTGTTAATTTTATTTTTTTATATTATTATTTTTTCAGAATATCATAACTTTCACTGGAGTTCTACAAATTTGGTAGCTGTTTCATTTAATTAATGTGCATTTTAGTTTCTTTGAAATAAATTAAAGTTTTATACATATTTTTTAATCTAATAATACAAATTGTTCAATGTAAATTCTCTAAGTATATAATTTAATTTGTAACATAAAGCATTTAAAAAAAGGCAGCACTGCACGTTTAGTATATAATTTTTTAAAAATTAATTTCATTATTTCTAATTTTTAAAAAGTTATATTTATTAACGTGAATCTTGTCATTTGTTTTTAAGTTTCTCATAGCATTTATTTTCCATATTTCTTTTTTTTTCAATTCAGCGCCCCTTTTTTAATAAAAATATATTTATCAATAATAAAAAGACATTGATTAACAAATATTCAAGAACAAAAATGTTAAAAAAATTATTTTTAATATAGGAATGTACTAAGCGAATAAGGTCGGAAATTATCGTTTTTTATGAATCGAAATAGAGAAAAATTGCATGCGAGTTTTTAGTGTAATGAATGAGTGATTGCATTACTAGAGATTGTCCAATTTCTGCCATTAATTTTATCTCGAGATTCGAGAAAATTTTTATCGAGTTTAGGGATTCCCGAATAAAGTAAGAAAATTAAAACATTTAATTTGAAATTCAGTGTAATTAGTATAAAAAAATAATATAATGCACATTTTATGCAATTAAACGAATTTTCATATACATATTTCGTTGCGTTTCGTTTTATGAAATGTCCACATAAGTAAATAAATTAATTTATTGTTAAAAGAGAGAAAAATATTACAAAATAGTTATAGATTAAATATACACTTACTATCATATCAAATGACTCTTCAACACATCGACAATCGATGGATTTATCAAATATGGATCGCTTATTCGATTAAAAAAGATTGGGGAATGGAAAATTTTTCTTGTTATCATTGTTATATCCTTCATGAGTGTGTATGCATGGTTATTATACAAAAAATCACCAACATCAAAAACAAATAATTAAAGTTCTTAATACAAAAAAATTAACAATGTAAAATTTCCATTTTTTTCTTTTGCAATATGAGCATGTACGTTAAAATTTTTATATATATTTTTTTCTTATGTTTTAACTTATTATTAAAAAACCATGACAATAACTTTCGATGTTTTTCAAATGTAATTTCATTAAAATTAAAAATTTCTAAAAATTGGAATTCAGAATAAATTATAATTTGGAAATAGCAATTTAAATTTTCAAAACATCAATTGAAATTTAGAATATGTATGTATCTCAATAACTATTTAGAAAATACCAATTGAAATTATGAAAATCATATTCAAACGCCGGAAATCATATAAAAGAATTTAAGAAAACAGCAACTGAATTTTTGAAAGTATAAATTTTATTCTTTAAACACAAATTAATATTAAAAAACACCAAATTTTTTTACATCTAAAAAAAGAAATATCAAATGCAATTTAAATTCAAAAAAGTCAAATGAAGTTTAAAAAACATTAATTGATATTTAAGGATTGTGCACATAAAAATTGTAACATAAATAAAGCAACTTTTAAACGATAGAACAAATTTTAATAAAATAAAATTATGAGGTTATCTATAATATTAATAGGCAAGGCGATTTCTTGTGAACGATGTAAGTTTCAAGTTTTACCCCGATTTTGACAAAAAAATTATCATTTGAAAGGTATCTTTCTTTAGCTATTACCCAGATTTACAGATTTTCATCGTCTGGAATATTTTTTTGGAGTTATCATCGTTTAAAGTTGCTACTAACACATACACAAAATTATACAATTCTATGTGTGTGTTTATTAAATTTGTTAATGTGTTTGTTTTAATGTGTTGAGTTTGTTTTCTTCATTTAAATTGAGTTGAACTGTGAAGCATATCTTTAGGGTATGTTGAATAAAATTTCCTAGAATTTGCACTCGAATTTCGAGTGCTGGAATCTGCTAGTTTATATTAATACTAGCTGGGCGCGGTCCGCGTTGCTGACCCTAAGAAAACATCTCGTTTTTATATTGCATCTGTATTTTAATACAAGAGTAAATCACGAAATCCCCCGAAAGTTTTGGCAGATTTCTAGATACAATATTAAAATTTGAGTTTGCCACGCCCCTCCGTCCACAGACCAAAAATCAAATAACAGACTTCATAACATTTAATATTATTCAATATTTAGTGAAGAATCCGTTGTTTTTTATAATTTCGCAGCATCTACGTGGCATGGATGTTGAATGGAATGCTTTTCCATTCAGTTTCCAGCGCTTCTTTTAAATGTTGGTTAGAAGTGACAGCCCGTCGCTTTAAAATGCCAAATAAGTTCTCAATATGGTTAAAATCAGGTGATTGGACCGGCCAATCAAGTGTTTGAACCTCATTTTCAGCGAGTCACTCTTTTATCACCTTCGAAATATGTTTCGGGTCGTTGTCGTGTTAAAATATCCAACGAAGCGGCATCTCCCACACAAAGTATGGCATCATAACATAAGGAAGAATGTCTCTAAATTTAAATCTGTTCATTAATCCATCGATTTCTTGGAAGAGTCCAATGCCAAAACCAAAGAAGCATGCCCAACTCCTAATTGATCCGCCGCACTGTGGCTGAAATTTTGATTTCATTGGCCAAAAGTCAAATTTTTTTGTCACCGATTTTTAAAATTTTAACGCCTTTTTGTGGCTAATAGATCCAGATTAAGGTAGCAAAAAAATAGGTTAATTTCAGAAAAAGGTAATTTTTTTTTTGTTTTTTATCAAAAATAAATGGTTACTACTCGCAAGCTATCATCGATAATGAGCTGTGGTTTTTTTTATAATGTTGGTACGATTATAGTCTTTAGTTGTTGTAAGTGGTCACAGCTCTACTTTAATATTGGGGGCGTTATGAAATATTTATGAAACTACTATATTTTTTCTCAAATTTCAACTTTAGTGGAATAGAACTTCTAGGGAACAAGAAACGTATACCACCCGGAGCAAGATGAAAGTGTCCTTTTTAACCCTATATATACTTTTGCACCCGTGGGTAGAACACTTTTTTCATTTTAATGAAATTACTCTAAAAAAAATCAAATTACGATAATTTAAACAGCCCTATAAGTACTATAAGAAAAATATGAGAGCTTCAGTTATAAAGAACTGGTCGAAGAGTATTTTAGAAACAAAAACCAGGAAGATGTTCTTAGTTACGTTAAAACAAAATTAAAATTAAATTCGTGTAGCACCGAAATACTAGAGCAATTATCTTATTTCGTCAAAGCACTAAAAAACTACAAGGAAGTTAGCTACAGTAAACAAAATTTTTATATAAAAAGTGCAAACTGGATAGAAGGCCAACTTACTGTCGCTGCAGAAACAGTATGGCAAGATAAGGCTGGAAGACCACGCAAATCATTGGACAACTGCAGCGATAGATCTAAGAGGCGGAAACTTAAAGATGTTACGATCACAGAACCAATTAACAAAAGTGGATATCATTGAAAAAGTTGTTAAAGCTAGTCCAGTGAGAACAAAACGGATATTTAAAAGTATACCAACATTAACAAACAAGTTACTGATATCATGGCCCAAATTGCAACACTACAGCCATTACAATTACAGTTAGATGGGCAGCAGATTGAAGTAAGCTACCAATTCATGCTGAAAATGATAGATGGAAAATTAGGCCAGGCTTTGACTAACACGAAGGTTGCATCCAGCTGCATTGTATGCCAAGCAAATTAAAGTCCCGAAAAAATCATTAGATAACACCGATGCCTTTGAATTTGGATTATCACTAATACATGCAAGAATACGACTTATGGAATACATACTAAAAATCAGTTATGATTTGGATTTCGGGTCTTGAGGATCAATAAGAAACAACGAAACCAGCAAAAAGTTAAGAAGTTCAAAAGAGAAACATGTCCAAGATAAATATCGCAAATTTGGCAATACAAATGATAGCAATACCACAAGGAGATTTTTTCAGATCCAGAAACAGCATCTGAAATAACAGGAGTGGATTTAAACCTTACTTTCAGATTTAAAATAATCCTAGAAGTACTTGCATGCAATGAAGAAATTGACTCTAGAAAATTTGGAGATTATGCTAAGGAAACTGCAAAAATCAGCCCTGTTCTTGAAACGTTGTTATTTGAATAAGAATGAATTTGAAATAACATGAAATTGAAATTTTGGGTTTCTTGAAAACACAAATTTTATATTTTCGAAGTATTTTTCGAAATCATATTTTTTATTGTCAAATAACGTGAAACATATGGTTTAGCTTCAGAGCCATATGTTATCTAGAAACCGAGGTGCCATATGGTTCTTTAGTCACTTTCACAAAAAAACCTTAAGTAATTTTTGCATGTTTTTCCTTAAGATTATAAAGAAAGTAAAAAAAAAAATATTTTCTTTTAAAATAACTACTTATTTGTTCGTTTAATTGTTTTTGTTCTTCAATTTCATTCAATTAAAAATGACTTTTCTATTTTTAAAAAGTTAGGCATCACCAAAAAAATTTCGATATTCAAATAAATTGGATTTGACTGGCATCACTACTGTTTCGAACATATGCAAAAAAATAAAAATATGTGATTTGATGAAACAATTTTTTTTAATTCATTTTTTTGCAATAATTAGTGCATAAAGAATCTATGTTATAATTGAAAAAATTGTAATGGAAAATATATTGTGTAAATAAAAAGTTTTTATTATAGTTATAGAACAGCATCATCGCAAAAAGTGTGTTTCATTAACATCGACCACTTATTACGAGTTTTTTTTTTTAAATCAGCGCAAAATGTAGACGTTTTTTTTAATCGTTTTTTTTTTTTTCATAAAATTAATTTCTAATTTTTTAAAATAATGACAAGGTTCAATAAAAAACATGTTAGAGTTTAAATATCAATTAGTTTTTTTATCTCTTAAGACCTGCTTAGTAGAAAAAAAGGGCATTTGTTTTGATTTCATGTGAATTAAAACGAGAAAAAATATTCTTATTGAAATTAGAGAACAGCAAAAAACTCGTAGATTTAAGAATTTTTTCATTTACGAGTTTTTTTTTGTGATAGTGGTTTCAAGAACAGGGATGAATATATACAACCAACTACCCATGGAGAAATATGTCTGCAACAGTTCACAAAATCCTTTATCATGGAGAAGATGTCATTAAATATCATTTAGTGCCACTTGGAGATCTATCAGAGGAGGCTCAGGAAAAAAGGAATAAGGATTACAGATTTAATAGAGAGCACAATACTAGAAAAATTTCACGAAATTCCACAAATGAAGATCTATTTAATATATTATTGGCAACGTCAGATCTGTTCATCTCCAGTATTCGAAATCGATGAAAAGTGGAACATCGGGATTTAGATGAAGAAGTCAAAAAACTACTGAAGAACAGAAATAACAGAAAACAAAATATGGAATATTTGCAATCAATATTTGAGTCAAATGAATAATAATTATAATTGCCTTTCATTGTTATTTAAGTACGAAAAACATAGTATTAGTAAAAAATAATAAACAGAACCTACCATTGTTAAAAATGCAATTAAAATCTATTGCAGTTTTTTTTCTAAAATGTTTTTTTAAAATTATCAAATTTGACAGCAAAAAATAATAAAGTTTTCTGTAGTAACAGCAAGATTTTTAGAGAATATTATTTCCGTTTTTTTTCAATGTAAATATTCTTTGAGTGTAAAAAAATTTGCAAATTTGACAACAAAAAATTTTTAATTTTTCAGTAATAATAGCAAAATCTCCAGTTGATATTATTATTTTTTTTTTTTTTTTTGAGTGTAAAAATTTTTTGAGTGTAACATTAAAAAATTCCCATTATTACAAAAAATGTTTATAATTATTATTAAAATCCAAATATTAAATTTTTTAATAAATAAAAAAATAAACACATGTTTCCCTCTAAAAGTTAAAAAAAAAAATCGAAAGTTCAACTTTGACCTAACATTCCTTAAAAAGTCCTCAATCAATTTTAATGTATTTAAAACTGAGTCAAGCTGAACTAAATATCTATACATTAAAAAAAAATACTTAAATATTTTGATCGGTTAAAAAGTTACAGAATTTAGGCCAATAAAAAACGATTTTCAGCCACTGTGCGCCGCCATGCTTTACAGTTGGCTTAGAGTAGCGTTGGTTTAAACGATCTCCTTTCTTGCGGCGAACCGTGCACATTTCGTCAGAATAAACAAATTGAATTTTGACTCGTCGCTAAATAAAACAGTTTTCCATTTTTCAGGCCAGTTTTAATATTTTTGTGCAAAATGAAGCCAACAAATAATGATATGCTAAGCATTTTAGCGAAATGGATTTGAAATAAATAAGTTCCAACTGTTTACCAAATGTTTGTTAGTAAGCAGTGTTTTTTTGGTAGAATGAAAAATCGCGTAGTCTGTGGTCTTTAGCGAACTGCAAACGTTTTTTCTTTTCTTATTAGCCTTACCTATAAGTGATTTTTTCTACATCTTCTTCCTCTCAAATTTTCTTTTCATTAGCATATTTCGGATAGTGGAAACACTGGCTTTTATTCCCAAAGCTATTTCTGTCAACTTTGTAGCACTTAGAAAGCGGTTATTATTGACTTTTCTTACCAAGTACCGATCAGCTTCAGAAAATCTTTTAGTTTTTGCTTTTTTGTCTGTTTGCAACATCTCGAAACTTTTTGTAGCGTTTAACCATATTTTGACAGATATTATGACTTGTATTTACCTGTCTTCCAATCTCTCTTATCGTTTTTCCACTTGTATGATTGCTTACTATATAGCACTTTTATGCTACCGAAGCTTGTGCCTGTTGTCCACCCATTTTTTAAATTTAAATCACGGCTTAATAAAATGGATCTAATTAACATATACAACCCAACTTATATATATATATATATATATAACGAACGAAATTCTTCCATCGGGATCTGTCCTGTGCCATTAGTCTTATCTCAGACCAAGTTTTTCCTGTTTCATTAATTTCGGATTCTAGTTGCCTTCTCCAGGTGTTAGCAGGTCTACCTCTTCTTCTGCTGCCTTGAGGATTCCAGTCAATTGCCATCTTTGATATATCATCATGGGGTCTTCTCAAAATATGGCCAACCCAGCTCCATTTCCTCTTTGCAATTTCAACAAGAATTGGTGTTTCGCCTGTTCTTTGCCAGAGGTCTCGGTTGGAAACTACGTTCGGCCAGAATATTCCCAATATTTTCCGCAAGCAACGGTTGATAAAAACTTGCAGGGGTTGTATGTCAGTTGCAGTAGAGTTCCAGGACTCACATCCATATAACAGGGTAGAGCGAACAAACCCAAACTTGATATATAATAATTTGGATATTATGGCAATTTAAGTCGATCTCATAGGGGTCATTTGTGTGGGGACTAGGTCTGAACATGAACCGATTTTCACCAATTTCATCAAGTTCATCAAAATATATTCATATTTGCGACCTCAGTTTGATTACAAGGTTTACGTGGACACATAGATAGACAGACGGATGGACGGACGGACATCGCTAAATCGACTCAGAAAGTGATTCTGAGACTATCAAATATTTTTGGTAGTTACAAACATCAGCACAAAGTCATTATACCCTGACCAGTTGTGATCCACACCACAGTGGTAGAGGGTATATATAGGTTTCTCATTCTGTTTGTAACGCATCGAAAAACTAATTTCCGACCACATAAAGTATATATATTCTGATCCTTATCACAGCTCGAGTCAATATAGCGATGTCCGTCTGTCGGTTGAAATCACGCTGATTCACAATATCAACCGTTTACCTGGTTATGGTTATGATATCATTTGCCATTATTCCCACCAGGTTGGTATTTAAAATGGGGTAAATCGGGAGTCATTGTACTGAATAAAAAAACAAAAAACCCAGTGCGTTTCTCGTAATATTTTAGTGTTTGAACATTAAAAATTAAAAATTAAAAATTAAAAATTAAAAATTAAAAATTAAAAATTAAAAATGAAAAATTAAAAATTAAAAGTTAAAAATTAAAAATTAAAATTAAAAATTAAAAATTAAAAATAAATTATAAATTACAAATTAAAAATTAAAAATTAACAATTAAAAATTAAAAATTAAAAAAAAAGAAATTAAAAACTAAAAATTAAAAATTAAAACTTAAAACTTAAAAATTAACAATTAAAAATTAAAAATTAAAAATTAAAAATTAAAAATTAAAAATTTAAAATTAAAACTTACAAATTAAAAATTAACAATTAACAATTAAAAATTAAAAGTTAAAAATCAAAATTAAAAATTAGAAATAAATTAAAAGTTAAAAATTAGAGATTAAAGATTAAAAATTAAAGATTAAAAATTAAAAATTAAAAATTAAAAATTAAAAATTAAAAATTAAAGATTAAAAATTAAAAATTAAAAATTAAAAATAAAAATTAAAAATTAAAAATTAAAAATTAAAACTTAAAAATTAAAAATTAAAAATTAAAAATTAAAAATTAAAAATTAAAAATTAAAAATTAAAAATTAAAAATTAAAAATTAAAAATTAAAAATTAAAAATTAAAAATTAAAAATTAAAAATTAAAAATTAAAAATTAAAAATTAAAAATTAAAAATTAAAAATTAAAAATTAAAAATTAAAAATTAAAAATTAAAAATTAAAAATTAAAAATTAAAAATTAAAAATTAAAAATTAAAAATTAAAAATTAAAAATTAAAAATTAAAAATTAAAAATTAAAAATTAAAACTTAAAAATTAAAAATTAAAAATTAAAAATTAAAAATTAAAAATTAAAAATTAAAAATTAAAAATTAAAAATTAAAAATTATAAATTAAAAATTATAAATTATAAATTATAAATTATAAATTAAAAATTAAAAGTTAAAAATAAATTATAAATTATAAATTATAAATTATAAATTATAAATTATAAATTATAAATTATAAATTATAAATTATAAATTATAAATTATAAATTATAAATTATAAATTATAAATTATAAATTATAAATTATAAATTATAAATTATAAATTATAAATTATAAATTATAAATTATAAATTATAAATTATAAATTATAAATTATAAATTATAAATTATAAATTATAAATTATAAATTATAAATTATAAATTATAAATTATAAATTATAAATTATAAATTATAAATTATAAATTATAAATTATAAATTATAAATTATAAATTATAAATTATAAATTATAAATTATAAAATTATAAAATATTATAATTTATAATTATAAATTATAAATTATAAATTATAAATTATAAATTATAAATTATAAATTATAAATTATAAATTATAAATTATAAATTATAAATTATAAATTATAAATTATAAATTATAAATTATAAATTATAAATTATAAATTATAAATTATAAATTATAAATTATAAATTATAAATTATAAATTATAAATTATAAATTATAAATTATAAATTATAAATTATAAATTATAAATTATAAATTATAAATTATAAATTATAAATTATAAATTATAAATTATAAATTATAAATTATAAATTATAAGTTATAAATTATAAATTATAAATTATAAATTATAAATTATAAATTATAAATTATAAATTATAAGTTATAAATTATAAATTATAAATTAAAAATTATAAATTATAAATTATAAATTATAAATTATAAATTATAAATTATAAATTATAAATTATAAATTATAAATTATAAATTATAAATTATAAATTATAAATTATAAATTATAAATTATAAATTATAAATTATAAGTTATAAATTATAAATTATAAATTATAAATTATAAATTATAAATTATAAATTATAAGTTATAAATTATAAATTATAAATTATAAATTATAAATTATAAATTATAAATTATAAATTATAAATTATAAATTATAAATTATAAATTATAAATTATAAATTATAAATTATAAATTATAAATTATAAATTATAAATTATAAATTATAAATTATAAATTATAACTTATAAATTATAAATTATAAATTATAAATTATAAATTATAAATTATAAATTATAAATTATAAATTATAAATTATAAATTATAAATTATAAATTATAAATTATAAATTATAAATTATAAATTATAAATTATAAATTATAAATTATAAATTATAAATTATAAATTATAAATTATAAATTATAAATTATAAGTTATAAATTAAAAATTAAAAATTAAAAAAAAAGAAATTAAGAATTAAAAATTAAAACTTACAAATTAAAAATTAACAATTAAAAATTAAAAATTAAAAGTTAAAAATAAAAATTAAAAATTAAGAATAGAAATTTACACTCTTACTTTTTATACCCTATACCACTATGTGGTTTGGGTATAATGACTTTGTGCTGCTGTTTGTAACAACCAAAAATATTTGACCTACACCCATCTTTAATTATACCGATCGAATCAGAATCACTATCTGATTCGATTTAACGATGTCCGTCCGTCCGTCCGTCCGTCCGTCTGTGTGTCCATGTAAAGCTTGTAATCAAACTGCAGGTCGCAAATATGAATATATTTTGATGAAATTTGGTATTTGATCTTTTATCGGCCATGGGATGAACGCTATTAAAATTGGTGAGAATCGGTCCATATTCAGACCTAGCCCCCATACAAATGACCCCTATGAAATCTACATAAATTGCCATAAGTTCCAAATTATCATATAGATCTCAGTCAAATTGGGTTTGTATGTGTTTATTACATCCATTAATCAGTAGTTCAAAATTACTCCCTACAGGAAAATTCTTAGTCATAGGCCCCATATAGAGCTGCTTCCCGATCTTCACTTAAATCTATCAAAAAACAAAAATATTGCACAGATTTTTCTCAAATTTGGTTTGTATATAGTTTTTTAATGTAAAATATGGTAGGATCGGTCCGTTTTTCGACCTAGTCCCCATATAAATACAGCATCCGATATAAACTTTTTCAGACAGGTTTGACCTCATTTACTTACCGACACTTGACTCATAAAACAGTTTTTTTCATTAGTTTTTCATTATATTGTTTAGTTTTAAAAATAAAAATAATTAAAACAACAGTGTAACGGACGGCGCTATTAAGGCGCATACTTATTAATTGTGTTCACCATCATATATAGCTGAAATCTGTTATCATCATTCAGTTATTCAAATCAAGCTACGGAAGTTTGATTCCAAAGCTCTTCCAAAAATACATTACTGATACACTCTGCCATCAAGTTTCAATTTCTGTTGAACACGGTTACCGTAAAAGGTGATCAACGACAACAAATATACTAAAACTGACAACTTTAGCAAACCGTGGATTTATCTATGGTCAAGATACTTTCATCATCTATACTGACTTAAGTAATGCGTTTTTCTTCTCAAAAATCTTCACCTTACGAGGGTCACTTAAAACGTATTTCTTATAATACTACAATTGAATTTATTATCATGGTACCATTTTGTTCCAATTTTATTATCACTTTTTATCAATGATATACCAAATATATTGTAAATTTCTAATGTTCTTATGTACGCTAATGGTGTTAAAATTTTTTTGTGCTCCAATAACTGCAACGCACCGTGGCGCCATTTGAGTTTTTTCGTTGCAAAAATCATATCTATTGAACCGAATAACATAATTGAACAGCTTAAACAGCATATGATAGATAACTGTTCAGCCTATGAAATGAGCGTTTGTAAAGGGTGCTATGGGTTATCAAAGTTAAAATTTGTAGAAAAATCAATTTTATGGTAATTAAAAAAAATTTTTTTTTCATTTTTAGATTGCTTTTATTTTTTTCTTTAGGGTTTTATGTTTTAAATTATTACCCAACAAATTAAAAAAAAATACTTCTTTTTTAAATTTATTTTTTCAATTTTCTGTAAAATATTCATCGCAATTCGTAAGAGAAGGTATATCTAAAAGACTAATCATTTCTAAACTATAATTATTTTCTAACTCTATTCGTGACTTCACATGCCGCAGGGAAGAAATAAGTGGATCGGAAGATGCTGCCAACATGTTGCAGAGGTCCTCATTTTGCCTTACCCTTGATGCTTTGAATGTGTTCTGCAATCTATATTTTTTATAAAATTTGTTAAGAGACTCTTGTGCTTCTTCAGAAAGCTCTCCAATTGGCAAAGACTGGTACTCAATTATATCTTTGCCATGCGCCAATATTTTATGGACAGTCGGGGTCAACTTCTTCTGTGGATATATTTCTGCTAAAAGAGATGCAGTTTTCGATGCATATTCTCCATATTTTGTAGAATTGACATTTTCTTTGCAGTTTAAAACATTCAAGATCGTACCCAATCTTTTCACGATTTGATTGTCAATTCCAGTGATTCTAGTTACTGCCTCATCATTTTCAAAAAATCTCCTAGAAGTGTTTCCATTTTGAGTTACCGTATCCGTGCTTGGGACAGTCTACTTTTAGTCCAACTTGTTTAAAAAAAGCATCCTGTGTTTGCTTCTTTCTGATGTTTTCCTTATCCTTTATTGATGTATTTTCATCGAAGTTTTCCTCCTCTTGTGGTAGGGTATACGCCAGTTTTAGCAAGAACTCCATACACCTTATCCTTGCGTGCAATGGTGACATTCCATATTCGTAATTCTCCTCGTTTGTAGAATCGTTTAAATTACCAAAGTTCTTCTGACTCTTTTTGCAAATCGGGCATAACAATGTTGAGGTTGTTCCTGTCAGTTCGTTTACGACTTTTCCGTCAACCATGGTCAGGTGGAACTCGTAATTGCATTCAATATATTTTCCTTCTCCAATTTGCAGCTTTGTAGGCTTAATCTTGCTTATTTGTTCTTCAATGTCCTTCACCGTGGTCCTTATGAGTTCTGCCGATTCCCTTGCAAACTGAAACATTATTGGTCGGCAATAATGCACCGATGACGGACGTGGATTTTTCCAGTGTAGGGAAAAATCAGATTTTAGCCGCAAAGGAACAACAGATGCCATAAACATATTTCCGTCCGATATTGTAGCGTCATCGGATGATATCATTTGCTTATAAACGCTTTGTCCGGATGATCCATCGCAGCCCCATTTGCTGATCAATGTCAGTTTCTCAGGAAAAAATTTCACCTCATTTTCAGGAAGACTCTCCAACAACCGTTTTGCTGTATGGCCCATGAGATCCTGCAGATTGGCTTTCACAGAGACTTCCGTAAACTCCGTATGTAGTGGTCGTGAATTTATTTTGGCTTGCGTAATATGCTTGTATCCTGGTAAAACGTCAGCCCCGTGTCGCATCAAGGATGCCCGTAGTATCTCATATTTTTCTTTGGAAAGTTGTAAGTCCATAAACAAGGCCAAGGCTTCTTCGGAACCATACTTTTTAATGTGTGCGTTTGTGGGCGTGGGAATGCTTTCCTTAATCCTTT
This sequence comes from Cordilura impudica, assembly GCA_963682025.1. Lineage (NCBI taxonomy): Eukaryota > Metazoa > Arthropoda > Insecta > Diptera > Scathophagidae > Cordilura > Cordilura impudica. The sequence goes on from OY821519.1 coordinate 147,030,219, forward strand.
CTAGTCGCAGTGGGCTTGCATCAGCAACAGATTTTGTAATCTGCGACCTAACTCTTTTACTATCCTTTGTATAATTAATAGACAGCGCGTCCGATAAATGCTTCGCCATACAATTTCTGCAACCATGTCTTTTTAACCTTTTTTACCTCTAGAAGCCAAACGGGCACGTACGGGCAGATAAAACCTTTTGAATTATGTAAAGAAGTAATCAAAGAACATGTTTTGCAAATATGGCAAATATAGAAAAATATAGTTTTTTTTTATTTTCCGTCAAAGTTGAAAAATAGTGAAAAAAAACGGATAGTTTTTTAATAGTGATTTACCAGGAGAAACACAAAGCAAACAGTTAATTTTTTTTTATCATTATACATTTAATAAATACATCAATCAATACAAACAAAAAATAAGGCCATTCGTTACCTATTTTTTGTGATATTACACCTGAAATCGCAACAAATTGACTAAAAATTGTGTGTTTTTTTGAAAACCGAAAGTCGGTCAACTTTGAACGGTTATATCTTCTAAACTAAAAATGTGATATTATTAAGAGTAGCATATTTGAAATCGTTTCCTTTAACATGGGTGTTCAAATATGAACACGATTGGTTTTAGATATAAGTAAGGATAGTATTTAGTAATAAAATTAATGGTTATCTATTAACGGAAATAAACACATCTGGATGTTTTTTCCAATCATTGAAAATATATTAATAGGTTGTTTGCAAAGGGTAAACCAACTTTCTTCGTGTGTACTTAGTTTATGGTAATTAGATGCACATTGAGGAAAAAACCCAATATCATAAAAGAACAACGGGTGGTAGACAATTATCAGTTGTGTGCGTTTCTGTAGAAATCCCACATAGTAATAAGGTCACACACAAAGATAAGAGTACAGCCTAGATTAGTTTTAAGATTTTCATGTTTAGTATTTAAGGTTTAATTTTGTAAAATAAATCCAGTGTCTTACAAGCATTCAACTAGTACGTGTTTTATCTCAAAAAGTATTAATACGTACAATGGGTTTATTCAAAACTTCGTCGGCGCACATGAAAATTTTGATTTTTGCAACCTCGTTTGCTCTACGGGCGCCACTGTGCAAGTTTCAAAATTAATTGATTAAAATTTGATAAATGCAAAGATATTAATTTTTCTTAAAAATTATATGCCGATGATTCCTACACCTTGGGTGTTTATCTGGTTGTCTCGATGATTGATTTGGGTATTCTATTAGAATGGCTTCTAATAAAGCTCGCAGAGTTCTTGCTTTATAAAACGATGGGCCAAAGACTTCGCTAATCCCTACATCACTAAAGAACTCCATATAATGTTCACGGTAATAAAAACAATTTCTTCTGTTTTGTTTACGACATTTGCATCTTAATGTTTCGGATCTACATTTTATACAACTAGGATTGCTATAATTAAACTACCTATTCTGGAAAGCAGCTGTGCTAAAATATCATTTTTTATCATTTCTATTAATGGTGAAATTGTTGCACAACGTTTAACAACAAATTTTAATAAACTGTACTTGGACTAATGATGGTACTTTAAGAAGAAATTGTTGAGAGTCCAACAACATTTACTACTAATATCGACACTATTAAATGCAACATAAAATCAAAAGAAAATTAAATTTTTAACCTTTTTTGGTAAATGAATAGAATTCTGTTGTAAATACCAAAAAGATATAGTAAATGGTGATCCATTACGAGGTTCCCTACTTTTTTAAAGGAAAAAAAAACAGAAAGTTCAAATTTAATGGGGAATGTTTATTATCATTTGAAAGAACATTCTTTGGCATTTATTTTTTGAAGATTATGTCTATCAAATTTTGGCAGCGACTACATCTTAGATGGTCCATTCGTTGAGTCCAATTTTCGATGACTCGTTCGGGCATTTCGACTGGTAACTGGCGAATGACACGCGTGATGTTTTGCTCCAAGGCCTGAAATGAAGTTGGATTGTCCGCATAAACTTTATACTTTACATATCCCCACAGGAAAAAGTCTAATGGTGTGATATCACACCATCTTGGTGGCCAATCGACCTGCCCAAAACGTGAAATTATCTGCTCACCGAAGTGTTTTCTCAATAAATCCATTGATTGATGTGCTTTGTGGAAAGTGGCTCCGTCTTGTTGAAACCAAATGTCGCCGAGATCATGAGCTTCAATTTCAGGCATTAAATAGTCGGTTATCATGGCACGATAACGGTCGCCATTGACGGTTACATTCTCGACTCTACGAATCGACTCTCCGCGGTTTTCGTGTACACTCTCAGCTACGGCTGCTATATTTTCTTCACCGAGTGCTGGACGTCGAATATTATCCAATAATAAAGTTGAACGATTTGTAAACGTTGTTCAGGCGTAAGTCTTTCCATGATGAAATGCCAAACAATACTAAACAAAAATAACATGACAGCATGACACGACTCACACGTGATCTGTCAAAAAAAAGGCTATTGAAAAAAGTATCTCTACTTGGATCACATCACCCGGTAAAATGATTAAACCAACCGAATTTTTAACTTAAACATATATTTCAAAAATTCATAACTACACTGTATTCTTAATCGGACCGGTTTCTGGCATTTCAGCCTTCATCAGCGATTTATTGAACATTGATAATTTTTAATTTTTGCATTTACATATACTTCTAATTTCCACTATTCTCAGTTTCGTAAGATTTGCCATATGTAATGCATTATTTTTACATTCTACATATTGCACTTTTTACATATACTAGAGATGTTGCTCTGAAACAAAATTTTTTTTAAATTTATTACGAATTGCGCAGACCCTCCTCAAGGCGGGTCCAGTATATTGGCCCATAAAGTGAAAGGGGAAGCAAACTGTCAAATTTTGACTTCGAATACGTGTTCCCCGGCCGAAAATTATTCTAGGTTGAATTTTTCCTCCAAAAAATAATTGGCGCATAGAGGGTTAAATATAAGAATACTTCTAGTCAAAACGTATTTTATTCCCAGCAATTTTTACGGGTGTGAACTTTTTGCAAGTTGTGTTTCTCATACTGAAGGCAAACTTAATGTTATACATATGTATGTATATGTATAATTAGATTTGTTTTTAGACTAAGAAGGTCTGCTGGAACTTCTGCCTTCACGAATAAGTTTTCGGCGTATCATTTAAAAATTTGATGAAAATTAGTGTTCTTTTGTTTCTTTATAAAATCTTATGAAAGTCTTCAGTTTGCCAGATCTAACCGGAGAAAAAAATTAATTCTACCTCGTCATCGTTATTTGGTATCTCAATGGCATTTCTAAAGGTGCTGTTACACGATGTGTATTTTACATATGTACTGTCAAATTTTCCTACAACAAAAGCTGTACACATCGTGTGATGTACATTTTTCAATTAGAACAGGTTCTATTTTGGCATGACAAACATATGAAAATAGAACACTGCTTGTGGCGAAAGAAAAACAGAGTAAATTATAAAGATTAATATTGAAAGAAAAATAAATTGTTTAATATTAATTAACAATTAAAATATATATAACTTTTTTTAACAATAAATTTTTGTAAATTCACAAATTAAATCAGCTGTTGTTTACATTTAGAGGTTATGTCATACGGAAATACATATGGACGTGTGATAGCAAAAATTATGAATCGTATGTAAAAGACAATTTTGACAGACATGCGGAATTTCATATGGATAAAAGAAGTGACAGTACATATGTAAAAACACATCGTGTAATAGCACCTTAAGTTAGCACATTTGAAATATGCTTCCATATTATCTGCAACTAAACAGCAACGCTTCAAATTTTAAATATTTCCTTTATGAATATTATGCATAATA